>CM053411.1:72961803-72982921 GCA_028644305.1 Xerus rutilus | reverse complement strand
AGAGCAGGTAGCATTGACTGATATTTAACTCTAGAAGTGAACTTTGTATTTCCCTCATGACATGCTTTTGTATTCTTTCTTGAAAGATAACTGAAGAAATAGAAACATTCCATTTTTCCTTTACTACAGAAAATGAATTATAAAGAAAAGAATAGAAAAACAGCTTTCAAAATTTTTAACTTCCAGTTTCAACCCTGGCCTGTACAGTGTGTGGAAGTCAAATATTTTATACTTAACAAAAACAACAACAAAAATATGGACAAATGGAAAACAGTGGCTTTCCTGGAACCCATGAGAAAACTGAGGAAACAGAGCAAAACAACTCTGTTCTGGAGTCGCAGGCACACACAGAGTCCTAGCCTGGATCTGCCTGCCTGCAGAGGAATCCACTGGGGCAAGAAACAGGAACACTGAAGTGTATAAATTAGTGGCGGCTGTGTGCCAACTTTCTCCATCAAAGTTAGAAATTCACAGAGAAAATGACCCTATAGGGCCTCTATAGTTCTGTGGCATGCACTACCAGGAGACTCACCAAGGTACCAGCGTGAACACCCTCCTCATGTAGGAGAGACTTTGCTAGAGATTTCATATTTCAGCTGCAGAAAGGGCTTTTACTCTTTCCCCAACTTGCTCTGACTTCTCTGTCTCATCAAAGTGGTGCTAATAGGGAACAGTAGGGTTCAGGACTTCAAGTTGTTATCATGGAAAATTCCAGTCAGAAGAGGGAGTAGGAGAAGTGGCTTAAGAAGCTACACCACTGCAGATGCACCTGTGAAAAGGAGGGGTCCCAGGAGCCCTGCTAACACTGACATGGTGAGGTCAGACTCCTTTCTAGCCCGGACTGCTCATCTGGAGGCCAAAGGACTCTGGTATGATAACAATGGATACCTGAATTCTTCCTAAGAAGATTTGCTTATGGACACTGGAAATCAAGAGAGGAGGAACAAGGATGCTAGAAGGAATCGAAGACCCCAACCACCAAAATTATTTGATAGAACCCAACCCTCAATAACAAAAACATTTAGCAGCCCAGCCCCAAACCCTGCCATTTAATCTCACACTGAAGTCCAAGCTCAGTCCTTGTCTGTTGATACAAGAAACATGCTGGTATTTAAAAGAATGATGGTGGATTATTAAAGGCTCTACAAGAGTGGATGGGTAATGTAAGAAGAGAGAAGTTTGAAGAAAGTCAAAAAGAAATGCTAGAAATTAAAAAATATATATATGTAATAACCAATGCCTTTGATGAGCTAACTACATGGGATGGTGGGGAGGAATGAGAGAGCTGAATAGTGGGCAACTCTACTGTGGACTTCACAAGATGAAGTGGAAGGAGGAAAAAAGAATGAAGAACTTTTAAAAAGATGATCACCCGGGAGCTACTGGGGAATTTCAATAGATCTGAGTTAGTCATATCTGGAATATCAGGAGAGAGAGAGCAAAGAGGGAGAAGAAAAAATATTTGAGGTGATAATGGCTGAGTTGTCCAAAATTAATGATATAAAACAAGCCACCATTCTAAGAGGCTCAGAAAACTCTGATGCTTTTATTTTATTTTTTTTCCTAAGCATCCATTTAAAAAGTCAGTAGGATTGTTTTTTGATTTAGTGTCTCAGTCTGAAAACTACCAAATGCTTGTCAAGGGTCTTATATTTTCCAGTCACTTAGACGAAGTAGAAAACAGAGATGAACAATGGGGCATTCCCTAAATTCAGAGTGCTGCTTGTCAGTCCACAGATATATAAGGGAATAAATACAATAGAGTGTTCAGACTGTTAAAACATTGCACTGGAGATATAAAGAAGGTATGGATTCACATTTACCTTGAAGATCAATTTTAAGGGTTTCCCATTAGCATGAGTCACCTCCAAAGTTCAGCATGTGCTTCTGCATGAACTCTGCCCTTTCAGAACCACTGAAAGCCAGAGGCTGGCAATCAGAGGCAAATTTCACCCCTGTAGGGTGTTCAACAATGTCTAGAGACATATTGATCAGAGTGACTGGTGGGGCAGGACTGCTACCGGCATTTAAGGACAGAAGTCAGGGATCTACCACACAATCTAAAATGCATGGACATTGGAACCAACCTAGATGCCCTTCAAAAGATGAATGGATAAAGAAAATGTGATGTATATATACACAACGGGATATTACTCAGCCTTAAGTAAGAATGAAATTATGGCATTTCCAGGTAAGCGGATGGAGCTGGAGACTATCATGCTAAGCAAAATAAGCCAATCCCAAAAAACTAAAAGTGGAATGTTTTCTCTGATATGTGGACGCTAATTCAGAGTAAGTGAGGATGCTAGGGAAGAACAGAGGTACTTCGCTTTAGGCAGATAGGAGTAAAGAGAGGGAAAGGGGTGTGGGGAGATAGGAAGGATAGTAGAATAAATTGTACCTTATTACCCTATGTACATATATGATTACATGATTGGTGTAATTCTACTTCATGTACAACCAGATAAATAAGAAGTTATACTGCATTTATGTATGATGTGTCAAAATGCATTCTACTGTCATAGATAACTAATTAGAACAAATTTAAAAATGTTTTTAAAATGCATGGACAGTCTTGTATGCCATAAAACTATGGAGTTTGAAATGTCAGTGTTTCTGCTCCTAGTCTTTTAAGGAATCTCCACCAATTTCCAAAGTGTTTGTAGTAATTTGTAGTCTCACCATATGATCCAGCTATCCCACTTGGCATTTACCTAAAGAAATTGAAAACAGCATACTATAGGGATACCAGTTTATCAGTGTTTATGGACATGCAATTCACAAAAGTCAAGTTATGGTACCAACCCAGGTGCCTGTCAATTGACAAATGGATAAAGAAAACGTGGTACACATACAGAATGGAGTTCTACTCAGTCATAAAGAAGACTGAAATTATGGCATTTGCTGGTAAATGGATGTAACTGGAGAACATCATGCAGGTGAAATCAGCCAGACACAGAAAGTCAAGGCTGAATGTTTTCTCTGATGAAGAAGCTGGAGAGAAATAAGGAAATAAAAAATAGGGGGTCATCCCATGAAAATAAAAGAGGCATCGGTGGTCAGTGAATGCCTCCTTTATATATATATATATATAAAGCACCAATTAAAAATCAAATTAACCAACAAATAGAAAGAAGACCAGTAGAGGGAGGAGAACAGGAGAAGGAAGAAAGACAAGGAAAAGAGGAAGTACTGGAGACTGAAATGGAGCAAATTATATTCCAAGCATGAATGAATATATCAGAATGAACCCCACTATTATGTATAACTATAATGCACTAATAAAACATTTAAAAAGAAAATGTGCATGTACACACAATGCAGTTCTACTCAGCCATACAAAAGAACAAAATTTTGTCATTTGCAGAAAAATGGAAGGAACTAAAGAACATCATGCTAAGTGAGATAAGCCAAGCTTGGAAGGTCAAGGGTCAGGTGTTTTCTTTTATAAGCAAAAACTAAAATGAAAACTGAAAGACAAGAGACTTTATGAAAATAGAAGAGCTGTTAGTAGACAGAGGAAGAGAGGGGGTTAGGTAAAGAAGACAGGGAGGGAAAGAGGGTTTGGGGAAAATGAAATAGACCAAATTACAGTTTGTACATGTATGAATCTATCTCAGCAAATCCCATTATTATGTATAAGTATAACACCAATTAAAAAGAAAATGAAACCACTAAAAGAACAAAAATGACAGTGATGCTATGGTCCAGGGACTGTGGGAAGGGCCAGTGGGCTACAAGCACACCTCATCCCCTGGAATCCTTGATCCTGGCAATAAGAATGAGAACAAACTCTGCTCGGCTCCTTAGAGAAGAAGGCATAGACAGAGTGGGTTGGCATCTGGGCTAGGAGGGAACCTGGCTATCCCAATTCCGTAGGCAACTGCCCCACTCCACCCAAGAAAGTCTGAATCTAAATTTATTTCCTACTCAAGTTACATTGAAATCAATATCTCTGATCTCACCTGTACCTAAGTACTTGATTCTCCATTTAATTCCACTTCTTGATATCATTCTTTTATTCCTTGTTTACACGGTTATGTTCTAAACCCAATAAAATCTATTCCAGAAATTCACATAATGCTTTATAAACTATTTACATTAGGTAATTAATATCCAGCTAAATTCTCATGTAAATTTTAGTCACTCTTAAGTATATATTCAATTTCATAATCCATTTCTCTGGGTACCTAATGTTCTTGAAGTGTAAATTCCTCTTGCATTGATGCAAAGTAGCAACAAACATTTGGACCTCAATGCAGATGAACGTCATCTATTGCTGACTAATAACCACTGCTTCAACTGTATTAGCCAAACTCTTTCAATTTCTCTGTTCGCTTTCACAATTCATTAGGTATTTGAATTTTTAAAGAATAGAAAAAGCATATATTCAAGATTTTATGAGGATTTATTACTCTATATGTTATTAAATATGTTTGTAACTTTAGTGCTTTAATAGGAAAGAACAGGATTTTAAACATTAAAATATAGTAACATAATGTCAAAAAGGAGAAATGAATCGAATTTCTAGAATCTATCAAAAATTTATTGGAACACATAAAGCAATAAATTTATTTCTGAAAAATCAAAAAAATTGTGTTTGCTAGTTTCAACTGGAGGGATTCAGCTTTTAGAATAAATTATATCACTTCTAACAAGAAGAAGAATGCATGATGTGGAAAAAATAAACAGAATGAAAGAAAAGAAAAGAAATGATGGAAAGGAGAAGTGGAACAAATCAAGAAGGATGAGGAGGAGGGGAGGGTGCTGACCTGAAAACCAAACAGGGCTCCCAAAGATGGGCTAAGTGTGTTATCTGAGGTTTATGAGACACACTGAGACATGGTGCACATTGCTTCCTTGAGTGAACTAATGAAGTCATTGAATCCAGAATGCAATACAAACTGAGAATTAGTGCTTCATATTTTGTTGTCTAGGAATGGTACCCAGTGTTTCTCAGTAGGATGAGAACACAGAGTCATTGGAGTACAGGTTGCAAGATATGCTGTTGAATCTAAACCTGGCTGAGTTCAGTCACGTGTAACTGACCCTTTGGACAACACTGAGGTCTTTTTCTCCATTTTATAACATGTACATTAAGAAAGATATTTTCTTATCCATATGTAAGCTATGAGTAATTTTGTGTTTGTTCTAAAATTCTTATTGCAAACCTTTATGTTGTAATGGAAGGAGTTTGAAAATCCATAAACCCATAATCATCACAAAATTACTTTGCAGTTAGTAAACTTGATGGAATGTTCAGAAAAGTTATGTTCTATAGCAAAAGTTTTCAATGGAAAGAAATCTTTTAAACTTAATTTATTTTTCTATGAATGTGGAACACTATTTTAAAATAATTGTTTATCCAATTATCATCTAATAATAACCAAGCCTACTAACAATCAAAATTGAAAATATTTTCCCATGTTTTCATTTTGTCAGAATTTTAATCCAAGTAGTTTCTCAAGGAAATCTTTCCCACATGAGAGCTGTGGCTATCGTTAACTGCTATTATTTTACATAAGGTTTGCATGTTTTAATTAAATATTTATTGTATGTTTACTTAATTAATGCCCAGATGCCCCCTTGCTAGGCAATCTCCATCAGACAGAGACTACATGTTATGTTCAGTATTTGACATAAAGGTCTGATACCTTGCTGATGCAATGGGTCTAGTGCCAGCTCTGAGAAGGTATACAGCAGGTGTCCTGTCACAGTTTCAAATCCTGACCACAATGATCCAGGTACTCAATGACTTTTCCTTGGCACGTCCTCAAATTTGTCACTTTTTACATCACTCCAAGAGGCCACAATTTAGGAAGGACAGGCTAATCATTCTGTCCTCAGTCAGTCTCTTTCTTGCTGCTAATTAGGAAGCATCCCAGGTAAACAGAAAGTGATAGTGTGTTTCCAGCAAACCTCCCTTGACTGGAACTAATACAGAGAAAAGGCTGGTGAGGAGGTAGGATTCACACTAGCTTTTATATTCCTTTTCTAAATTGTATCTCCCCAGTGTTCAGCAGGCTTTATCCTGCTAAATGTTAGAAGATTATGCTAATTAATAAACAAGTGAAGACAGCAGAAGGGATGAACTGAACATTAATTTATCCTGCTTAAGGCTTTAAATAAAATCTTTTCAGACCATGAGGGGAAAAAATAACTTGGACAGCCTTTTAACAACAGACAGCTACTAATGAATATTCTTTTTATGAATTATTTTTACCCAGCCACATAAGAAGAAACATTTGAAATTCAATAATTTAAAAAGAGAGAAAGAAATGCTACTAGAAATATCTATGCCCCATTCTGCGGAACAAGAACATTTTATGTTTTATTTTATTTCATCTTGTCTTCAGCTTGGTGAGTTAGAATTTGTTAGCTCATTGGATTGTAAAAAATACCTCTGTAGAAAACTATTATTGAAGTGCTTCGTCATTGAAGCATTGAAACTGACATCCTGTAGGATTATCCTGCAAGTGGTTTCATATGCAGGGCCCACTGGAGCCATGTCTAGTTGTTCAGATGACAAGCCACAGACTCAGAACTTTTAAAAGAATTGAGTTATGTTTAGTAACGTCTCTGCATTTCCTAAAAAGAAATGAAATATTCAGGGAAGATCCACAGTTTTAAGAAACTGTAAAGAACTGTCCCTGGAAGCCACAGTTTATTCACAGCATGAAAAGCCCAGTTTATGACATACTCTTTAACTGAGGGCTCATCTGTAGACATTCTGTGGGTTTGATAAAACCCCTAATATATGTAGAGTTTACTATGTCAGAGAAAGAAATCCTATTGCTTCCTTGAGGAAACCTGCACTGAACACACACTCTGATACTTTTGATTATTCGCCGTGTCACCTGAGAATAAAAACATGTAAGAGAGACCCCAAGTGGCTTTTCTATAAGGCAGAGACCCTGACAAGAAGCAAGACAGCAGTTATGGGTATTTGAAGTAGAAACCATATAGGAACAAGCAGAGCAAGGAAAAATCAGGAACTGGCCCAAGGGAGGAAGGAAAAAAAATCAGGCTCATTGTGGCTTCAAAGGCAGAAGGTTGAACAGAGATCGAATCTTCAAGGAAAAAAAGTAAGATCCATGGAGCAATGAACAGTGGCCTTTTCTGTTAAGTGAGAGGATATTAGAATTTTAGCAAAAGAACTTAGGTTAAGCCTGGGGAAGAAATCTGTGCTGCCAATTAGGAAACAAAGAATCTATGTTACCAAATAAAACCGCAGAGTTTCCTTGTGATGAAGTTTGTATGTTACTCTGGAATCTGAGAGTCGATCAACTCCATCAACTCTCTTCAAAACTGCAAATTGTTTTCACATTCTGTTCTAGTTTTTAACTCTGCCTCATAGACTCTAAGAAAAGAAGGCTTATGAGTGGAGTTCAGAGGCCATCATTTTTCTGTTTCCAAACAATTCCCTAACCTGCAACCTTACAGAGTCAGAAAATCCCAACTGAAATCACTGCAAAGGTGATAAATGAAATTCACAGAACAACTTATTGTTATATCATAATATGTTATGATAAAACTATAATATATGAAGTTATATCATATTTATTATAATTTAGTACTAATTTAAATTAATTTAGCATATATTTATTCTGTGTAAAGACCTCATATTCCATCGGAGGAAATAGATGTCTAACAACTGTAAACAGGGGTAAGTCAGTGGTAAGTGATAGGGACAAGAGAAAATGTTGAAGCAGACAGAAGAGGGACTTCGATCTTCAGAATGTGCTAGGGGTCCATGTTGTTTTGATGCAAGAGAGTTAAGAGAGAAAGTGACATTTAGCTAAATATTGGAAGATAGCCCATCTTTTACCAACTTGAAAGGGGTAAGGAGGTTGTTCCAAGCCCAGTACACACTATTTGGGAAAGAGTCAAGTCAAGTATATGGAAATAAATGTCTTAGCTGGTTAGCTACATGGAATTATGAAGTGGGAGAGCAGAAAGAGACAGTAATGAGAGTAAGGAAAGAGCCAGGAAATTTTAAGTAGGGCCACATTGTGGGGGCCACGCAACACATGCTAAATCTATCAGTTTATTCTGCTGGCCTAAAGAACCTTCCGAAATGTTCAAGCATGAAAAAGATAGGATCAGAAATAATTTTTTAGAGATAACCGAAGCAGAATGGGGAAGAGTCAAGAAAGACACAATGGCAGCTATTATAACCTTCCGAAAGAGGATAAGGAGAACTTGAAGCAGGCTATTCAGTGGAAGTGGTCATCAGGAAGGAGAAATTATAGAGACAAGGATGGGTATGACTGCCAGCAATCCTCAAGCTTAGGAAAAGCAAATATAACAGTTTGCATTTCCAAAAATAATTTACATTAAATCATTTCCAGTACATGTATGTGCGCACCACACTCAGTATAATCTCAGGTATTAAATTGAACCAAAAAATCAAATTCTTTTTTGTAGGTTTTATACTCTTAAATATCAGACATGAAATATTGTTTAGACATCATCAGTATTATATAATATATAAACTATGACATCATCAATATTAGCTTGCTTAGATTGTTTAGTTTGCTTGTCTGATCAGCATCCCAAGGAGCAACTGTCCTGGAGTATATGCAAGAAGTAGCTTTCTATAGATAACACCAACTTATCCTAGTTCCCGTGTACTTAAGAGAAAGCCAATGTCCTTCAAGATAATACGTATCAACCTTTCCAGCTCAGGCGTGTTCTCAATGTTCCCTGAAATTGGTGAGGTTTTTGGAAACAGAAAGGGGACATTCAGGGACATGGTGTTTTTCTGTCCTCCTTTGCTTTAAGGTGGATACAAGTATCAATAGTTAATGGAATCTCTCTCTCTGTCTCTCTGTCTTTCTCTCTTTCACACAAACACTCAAAATATCCAAGATTTTTTAATGCTTAGTCAACTAGAAAAGCCTTTGGCAATGCAATTTCAATGCAGCAACATTTACAAGATAATATATTTTAATAAAAATTATCTATTTCTGATATAGTAGTGATTTTGAAATTTAGAAAAAAATAGTCAATTGAAAATTATACTAAAAGATTGAGCTAACACTACATGCCACACCCAGTTGACTATACTGACTCTTCCATGGATAACACCATAAAATGCTGATACACTGATAGAAAAAAATAACACATTTCTGTAATCTATCCCTGCTCAGGGGCATAAAGGGGGAAAAAAAACCAAAAAAACCTACTACACTCTGGATAGAAAACTAGCAATAATTGTTTAATCACCTTGATAAGAGAACATCCTTTATGAAAATTTGGTCCTGGGAAGAAATTAAAAGCAAAAACTAATCTTTGATCTGAAATTTGTGGCCATTTCTTAGCCTTGAAGCAAATAAATGGCCCCGATGTAAAATACCTGGATGACCCAAAAAGCTAAAAACAGCAAATTTAGCTTAAAATTCAAACTCATGAATATATAGTGATTGCAGAAGTCTAATAGAAGCAAATAAAAAATATAGGGTAGGGATTTTCATGTGAAGTCAAATAATTTGGAGTATTTCTATAGGCAACATTTTCACATTAAAATAATAATACACAAGCAATGTGACTAGTTAATACAGAAAAGGGATGCTTTTGTTGGCTCTCAAATGTCTCCAGAAGACTCCTGGTCCTCAGTGGGGCACCGCTGGGAGGTGGCAGAGCCTTCAGGAGGTGGGGAATCCTGCCAGGTCTCAGGTTAGCAGGGTTGTGTCCTTAGGGAATAGTGGAACCCTAGCCCCGTCCTCTTCCTTTTGTGGTTCCAGCCTTGATGTGAATGGGATTGCTCATCTAAACATGCTCCGCCATGTTTGACCATCTTATTGCAGGCACCAGGGCCCAAAGTAATGGGACCAATTCACTGAGTGGGAGCTCTGAAAAGGTAAATTAGAATAAAACATTTACTTAATCTTAGGCATCTTTGTTATAGTGATGGAAAGCTGACAAACACACAAAAAAAATCCTAAAAATAAATAAATAATAGTGTATTAAATATATAATTTCAATTATTTTAATGAGTTTTAAGAAATAAAACAAAATCATACAAATTTGAGCAAGGATGTACTATAAATCTAAGACATGAGAATGTAGTAACTAAAAATTAAAATTTTAAAAAGTTTAATTTCAGGCCTATACAGGTAGAGAGATGACCAAAGGTAAAGCATAGGAATGCTGAGCAGGAGGTTTGGCACACACAACACCTGTGTTACTAAAGTAGTTCCTACCTCTTAAAGTCTTGGTTTTTTTTTTGTTGTTGTTGTTTTCTTTTTTTATCTTTGAAATATAAATGATCAATTCAAAATTTGAAAGTATCTAAGATAGGTGTAATTTTTTTTTTTTTTTTTTTTGTGGTACCAGAGATTGAACTAAGGGCACTCGACCACTGAGCCACATCCCCAGCCCTATTTTGTGTTTTATGTAGAGACAGGGTCTCACTGAGTTGCTTAGCACCTCACCGTTGCTGAGGCTGACTTTGAACTCACAAGCCTCCTGTATCAGCCTCCCAAAGTGCTGGGATTACAGGCGTGCGCCACTGTGCCCGGCTAAGATAGGTGTAAATTTTAGGCAATTATTACTAGATAGAAAAGTACAACAGAAAAGACATATTTTTTTTTCTCATGCCAACAGCTTTGTTTTATTGAATTTGACACATCAGGAGAACCCTAAAGACTTCTGATACTTTTGTTGGGAAATTTTTTCCAACACTTTATGTTTTAGCACTTGAAGGAAACAATTATTTGGAACTCAGGCATAAGTTTTTCAGCTTGGGTCATCTGTTTATTTACTAACTGGTAATCAACACATTTTTTTTCTACAGTATTAGACAAATTTTGAGTTCTTTTTATGTGTGAAGTTATCATTATTCACAAGGAGTTTAGAACTTCTGAAACTAATAAAAAGCTAGGTTTTTCAATTAGAAGCTGACCAAAATTCTATGAAACACCAGGCCAGGCTAGAATATTTCAAAATGTTAAGGATATATTTTCCATTAAATATCTGGGTTCATGAATTCAGGGTACTACTAACTCTTTATGTTTTATGTAAAGGCATTTTATCATTCCAGGTACAGCCAAAAGGAAAGGGGGTGTGAACTTCTGATGGAGCGAAAAAACTGGCCTTTCAAAAATTGGACTCCAGATAGAGACCATGAGAAATAGCCATCAGCAGGGACACAGAGGAGTGAGAAATGGTGATTGTTGTGAAGTCACCTTGGCTAGTCCATGGTACCCAGGTAATAAGTTCACATACTAGTGCAGAAGTTGCTGTGAATATTTTTAAAATGAATCTAGTATCTACATAAGCAGACTTTGAGTTAAGTAGATTAATTTTCCTAAGTTGAGACTCACCTAGTCAGTTGGAGGTCACATAAGAAAAGGCCTATGGTTCACCAAGAGAGAGGGACTTCTGCCTCCAGACTACCTTGCTACATAAACTTCAATATCAACTCTTAGCTTCTCTCTGTTTTTAGACCTATAACCAGACTCAAATCTCAGCAGTCACTTTAGATGATACATAAACGTTTACCAACAAAGAAAGGTGCGATAGTCCAAAGTTGCTGTGTACCCGATTTTTCCAATTTATACAGTTGGAAATCTGGAGAACAGGAGGGGCAATGACGTAGGATAACGAATTAGTATGAATCTGGATAATGCTGTTATGGTTTGAATTTGAAATGTACTTCTCCAGCTCCTGTAATGAAGGCATGGTCCCTAGGGCAACCAAGTTCAGAGGAGGGCATTCAGGCTTGATTGCATCAGGAGGGTTCTGGCGCTTTGATTAATTCAATTCTTGATAGCTGAATGGGCTACTGGGAGTGGGATCTAGTTTCAGGAAGGACACCACTGGGAGTGTGCTCGGGAAGGGTTTTAGCTTCTCCCCAGCACTTCTCTGTATCTCTCTGTTCCTCAGCTGCCATGAGCTGAGCAACTTTCATACCCTCCACCATGATGTTTTTGCCTTGAAGACAGCCAACTGTGAACTGTATCCTCTGAAACCATGAGTTAAAATAAATCTGTCTTGTTCTTTTCAGGTATATCGGTCACAGTGATATAAAGCTGATAAACACAAATGCTAAATTTTCTGATATAGGTCCATGATCATGAAATTCACAGATTTACCATATTCCCTCATGTCCCAAAGCAGCAAGCTTGACCGAATGTTGGAATGGCCTTTTGAGGACTCCATTACAGTGCCAGTTGGATGGCAATAACTTGCCAACCTAAGGCAAGGTGTCCCAGAAGAATGTGTGTGCTCTGAATACCTTCCAAAATATGGTGTGATTTCCCCCACAGCAAAGATTCACAGATCCAGGAATCAAAAAGGTAGAAGAGTGAAGTGATACTACTACTTCCCCAAATGATCTACTAGGAAATTGGTCGCTTATGTGTTTTTGTGCTTTACTGGCTACAAGTGTTTGCTTTAGATGAAGGAATACGTCCACCAGGAGGCACAATGGTATCATTGGACTGGAATTTAGAACTGCCCTCAGACACTTCAGTCTTCTCCCTCATGACTGGGAATTAGCAAAGGAGGGAATTACTGCACTGGCTGGGTGATTGATCCTGATTACCAAGGGGAAATTGAACATTCACTTCAGAATGGAGGTAGGGAAGTATCTCCACGATATTGAAGGTCCTGAGGGCATCTCTTAATATTATGAGGGCTATGATTGAGGTCAATGGAAAACTACAACAGCCCAACTTAGGCAGGACCACTCATATCCTAGATACTTCAGAAATGAAGATTTGGGGCCCACCAGCAGGTAAAGAAGCAGGACCGGTTGAGGTGTTTGTTGAGGGTAATGAGAACATAGAATGTGTGGTGGAATAAGATGATAAACATCAGCTACAGCCACATAAATTGTTAGAGGATGATTTTCCTGAGTATTTCTTTCTTATTTTGCTATTATTACGTAAGTGTGTGTGAGTGTGTGTATGTAGGTGTGGGTGTAAAATCTTCTCTTATTCTTTCTCTTATGACATTATCATATAATATGATATAATGTGTACTGATTTTGCATAACACTAGTATTGTTAACATAATAGTAAGACATTTAAGTTGCAGGATATCAAAGGAAAGCGTGACCATTACCAAGCATTTTCTATCCTCCTCTGGGTATGTTATGCATTTGTGGTTGCATGTAGGGTAGTTGTGCAATGCTAGAACGTAGTACAACCTGGTCATTATTTTTATTTAAGATTTGTACCATGAGGCCAAGTTGACAAATGATGAGCTTAGGATGGTTAATTTTCTATCAACGTGGCTAAGTCATTGTACCCAGATATTTGATCAAACACAAGTCTAAATGTTAATGTGAGTAAATTTGTTAGAAGAGATTAGCATTTACATCAATAAATTTTTGGTAAAGCAGATCATCTTCTTTCATAGTCCAGTTGGACTGCTATAACAAAACAACAAACCATGTGGCTTATAAACAACTAATATTTATTTCTTCAGTTCTAAAGGTCAGAAATTCCAAGATCAAGGCACTATTTCTTGGTTCCTGGAAGACAATTTCTCTTTGTGTCTTATCTCGATCCTGTATTAGAAGGAAATGAATGCTCTCCATTAGGACTCTGCCTGAGGGCTTATTTTAGTCAGCTTTTTCACTGTTGTGAGCAAAAGACCTGGAAAAAAATTTAAAAAAAAAAAACAATTTTAAAGGAGAAAAAGTTTATTTGGAGGTTTATGTTTTCCGTGGCCTCAGTTCATACACAGCCAGCTCCATTCCTCAAGGCCCAAAGCAAAGCAGAACATCACAGCAGAAGGTGTGGCAGAGGAAAGAAGTTGGGGACATGGCTGCAGGATGCAGAAAGAGAGAAAGCTCCCCTGAGGGACAAAATACAAACCCCAAACACATACCTCCAGGGACCAGCCTCCAGCCACATCCTACCCTCCTTTTACCTTCAAGTTCATCCCTTTCAGATGATTAATGTATTGATTAAGGTAAACCTTTTATAACTCGATCACTTCATCTCTAAACTTTCTTGCATTATCTCAACCATAAGCTTTCTGGTGACACCTCACATCTAAACCATAACAGGGCTCTGGAGGTAACTTTCAGCAATGGTGAAATAAAAAGATAAAAGATAACGTTAAAAATCATTTGGGTTATAGCCAGGCGCAGTCGCGCATGCCTGTAATCCCAGCACTTTGGGAGGCTGCGACCAGAGAATCACTCATTCAAAGCCAGCTTCAGCAATGGTGAGGTGTTAAGCAACTCAGTGATATCTTGTCTCTAAATAAAAACACCAAATAGGGCTGAGATGTGGATCGGTGGTTAAGTATCCTTGAGTTTAATCCCTGGTACAAAAAAAAAATCATTTGGGTTATGCTGAAAGTGTTGATAACTATTGACTATCAATTGAATTATTATGCCACACCAAAGTAAGAAGGAAATGAGATGAGGCTTTTGTGAAACACTAGTACTTTGAGAAATCTTAGTGATTTGAGGTTGTAATTGCTTCCCAGTTAAAATCATCATTGTATTTTGAATGCTCTTTCTTTGTTGAGGTTATTGTTACCCTGATTCTATCGTTTCAAAGAATAGAGCTGAAGAAACTGCCTTTATTCTGCCATCATCATTTGATTTAAAGTTGTAATATTTACTTAAAATTTCGCTTTTTGTATATTAAAACTATATAAATATTAATCCTATGGTGTTTTGGTGTCCTTTTCATGAGTCCTTATTACTGACTTGAAATGGCATGTGACTTGTTGCACTGCTTTTATACACAGAATATCCCAATAATTGTTTTTCTTCCAAAATTCTTATTATTCTTATATTCTCCCCCTAAGATGATTTTTGGAGTTATTTTCACTACTCCACTAAACAATTCTGTCTGAGAAGTTGATTTAGATTGTTTTAATTGTTGCTATATTTTTCCTTTAGATATGCCGAATGATTTCCATCTTTGACTCAATATTAAATGAATATTTAGTATTAATTTAATAACAATTAAATGGAATGTTCATTTAATATTAAATAAACAATGAAAATACTGTTCATTATCACTGTCAGTCATCAGCTTTGTCTTTGGAATGTTCTTTTAAAAGGCCCCATAAGCCCATGAGTTCCTAGTTGTCTCATGATTGACCTTGGCCCATATTGCCCTGCAGCTTTCTGTCTGCCTCCTTCCAGGTGAAGAGCTCTGTTCATTGATTGGTAATTCTGTGTTCTGCTTTTAGAAGTTTAGCATTCTGCCATACACTTTTGTAATAAAAGTGCTATAATAATTTGCTCCTTTTGATGAAATTAATTTTCTTGTTGATGTTTGAACCAAAAATGGATTCCTTCATTGTGTAGAAGTACTGATGTTGTTTTCTTCATATATAACATCAATTAACATACCTGCTAGCTGTGAGAGTTAAGAGGCGTGCTTTCTCATTTATTATTTGACACCTAGCATCCCCTTCGGGAGCAGGTTTATTTCAGGTGGCACTCATGCTTAAAGGAGGCAGTATAAGGCTATTAAAGGGCCATGATGCTCTGAGCATGGCTGTGGACAATTTCTTATTTGCATGTGATGTGGATAGGAGTGTGGTTGTGATTATGTATACTTATTCATTCTTATTATGTGTGTTCATTCATTCATTCATTCATTACTCATTCATATTTAACTAGTATTCATATAATTATCAATGTTCTTTCACATAGCATATATTGCAAAACATAGAAACATTTAAAACTTGTGATTCCTACTCTTACATAAGGTAATAGACAGATAAACCAAATAATTCAGAAGACTTGGATAAGCCTTATTAAAATAGGAAACATGGAGCCAGTTATGCAAATACAGACTCAAGTCCCAAGTATTGGAGAATGAGTAGAAGTACCTCTGTGAGCCTGGTAATGAACCAGAGCTTGCAGGTTGAACAGCTGGCCAGGCATGGCATGGGAAAGGGTTCCTGAAACACAGCAAGGGTAGGTCATGAATCAGCAATCAGGAGAAGTCAGGGTGCGGGAGGACCTCTAGGGCAGTTTTGTAAGTCTTATAGGCCTAGTGTCCCTTAGATGAGGTCACTGGCTTAGTAAAGCTTGCTGGAGGAAGTAATTATAAGTCATCCTTACTGTGAGGGCGATGTGGTGAGGGTTGTGGCTGTGCAGAGGAGGATAGCGTTATAGCAGCACAGTTCACAAGTAAGTGGCATGCCTGGTTCCCAATTTCACAGGAATTGAAGCATTTCAATAGTCAAAGAATTATGGTATACACACACTTAAACAATTTTCTGGAAAGAATATCTATAGAGGTCATTTTCCAAAACATACCTAGGGAAAGAAATTGGAAAATCATTTTATTTTGTTCATAAATTTAAAGACTAACTATCTCATGGGATTGTTCTAAGGATTAAATGAAATAATTAACACATCTCTGAGAAAGCAACATTTAAGCCCAATCCAACTGTCAAGTTTTACAATCAATTTTCTTTGCAGTCAAGATTGTCTTGATGTCAACTCTTGAGAATTCTAATGAGAATAATAAATCTATGACTCCTTCATTTCAGCAAAGCAAGGATTATTTGGAGACATTCTCCTCTACTCCACCATTTTCATTCTCTACTTTTGCAAAGTCAGGCTTTCTTTGGAGCAATAGTTGAGGAGTTACCAGAACCACAAAACCTTAATTGAGTTTCAGATAATTGAGTCACTCATTTGTACAGCCATTAACATTGTGACAAGGCTTTATTTATTTATTGAAATTTTTTGTTTATTTGAGATGGGACAATGACATGTTGCCCAGGGTGGTCTCAAAGCTCCTGGGCTCCAGTGATCCTGTCACCTCTGTCTCTGTTTCTGGGACTAGAAACCCATGCCACCACACACAGCTAATTTTTTGAATCTTAAATCTAATTTTTATCACAATTTCTTTTTCTACAAGTTTCATATCTGCTAAATTACCTTTAAGCACCTTTAAGTCATTCTTCAAAGACATAACTTGCCTTTCTTAGTTTAAAATAAAGCACTAGGTGTCATGTCCTGCACAATAGTTTATTTCAGGACTACATGAACTGGTTGATAAGGAGATTATGAAAAGACAAATGGACACAAAATTAGATGAAAAGCTGGGGTTATGATGGTTCAGACTGCCTTTGGTGGAAGAAGACTGACCAAGAGCAAGCTTCTCAAGATAACAGACCTGAAGTTGAGTGTAAAGCCAACCCAATTAGAGTTTATCATCTTGTGCTTATAATCTCTACCTCTGGGCAGGAAGCATTTGAACCTAGGCTTATGAACTAATGAAATTCCTTTGCTACCAAGAAATTTCCCTTTGAACATGGCATCACCATAGAACTGGACAGTTGTCTTATCGCCTTTGCGCCCAGAAATTCCCAAGAGAGGCATCACCTCTGTCTCTGGGCAGTTCAAAGACCCATAATTCAATTGCTGCTCTTGACAACCAACAAGTACATGGGAACATAGACTGAATGCACATTCTCCAGATCTATAGAATATAACTCAAGGAAGAATTGTGAAGGAAGACCATAGAAGAGACTTCAACGCCTCTCTGAAATACTTCTCACCCAGATAATGAAGTATCACATACAATGGAAATTTCAAAATCTGAGAAATGCGATATATTAACACGACTGCTGTCTCATGCCATAGAGAGCTTGCTGCATTCTAGTCTCTACTGTGTATATTCCTCTTCTTTGAATCTTTGTTTTTGTGCACATGGTAGGAGTTGAAATGCCATATGCAAGTGAAAAAGATTTTAGCTGGCAGCCATATAACATCAATTAATCATGTTGTGTAACTCTCAATTTGAAGTATACATTTCTTCTGGTCACATTTCCTCTGGTAAAGTTGCATTAAACTAATGACTTCATTCAAGAAAAGAAATAATATTGTCTAATATGAATTTAACCTATTGAAATGTTATTAGTTAGAAATCAACTCCTCCTTAAGTAATTTAGTAAAATCTCTTTCAATAATTTGATATTTGTCTTGCATCATTGTGAAGCTTAATCTAAATGTTTATAACATTTCCCCTGGTCATATATTTTTTAAAATAGGAAGATTTTCTTCTTTTAATTTTTTGAATTATCTCTATTATACATTATTATTTAAAGAATTTTAATGGAACTTTGATTTAGTTATAGAACTATTGTTTTACCCATCTCTACCAATACTATCTAAGGCTGCTCAATAAGTTCTTTTTATTTTTATCTTTTAAAAACTTATACTTTTGAATGACTTAAGTTTTTGTTGGACGTGTACTATTCCCATCATTTTGTGCACCTGTAGTGTCCAGAACTAAGATTAACTTCCCTGAGAGGTCTATAAGACATAAAATTTTGAACATGAAATAAACCAATTCAGGTAACGTGCAGGTATAAAGAATAGAGATGTCATAATCACTCTTGTAAACACTCAGCTCCCCAGTGTTTCCTTCTTTTACCTTTTAGAAAAATATAGTTATATAGTCTTAGAAAATTCCTCAAAGGTGTGGAAGACAAAGAAAATTCGATAGAGATCAATAGATACAAGTTAGATTTATAAGTAATTGGGCACATACTGTCAGAAAAGAATAGACATAATTCCTAATTCACATTCTTTGGATTGCCCATGAAGACAAAATGTTTAGTGGAGGTCATGATGGGAATTGCTCTATTCTCTTAGAGCAGCTGGCCATTTGTTCTGACATGTAATATGGCAAATCAATTCACTAGGAGTTTGTGTTAGAGAAGGGTGCTCTCAAAATACTTCTGTTTGCACAGAAGCTATGAATAACAACAAATTCTAAATCCCTGGCAAAATTTTTCCATAGGAAAAAATAGGAAGGATGATTCTAATCATATGACATAAAGTCAATATTTTGCAAGACATGACAGTGAAGTCATCATTGTACCAATGAATAGACAATGTTGTCTTAGTAATTTAAATTGTCCTTTATGTTATATTAAGGAAAAACTTTTTCTCAAAATTATATATAATATGGCCTTTGTCTGAAGATTCATATATGTGAAGCATAGACTTATTCTATAAATGGATGTGTCAGCTAGGTGACTTATTCAGATAATTCAAAAAATAATTGACACATACATATATGTATATGTTCATGTTTTTCTTTATTTACACATAGGTGTAGTTCTGTGTACATGCAGCACACATGCTTTTGTGTTTTGGAAATTTACAAATATAAACCACAAAACCAAATACTACCTAATAACATGAAATCTATAAAAAGAAAAGACATCTTAACATTGCACTTAGGAATAATTAGGATAATAATTATAAATAATTATTAGGAATAATAATTAGGAATAATTAGGATAATAATAACTAGGAGTCTCAGGAAGCTTCCCCTTCCATTCCTGTCTCATCCCTGCCACAGCACACTGGACAGTGCCACCCACATTCAGGATAGCTCTTCCCTATCATTTCATTCACTGATATGCCAATAATTTATGCAAATATCCTCAAAGGCATACCCAGAAGAGAGCATTACCAATTTTCTAGGGAGCTCTCAACACATCTAACTGACAACTAAGATTATCTATTACCCTTGTGTTTTCCTTTTTTATTGTGTACATATTTTTTTTGATCTGTATACAGATTGTATTCCAAAGTATCAGTTGTATCAAACTCAAAAAATAAAATACATAGGAATTAGAATTCCAGGTTACTTTAACACAGGGTTGGCAGTCTTCTCTGCAAAGAACCAGAGTAAATATTATAGGCTTCGTGGTTATTTGATTTCTGTCACAACTACTCAAATCTGTTCTTGTAGTGTGTAAGCATCCATAGATGATATAGAAACAATTTCTGTGGCAATGTTACAATAAAATTTTACTGATGCACACTGAAATTTGAAGTTTGCCTGATTTTCACATGCCACAAAACAATATTGTTTAATTTTTTTCAACTATTCAAAATGTAAAAATGATTATTCATCTAAAGCTGAACAAAAACAAGCAACAGACTAGATAGTTCCACAGCAAAGAGTCTGAAGACTTTGCCAGAATAATTTCTACAATAATTTATTTGCCTAAGATTTTATACATCCCTGTCTGGTTCCCTTGTATCCACTGTAGAGTAGCGTCATTAGTAATGGCACCAATACATCCTCCCTGGAAACTACACAAAATTCCCCTGCTGAATTTCACTGCCAAGAATTGAACACTTGGTATGAATGTTAGACCTAAGGTCTTTCTCCTTTCACTTGAAACATGGATGGGCTGCAGACTCCTTTTCAGGGGTTATATTAGTTCGTGCAGGATATGTAATGATCACTTCATCCTTCAAGCATGACCTACACGAGGTGTGCATGAAGACAGCTGCCCCGGGACCAGGGCTTGGACTCCTGCACTGCACTGTCCCATGCTGGCCATACCACCATGCCATCACTCCTGTCCCAAAGATTCATCTTCTCAGAAATTGACAATTTATCTGTGTCTGTAACCCTATGACACTAATTAAAATTTAATCAACTGTTTATTTTTTGGAGAAAAATGATTTTAATGAGTCAATTCATTCTCCTATATGAGTAGACTAAATATTCATGGATTCAAGATACATGTTAAGTCCCAAACACTCATTATTCATGCTCCAAATGTATCAGTAAAACTTATCTGCTACCGTTTTAAATTGGATAACAACCTGTAGAGGAAGATTTGCAATATAAAAATCATTATTCTTTTATCTTTTCATACACACTAGATTAGAATTAAAAAACCAGAACTTTAAGTATCATGCATCATGATAGCAATGATTTGTTTTTAAAGTTTTAAATTATACCTTTGCATGTAATTTATATTCAATATTTCAAAAATAATTTTAATAAAAAGAAATATAATTGTATCCTTTCAACAAAATAATAGTAAGTCAATTCAGAACATATGCAATTTTAAAAGAAGTAGATAAAATATTTTGGAAATATAACAAAATATCCCATTATCCTAATATTTTGTCATATAAATCATTTTCTATTACCTACTCTACACATGAGTCAACTATGAAATGTTTCATTGATTTATTTATTTACTTATTCTGAACCATTTTATCTTATGAATATACTTCCATGAGCATCTCATTTTGGTAGAGTGTCAATGGTCTAATTCATCCAAAATTCTTGAAGAATACAAAAAATACAAATTGCATAATAACATATAATCTGATTGTACAGATTAGATACAT
>CM053411.1:72934244-72961303 GCA_028644305.1 Xerus rutilus | reverse complement strand
ATTTTTTTTGGTACTGGAGATTGAACTCAGGGGTACTCGACCACTGACCCACATCCCCAGCCCTATTTTGTGTTCTATGTAGAGACAGGGTCTCACTGAGTTGCTTAGTGCCTCACCGCTGCTGAGGCTGGCTTTGAACTTGCTATTCTCCTGTCTCAGCCTCCCTAAGTGCTGGGATTACAGGCTTGCGCCACCGCGCCCAACTTGAAATGTGTATTAATATTTGTATCTTTGGTGGACACTTTTTGCCTTCCCAATCATTTATTTCACCTTGCGCTTTGCCAACAGAACATCTCCCTTTTCCAGTTCTCTCTCCTCCTAATCATGTACTTTACTGAATTAAGTGGGAGAAGCGATAATCCCTTCCTAAAAGAAGAGTTCCTTGGGTTCTGTGACAGAGACAGTCCCAGTGCAGAATCACATCATATGAATACCTAATGTCTGAATGAATAAGAATACAGAGCCTATGTGCAGCGTATTCATTCCACAGTCACAAAATGTAAAAATAAAGCCAATAAAATAAAATAACAGCTGAGATTTAGTGTTAGGTATCTCTCTAAGTGATAGATAAAGGTGTGGATATAGAAAGATCAAACACACACACAGCACTGTATCTGTATATCACACACTAGTAAGTAAGAGAGCTTGACACTGCCAGGTAGTGTGACAGAGCCTGTTCTTTAAGCCCTGTGGGAGACCACTATTAGAGAATACACAGAGTAGAGGAGCTTTTGTCCTTGGTGATACTGTTGAGCCACTGCTCACATGGTAGCTGGAACCAGCCATACTGTGAGCCTTCCAATTATATTATAAAACATTGTTTAAAATACGGAGTCAAGATTTTGTATTACTTGAATAATAAAGTGTCTTAACAAGCAGTGCAAATTGACTGAGCAGTCCACTGAGATTTTTGCTGCCTTGGTTGAAAACCTTTGATGTGCTTACCTGGACTGTTCACACTGACACAGACTTGACTGCAGTTGTGAATCTCGCAAGTCAAGAGGTGGCTGAATGCCATGATTTCAAGGTGGAGAATTCAGATACCTCGCTGAGGCATGTATGATTCTAAAATGGACAGAACACTCTGAAGTGGCCCAGTGCTCACAGAACAAATCTAGATATTGATAGCCAATTAGATTATCCCCTAATGTGGACCAGTGGTCTTTTGTCTTTTAAAGATCAATTTCATTTTTGTTCACTTAATTTCTGAGAACCTACAGAATGGATACTCGGCATTGTATCAGGTGCTTTCTCATGGTAATTCTGTTGACATTTACTTCTTCCTTAACATTCTGTCCCACCAGGATATCTGCTTGCAATGTCTACTGAAGTGAACAAGCCAGGGTTACCTCATGAGTGATCAGTCTCTTGAAGACTCATAACATTCTGACTCTTCAGAGGATTAAGCTTTGCCATTTTCTCCCCATTTCATTATCTTTCTCCTTCCACTCTGAAAGCCCTATGTTGAACTTAACAGTAAGAGAGAACCATCTCAGGATGACTAAGAATTTAGTCTCCCTCTTCAGAGAAAGTTATTGCTATTGTTTTTGAAAACTAATCATAAGTATAGCTCCAGATTTCAGCAAAATTTGATCTTCTCCCTGGTCCAGCAGCCACTTTTCCTAGAGTGAGAGTGTATTCTACCCTCAAAGTCCAGTTCTGTTAGACTCTACATACTTATAAATATAGTAGTTTTCCTATCAGAAATTAAAAATCAAATTCAAAGAGAAGATGAAAACCTAATGAAGATTATCAGATCACAAATCAGAAGTAAGTTAGTCGAGCACCAGAAAATTAGGAAGTCTGTCTTCTGAGAGTAGGTTAGACCATGATTCAAAAGGGAAGCAACAGGTTTTGAGCCAGCAGGAGTGTTTCAGAAGTGCTGAAATTTTTAGGAAAAAGTTTGGCATAGTCAGTAAAATTAAGACCAGGAGTAGTCAGATTATACAGGAGAACTTGAGAGGAAAGTTCAAAACATCACAAAAGAAAATTACTGAACTTCAGATGCTAAAAAAAGAAATCTAATAAACGAATTCAGAATTCAATAAAGTTTCATCCATGAGGATGAAATTTATATATTCAATGATCTGAAAGGTAGTTAATATTTTTGTTCTAAAAAAGTGCGAAAATTCTTAGCAGATACAATAGCTTCTCTTTCTGCTTAAATGCATGTTTGTGGCAGCGTGTTCCCTGAAGCCCAGAGCAGAGGCAATGGATATCCTCAGACTCACAACTTTTACAGATTCAAGCAGATCATCAGAAAAAGAACATGGCTTCCTAGTTTGTAATTCTACTCTAACTAACTTATTAAGTCAAACTGTCAAATTACATTCTCTTAAGCTGGTAGATGCCTAGAGATCCCAAAAGAATGAATTTTATAAAATAGATTATATAAAGTATAGCAATCATGAATACTCTAGTATCTGTGTGTGTGCCCAATGCCTCATTGAATCAATTTCCTACTACCCTTTGGGCCAAAGATTGATTCTATTTAACTAGGCAGAATGCATGGAGCTGAGTTTACCAACATTAAAATTATTCCATATAAACCTGCCTGAATTAAACTTCATGTAGTGCTGAAATTCTTAGGAAAAACTTCATCTTCAATGTATTTGGAGACCTAAAGCAAGTTCAGAAGGATGACCTATTACCAAGTTTTATTAAAACAAGAACTTGGTGCATAAGTCTTGCCAGGACTTCCACACTGATGGTTAAGGAGTCTAAAAGGAAAGGCAGCTTATCGGTAAAGCCCTAGGACAATCAATGGAGCTATGATCCCAGTTTCCTGAGAGTCCTATCTGACAAGTAAGCACTTTACAATGACAGATTTATTTAGTGTTTTCTTTAGATACAAGTAGGTTAGGACAGTCAGAATTTACTTTCTTCTTGGTTGGCCATTTGGCAATATACCTGATTGGTTATGCCTCAGGTATTTATAAAAATTCTCTCATCTTTCTCTTGTTGTCTAAGTAATGGTCATAGGTTTGCTTTTGCTTGAAGATCTGCCCAGAAATGGAGTGGAGATAATGAAGTTCTGAGCTCTCCCAAAACAACCCACAGGACAACTCCCAACATCTCTCAAGATGAGCTGAAGAGAGATACAGAGCACAGGTCTGTAAAGATCCGCAAGATCTGAGCAGAGAGGTATATTCTTTCTTCTCTTAGAATAAAGCTTATTCAATTGTACTTCAAAGTAAAGAGAATAACATGGGTTTTTTTGTTTGTTTGTTTATAAAGACTGAGTTTTATAGGCAATAATGTCCATCCTTCCTCCCTCTCTCCCTCCCTCCCTCCCTTCTTTCCTTCCTTCCTTCCTTCCTTCCTTCCTTCCTTCCTTCCTTCCTTCCTTCCTTCCTATCCCAGCCTTCACATAAACTTATTAATACTGGTCTATCTTGCAGGATGCGAAAGGAGACTCACCTCTAGATTAACAGCCTTCTCCTGGTTAAAGCCCTGTTTGCAGCAGCGGCCATCCTTTGGGTATTCCTACTATGCTCTTTTATGAAAGAACAGGTTGTGAATGAGGAATTTCAACCCAATAAGTGGCTCATACCAGTCTTACTGCCATCAGACTGCCTTTCAAAAGGAAAGGCATTGCCTCTCTGCTTCTGTGAAGTAGCAGCCACAGCCAGACTGCTGTGCACTAACTTTTTTTATTTTTTATTTTTGGTACCGAGGATTGAACTCTGGGATTCTTGGCCACTGAGCCACATCCCCAGCCCTATTTTGTGTTTTATGTAGAGACAGGGTCTCACTGAGTTGCTTAGCCCCTCACCGTTGCTGAGGCTGGCTTTGAACTCGCTATTCTCCTGTCTCAACCTCTCAAAGTGCTGGAATTACAGGTGTGTGCCACCGCACCCGGCTTGCTGTGCTCTAACTCTATGGGTTCCATTTGCCAAGAACTTTCATTAGCTCCTACTCCACCACACAAACACTTCCCAGGGTCCGCTTTGTGTGCCACTATTAAACTTCATTCAAATCCTGATCCTGCAATTTCATTCCTCCAAATGAAAGGAAACCACATGACTGGCAGGAACTCAGAATTAAGTATATTCAAGTCTGATTTTATGGATCCTTCTTATTCAATCCTGAATTATTATTTTTGTCACATGATTCTTATCTGAAATGTGGCAAAGACATTCCTTGCCTGGGATACACTGCTGCCAATGAACTTGCATTCATCCAGCTCTGTTCTCACACCTTAAGCTGCTCAGTTAGCTAAACTGAATGCCTCTGATTTGAATCTGACCCTGGAAAACATTTTAAAGTGAGCATTTTTGTAAGTAGTAGATATGCTTTGGGGGCTTTGTGTAATTTGGGGGACATTATAACTTCAATGACTATGCCATTTGAAAATGGTAAGTAAGTAAGTGATATCTTAAAGACTATTCAATGTGCCAAGTCATAGTTGTTAATATATTAGTACCTCATATTAGAGAACATTGTAGAAGCTTAGGGAAATGCTTTTTCTGACTTCTTTGGTAATCGAATACTTTTTCCCACTTGGTATATTTGGCGTTAATAAATGTAGAAGGATTATGATTGACTTAAAGCAGTTAGCTCCACCTCTTGTAAAAAATTCATTATCAGAGGTATTTTCTCTCCATAATGATAGAGTCTAGTGATTTTATCATGTCTTCCTAGAAGCACCACAAAAATTCAATGTGTTCTATACAAATTATTCCTTTATTGCTCTCTACATGATTAGAAAGATAGTTTCTACATGTCTCATGTGTAGCCAGTAAAATCCTGAGACCATGTAAAGGTGAGAAATAGTCAGGATTTCCTTCTTTGGTTGAATGGAGGATTTGCATTGATAGAGTAGTACATCAGATAAATGGTAAAATTAAAACCACAGTCTGCTTCCCAATATAAAAAGCGTTAATCAAGTTTCTTCCTTGAACTTAGGAATTTCACTTCCCTTATCATATCATTCACAGTTATTAGGAAACTTAGGAGAGTAATTATAGTGCTTAAGTTAAAACTGTCCAAAAATCTAAGAATTTCTTCCTCAGCCTTTGCCAAAATTTCACCACTAGCAGTACTGGGCACAGAACAATCTCAGAAGGCAAACCAACTTTTGCCCAAAGAGATTGTTATGAGACCATCATAAGCAATTTGTAATATCAAGAAAAACTCCACCACTAACTAGTTCCACTATGTTGCACAAAATGTAGTGAGTACTGTCAAGGCTTTGCCTGTTGTGTTCATGATTAAATCCAGCAATTGCAAGATACCTTCCAAACTTTACATCGTCTCTAACACTAACTAGATCTACCAGAAGAGACAGTAACACAGAAATTGTCACTCTTGCATAAAAGGAATGTTTTACATCATTTAGATCACAGAAGTAGTAGTCAAAATTAAAGACATACTGCAGACATAAAATCAACCTATGTAGAAGTAGAATTTTAATCCTCAAAATGACCTCAAACCAAGAATATTTAAAAAGTTTTCAGAAATCTGCAACTCCAAGACTCAAAATGATGTTCCCCACTAGATGGCCACAGATATGGTAGCTTCTACCTAATGTAATTTAATGAGACACACCAGAATAATTTTATTAATTCTCATTCACTTATAATTTTTTTCTAGTATTCTTCTACTGATCTAATAAAAATAAGCATTGAAATCATTATTTTCTTTTATGAGAGAGTTTTGTTATAATAAAAGAAAATGATTAGAGTTAGCTTGTGCATTTGCAATAAATTGCATTTAATATTTTACAATGTGGGATATAAGAACACATTATTTAGAGTATTTTCCCATGAGAATAATTTCACAAAGTTTGAGATAATATTCACAGACATCTGAGAATCTTCTGGTCTCTAACTGTAATCCATATGTGATTCATGAATCTCTTCCTGTGATATCTTGGATAGGCACAGTTGAACTTCTCAGAAATAATCTAGGTAATGGAGTTTGAATGGGATACAGAATGGTAACAACTCAATTCTCAAAATAAAAATGAGACCACAAAGTTGACATCACAAATAACATAAACAACTTTCAATAATGTCCAAGAAATCTTATAAAAAAAGTAAGATAAAATTGTCAGGGAGAGTAATGCAAATGGTAATTTTGTGTACAGATTTCCCAATACTTGAGTTTAGGTAATTCTCATTCCATAAAATTGAGAACTGTAAGTGGATATCAGTGAATGAGTGGGATCATATTGTTTGACCTATTTGATGAGAATCTTGCAGAATTTACTAGACGTTTCAAAGCAAGAATGTAGAATAAGTTAAAATAAAAAATTACATAAATGCTAATTTATAGTTTCAGGAGGGAAAAATGTTACTACAAATGGTGTGCCCTGGAGGACTCTTTGCTTCTAAGTACTTTTGCTGTGTTTTCCTTTTGTGGAAACTCAGACATTGGGCAAGATAATAAAGTCTCATCTCATCCCTTCACTGCTGGATGGAATTGAATGAAATACTACTTTGTTAGGAGATCTGATAGCTGAAACGTTTGAAATGTTTCCCAAATATAGTTCTCTTAAGCAACATCCTGTATGCCTTCGGGAGGATTGATATGACATGCAGAGCAATGTCTATTTTTTGTCTAATTACTTTCACACAACATAGTCATTTTCAGAGTCACCTATGTTATAGAATGTATTGATGATTATTTTACTAGTAAGTATGTTTCAGTCTCTAGATCTGTGATTATACTTACCCAGGCATCACTTGATGGGCATTGCAATTTGAGATTCTTACAAACAAAATTGCTATGAACATCTCTGTACAGGTCTTTGTATAATTACAGGCCTTCCTTTTTTTTGGATAAATATCTGGATGTGGGATAACTGGAGCATATGTAGGTGCCCATGTTACCTGTAAGGGAATATCTAAACTATTTTCCAAAGTGGATATGCCATTTTGTATTTCTTCCAGGGATGTATGAGATTTCCATTCTGTTTACATGCTTATCAACACTAGATGCTGTCAGTTGTTCTAATTTTAGCCATTCTAAAATATGTGCAGATAAATCTCATTGTAGTTTCAATTTACATTTCCCTAATGACAAATGGAGTTGAGAATCTTGTTTATTGCTTATTTATCATTCATCCCCCTTCAGTGGTGAATTAACTTCAAATCTTTTGTACATTATTTAAAGTGGCTTGTTTATTTTCTAGTTGTTTATTACATGCTAAATTGAAAAATATTTTATCCCAATCTGTGGTCTGTCTTTTCATTCTCTTAAGGGTATTTTTAAAATAACAACAAAAAATAACTTTGATAATGTTTAAATTACCAAAGTTTAAATACATTTTGGTTTTGCTGTTATATTTAAGAAATATTTTCCTAGCCCAAGGTCATATAATTTTCTTCCATTATTTGTTATTAAAGTTTTATAGCCTTAAGTTTTGCAACTATACATATGGTTTGTTATGAGTTAATTTTTTGGGAGGGTTACCGGGGATTGAACTCAGGGCCACTCGGCCACTGAGCCACATCCCCAGCCCTATTTTGTATTTTATGTAGAGATAAGGTCTCACTGAGTTGCTTAGCACCTCACTTTTAGTGAGGCTGGCTTTGAACTCACAATCCTTCTGTCTCAGCCTCCGGAGCTGCTGGGGTTACAGGCATGTGCCACTGAGCTGGCATGAGTTGATTTTTTTACATGACATGAAATATAAACAATTTTTTAAATGTGTGTAATTTTTGAGCATCATTTGACTATCCTTTCTCCATTGAATTGCTATGATTATGGAGAAACTCAGTTGCAATGTTTGTCTTTAAAGATTGACCTTATTATCTTCCACAGAACCACATTCCTGAGAACTTTGTGAGATTTTTCAGTTCATGCTAAAGTTTTGGTCTTTAACAAATTTCATCTCTTTAACATTGACATAGTGCTCCTAGCATATACCCTTTCATGAATGAACATATACTTTTATTATAGCTATATATTTTCATTATGGTAATAAACTACTTGATTATTATCAATTTTTAGGAAAAATGTTTTGGCAATTAGCATGTTCCATACCTGAATAAATAGACATCAGTAACCCTCAAGGTCTGGACTATCTGTAATCTCTGTTCTCTGTTCTCCAGCTTTGTGGGGGTGGTCATTGGGAGAGAAGGACTAGGATGAGGGGGAAAAGGTGTGTTTAATAGCTTTATAGTCTTTAATATTGCAATTAAAATTTCAAAATGTTTGAAAGCTACCTAAATAATTGGGCTTAATTTTGTAAGTTGCTTTTGTAACTACTGAAAGACTTTTTTTTTCTTTTACTGGTTTGATTAAGATAGAAAACTGCTCCTCATCTTTGGTATGCAGTTATATCACTCAGGAATTATCATAAGTGAATTTCTGATGTGGTTCCAGCTTGCTCACTACAAATAGAATGGTACACATTTTTGTTGTTTTTGTTTGATTATTTAATTAAATGGAGAGAATATTTACAATAATGATTTGATGCAAAGGAGACCCAAGAAATCCAAGGTTGCTCAGGTATGAAACCTCAGCAGCAAGAGAAGATTTTTCCACAAAGAAACTTCTCATATTCACCATATATTCATTCCACAATGGAAGGCTGAGTCAGCTCCATCTAGGTGGGGCACCACAAAACCACTACTGACCTGGGAATGGTGCTTCCTTCCAGGAATCCCTTCTCAGCATCTCTTAGGACATGTGACTCTGAATCTTGAATCCTAAATTAACAAATTTATTGACAGATTTTGTAACATATGGGCAGTAAATATCAAAGAAATCCTATAACTGATATTTCAAGAAATAACCAGTTTTAGAAGCAAAGTCAGTTATTACAATGGTGGTTTTGAAATACAAGGAACTGTGCTAGAAAATCTGGATATTAAGTTGTTCATACCATGTCCAATCAAATGTCATCCATTTACTCAAAAGTGTTCACTGACTCTTTTCAGTGTGGTTTCTCAAATTTGCTCTGAATAACATTCTGTGTGATAACTTTAAAAAGAAATGCTAACAGAAGGTAAGAATTTTATTGTCAAATATTCCAAAATGAAATTAAGAACAGAATTTAAAATCTGAAGTACCAAAGGCAATATTAGTTTTTGAAGGCAAAACCAAAATCAGGGCAATAAAATAATATTTTTCCATTGATAAAAAGTACATGAGGGCAACAGATACAGTGATCTCCAACCAAAAGATGGGTTTGGATGCATCTGCAACAGCCCACCAATGTCAAAACAAAATGCAAAGAAAATTTCTGTTTGGAATATTTGTCACAGGCAAAGGTAAAAGTAACGGGCACTATAGTTCTTCATGCCTGCTGTAACAGAGTATCACAAACCAGGAGACTTACAAACAGCAGACCTGCTGCTCTCACAGTTCTGGAGGATGGAAATCCTAGGCCAACGCACTAGCAGATTTGATTTCTAGTGAGGATCCAGTTTCAAAATTGGTGTCTTCTCATTATATCCTCATCTGTCAGAAAGGGCAACACATTTCTCTCAGGTCTCTTTTATGAGGACACTAATCCCATTTTGAGGGCTCTGCATTGAGGACCTGATCACCTCTTAAAGGCCCCACCCTCTACTATCACCACTTTGGAGTTTAGGATTTCAAAATATGAATTTTGGGGAAACACAAACTTTCAGGTCATAGCAAGTCATCAGGACCAATTAGTAACTTGCATGTTCTACAATTTCATTTTAGGAATATATGCTAAGCATTAAGTGTTTGTTATTATCTTTAATTTGTAATTATTTCATTAGAATTTATTTTTATTTTAATATTTTCTTTTGAAATAAATTTAATATGAAAGATGTATATTAGATAGAGGTAATTTTGCATGTCAATTGAATATATTATTTTATTCTATTACCTATTTAACATATTATTTCATCATAGTAACCTATGCTATTTGCCATAGAACAATAAAACATTTTTGTAAAATGAAAAACCATATTAATAAAAATAAATTAATAATAATAAACTGTAGTGTCCTTTTTATAAAAGGACACTGAAATGTAACTCTATTACAGATAAATAATTCATAGTTTATTATAATCATTAATTATGTAAAATGCACAAATCATTAAGAAAACTGAGAAATTATTCTTGAATTAGGGAATTTTCAAGAATTCTTAGGAATTATGATATTTTATTTCCCAATCCTGAAGATTAATGAGGGTTAGAAATTAGGAAATACCTCTAATTGCTAGAGATGATGAACAGTTTTTCATGTTTCTTTATCAATTGTATTCATTCTTCTGTAAAGTGTCCGTTCAGTTCCTTAGCCCATTTATTGATTGAGTTATTTGTTTTTTGGTGTTAAGTTTTTTGAGTTCTTTTTATCTTAGTGCTTTATCTGAGGTGTGTGTAGTAAAGATTTTTTCTCATTCTATAGGATCTCTCTTCATGTTATTGATTGTTTCCTTTGCTGAGAAGAAGCTTTTTAGTTTGAATCAATCCCATTTATTGATTCTTAATTTTACTTCTTGTGCTTTAGGACTCTTGTTAAGGAAGTCAGGTCCTAAGCCAACATGGTGAAGATTTGGGCCTGCTTTTTCTTCTATTAGGCACAAGGTCTCTGTTCAATCAATCAACAAACATATGAAAAAGTGCTCATCATCTCTAGCAATTACAAAAATTCAAATCAAAACTACTCTAAGATTTCATCTCATTCCAGTCAGAATGGCCATTATCAAGAATACAAGCAATGATAAATGTTGGCAAGGATGTGGGGAAAAAGATACATTCATACATTGTTGGTGGCACTGCAAATTGGTGCTACCACTCTGGAAAGCCTTATAGAGATTCCTCAGAAAACTTGGAATGAAACCACCATTTGATCCAATTATCTCACTCTTTGGCTTTTACCCAAAGGACTTAAAGAAAGCATACTACAGTGACACAGCCACATTAATTTTCATAGCAACTCAATTCACAATGGCTAAACTATTGAACCAATATAGATGCCCTTCAACAGATTAATGGATAAAGAAAATGTGGTTCATATACACAAAGGAATATTACTCATTCTTAAAGAAGAATGAAATTATGGTATTTGCAGGTTAATGGATGGAACTAGAGAATATCACGCTAAGTGAAATAAACCAGTCCAAGGAAACCAAAGTCCAAATGTTTTCTCTGATAAGCAGATGCTGATCCATAGTGGGAGGGTGTGGGGGGGAGAATGAAGAAACTTTGGATTGTGCAGAGGGGAATGAGGGGAGGAGTGGGGCTATGTGGATGGGAAGGATGGTCGAATGAAACAGACATTGTTATCCTATATACATGTATGATTATACTACTTGTGTGACTCTGCATCATGTACAGCCAGAGGAATAAAAAGTTTTTCTCCATTTGTGTACAATGTGTCAAAATGCATTCTACTGTCTAATTAGAAAAAAAATTATTAATTAAATAAAGAAATTGGGAAATTCTGTCTGAGAATAAAGAAGAGAGAGAGATGGGTAAGAAAGAAGGCTGAATTATAAGCCAGCCTCAGAGCTCCACTAAAGCAATAAATGACAAAAGATGAACCAGAAAGGTATTTATCTAAATGCATTTAACAGGGAGCAAAGTCAGAACTCAGTCTGAGCTAGGAGAGGGCACCTTGAGCCATCTGTGTTTTCTAATTGACCTCACTCAAAGGAAATGTAAGTCCTCACATCTTCACAACAGGAGGTGGTATTCCACATGCAGGAAGGCCCCCTCCCCAACTCAGGTTCTACTTCCCTACAGCACAGTATCCTTTCTTGATGATGGCATTTCAAAGGCATGAACCCAAGGGCCTTGAGAAAGACAGTTCAGGGTTATAAAACTGACAAGGGCTTTTAATAAGATTTGCACATCAAAGGAACAGAGAAAGAATTTGCAGCTTCAACTTTTCTAAAGTAAGTGCTCTCAGCAAAGGGAGGTCAGAGACCTAGAGGCAAGATTTACACTCTTGATCAGTCCCATAGAAAATACATATATAATGCCATCAGTATGCAGGACACTTTGCATGGCTAGTGTCTGATCCTTACTTTTCAAAAAGTTTTGTAAAAGAGGGGAAGGATACAAAAAGAGTGACCACATTCTTCCTTGGTAGATTTACCATCTAGCAGTGTCAGGTTTAGAGAGAGGTCATAGCCCAGATCCTCATGGGTTGGAACCTGTCTATACACTCATTCATCTTAGAAACAAATTGAAAAACTTTGGTAATCCCTGATTGGCTCTTGTACAAATGAAGAAACTAAGAATGCCAACTCCATAGATTAGGAATATAAATTGGTAAGAGATAATGTGTATAAGGTACAGTATGATGTATTGCCCACTGAAAGGCTTAATAGTTGTTAGCAAACTTCATCATGAATAATTATAAGGTAATGCATAATGGAAACTGATGGCAATACAAGAGATATATAGATATTACTCTGGAAATTCAGAACAAAGAGCAATTAATTTTATCCAGATGATTGAGCAAAGCTTCACTAAAGAGAACTGGATTATGAAGAATAGACAGGGACTTTTCAGATAGCCAAAAAGAGAATTTTCTCAGCAGGGCTACTACCTTTGGAACTTGATATTGGACTTGTTAGACCTTCTGGACTTACATATTGAATCAAAAAATTTAATTTAATAATTAATAATTGGAATCCAGATTTATGAGTTGTGCCCCCAAATTGTGAATATTTCAATATGAACAGAGAATGCAATCCTCAATGAATAGGAAGTCGTAGGAGATGAGGCTGTAGAAAGATCTGAGAAGAAATGGATTCTTACTTTATGCTACAAGTAAGTACTATCGCAATTCTTTTTATTTCCCCAATATATAAATATATTCATCACCATCCAAAGACAGCCAAGATAAATATTTTAAGGAATTTTTCTAAGGCCATGTGAAAATTTTGAATTGCCTAACAATAAAACCAGATTTTTATTTTTAATGAAAAGTATTGTTTCTTGACACCCACATCATGGAAACCTAAAAGATGCATGACTTTTCCTTTTGTGATTTCAGTTGTCATATTTGGAATATTCTTTGATTATGCAGAATAATATCTAATTCCCTTATAATGAAATACAAAAGTCATGTAACCTTGCAAAAAGAAAACAAAACATTCTTTGAATGCTATTTTAAACCCACATTTTTGTTTTAGGATCTAGTTGATTCATATCTCTACTCTTACTGGTTTTGTGAAAATGGAGAGAGACTGTTGAGAGATGGCTATGGCAAGGGACTCAGTCACCATAGTTACCAGCATTCTCCTGGACTGGGTATGGGAAAACACAATAGTGATAGAAAGGGACACTTGGGACTGTGCTTCGAGTGGAAGTTTTTTGTCAAAGGACAGCTGGAGGTGATCAGCAGGACCTCAGAGGCAACTGAATTGGAAAATATATTTGGCTTCCCACTCCCCTCCCCCAAAGCCAGGTTGTTTGGTTCTGTCTTGAAAACCAGGGTTAAAAATGAAGTGATAATCATCAACTGAGTACTGCTCTTCCAGGGAAGTTGCTGCAACTGGGGTTGGTCTCCTGTACGGACTGCTACAGAGGCCTGGGTCAGACTTCTGTTATGTCATGACCTGGCTGTTGTTCATTTGTATATGGACCATCTCACCTTAATCTCTTCTATGAATGCTAAGCATATTAGAGTCTTATCAAGGCCTTGAACCCTCAAGGGAAAATTAATTTTTTCATTTATGTTAATGCATTTTTATCTTTGCATAGTAATTATTGGAAAAAACACCAAGGCATGATTATGTAATTTCCAAAGCTCTTCTTAATTATTGACGTGGATTAGTGAATGCTTTACCTTCTTAATTTAAGCTGTCTCTTAAAGTATTTAGCAATGTGTTTATTTTTATTTATTTTTCATCCCATTGTTTATAAACTGAAATAACCTGTGTTTATTATAAATAAATGTATTAAATCAATCTCATTAAATATTTCTATGCTCTTGAACAAAGTGTACTAAAGCAGGAAATTAATATCATATGTTTTGTAAGTGAAATCTAACCTAATTTTGAAATTTTAAAATAACACAGTAAGTTTATAACAATAAATTTTGATACAAATCTAATTATTCTTACTTAAACGTAAATAATTAATGGAAGGTTTATACAAAAGACTATTTTGAATTACGTTTAGAAGTTTTGTTTGATATCAATGTGAAAATATATTTGGAAGAAATTGTGGAAAATATCCATATAACTAAAGCAAAATCCCCCAAATTACTGAATACATATGATGTATTATAGATAATTTTAAAGTTTTAAATGACTTTAGTATTTTATTGTACCTAATTTTCAGTGAATTAATTTCTTTTTTTAATGTTTTTTTTTAGTTGTAGATGGACACAATACTTTTGTTTTATTTATTTATTTTTATGTGGTGCTGAGAATTGAACCCAGGTCTTCATACACGTGAGGCGAGTGTTCTACCACTGAGCTACAACCCTTGCCCAGTTAATTAATTTCTTTGAGTTAGCATATACATAATACACTTGCCACTAGTTTTCCAATGAACCAAATAACAAACTGGTGAATGTTCTGAGTACTGTGCTCACTGGTGATTCATTGCATTTAATTCATATTTATCAAATATAAGGTATGGTTCTAGATTATAGTAGCAAAAAATTGAAAGAGCTACTGTCAATGTTGTAACCTTCTATTCAGTGTATGTATTTTCATACACACATATATAATATCATACATATGAAAATAAAGTTATGCATTATATAATATATATAGTATATTGATAATAATTCAATAATCATCCCATATTTAACACATATGTAATTTTCAACTCTTTGTTAAATAAACATTTAATGAACATTTGCTGGGCCACCCACTGTTGTAGGTGTTGGAGAAACAGCTACATACAAGATATTAAGTGCTACTCCTGATGTTGACATTTAAAGGAAAAAAAACCAAAATAAATGTGCTAAATGTTTATATCAACTTGGGTTACACCCAGGTACTGGGTAGGCTTCTTATAGATGTCTACTCTGTGGGATCTTGAGAGTTTTCCATCTTACCCAGAGAGGAAATATTATCTCAAGAAATATTCTTATGTTTTTCTTGTATACTCACAGGTATTTCTCTTAACTTTGTTATCCGAAATTTAAACAATGACCTTTGACAATAAGATATTACAATTCTGATAGCTGATATCTTGGAAAAGTGTATACAATATCAACATTTCCACAAATGAAAGTGTGAGTTTTAAAAAACAAAGTAAAGATGCTATCTCTGTTTCAGAGCTCTTCGTTAGTCCTAAAGTCATTACCCTTCTCAGATCCAAGGTTCCCACAGGGTTTATTTCTCCTCTATGCTGATAGTGTTCATCCTGGTCACAATGAACAAGAAAGACAAGAGAAGACTATGAGAGTCACCTTCCCCCTCTATATTTTAACTTTACAAATATCTAATTACCATTCTATAATATGTTGCAAGTCTTAAGTTTTTGAGAAGTTTCTGGCTTAAAATTAGGCACAGTCACATAAAAGAGTCACTGTGTCAATCATGGTTAAATCCAATAAATGAAAGCATGCACAATAACAAACATAGTAAAGATATAGAGAAAATAGACATTCATTTTTATAGGCAAAGATTACCCCCAAAAAAATGTTGTTTAAACTTTTTTTTATTATGCAAAATCTATTTTCAATCACACCCAGAAACTTGCAAGCCAAAGAAAAAGGCAGGATGTATTCGAGGCAGCAATAATATATACAAACTTTCAGAGGCATAATATATTCAGAGCTCAGATCCACTAACGTCCAGCACATAGATTGTGAAGTAAAAGTAAGCTGAGCTCACCTCACATTTGACACGTCAAATAATCTGAGTATGGGTTCCCACATTAGTGGTAAACAACAATCTTATTCCCCACCCCCAACCCCAGTACCACCAGTTACTAGATGTATAAATGTCCAAAGATTCCATGACCTCACCAAGATCTGCTTATGTAGTAGTAAATAAGAATGATATAACAAAGATCACAGGGAGGTTTAAGGAGATGATCCATGCTAGGCTTTATGCACAGGGCCTGATATATAGAAAGTATATAATAAACATAGCAATTATTACAAATATCATCAACATCATCCCATCTATTCAAACCTAAACCTATTCAACATATGCAGAAGTTCCCACATAGCTTCATTTCCATATTTGTCTCTGGCATTAAATTTGGGGTTTAATGGAGGCAGGGGTATCTTGTGTCCCTGCATTCTGTCTGAATTCTTCACAACAATTAGTATAATTGTGAGAATAGCTTTTTATGAGTCACAGGGAGTTATGCAAATAAAGATAACAAAATCTCCCACCCATAAGATCGTCACATATATGCCAGCATTAGCATTATAACTAGGAGGGTGGGTAATAAAATGCTATTCCCAAAGTGTTATTTTGGTCCTAAGAATTCTTCACTGAATTCCCCATGATAGAGCCTTAGTCCTCCAGTGATGTCCCCATCTGCCCTCCATTCTCTACCTCTTCTCTTATCCTTCTTCATTCCTATTCTAGCAATGACATGTTTTTCCTCCTTAAAATGCAGAATAATATACGTTTCTCAAGTTCATATTTCTAAATGAAGCTCGGGGACCACTCTGTAAATCCAAAATACAAAGTGACTAAGTTGAATAAAACAACAAGGACACCTCTATTTTTCTTTGTTACTAACAAGAAGTCATCAAACAAGAATTTTAGGCTTCTTTAACAAAATGTCACCATTTTGGTGGCTTAACCAACTAATATTTATTTCTCACAGTCTTGGAGGCCAGGGATTCATGATCAGTGCAACTGTAGGTATGGTGTGGTTCTTGGTGAAAGGCCTCTTCTAGTTATATGCAGGTGGCCACCTTCTAGCTATACCTTCACATCAGACAAAGAGAAAGCCGGGCCAGCTCTGGTCTAATCCCTACCTAAGATTCCAACTTTGAGACCACATCTAAACCTAATTATCTCCCCAAAGCCCTTCTTCCTCATAGCACCCCATCACGGGTGTTGGTTTCAAAGTATGAAATTTGAAGGTACAAAAACATTCAGCCTATAGCAAGGAGTTATCTTTCTTAAGAGACAGTGAAATATTCTGAATACTATCTAAATTAGCAGTACCCAAAAGGTGGAAAAAAGTGAAGACAACTTATCATCAATCTGTTCTGGTCATAGCAGTCCCCAGGAAGCCAATTCATACTCTGGGCTTCCCAGAACTAAGGATCTGCCCGTTGTTTGGATTTCCCTGAGAGTTGCTCATGGTATTAAATATGCTTTTAAAAGAGCACCGAATCTACTAAGTAATAAAACTGTGGATCGCAATACACATTCTTCATCTGCTTTATAAAAACATTAAGTACGTATTTGCATATAGCTTGTATAGTGGGTTTTACGATATTTAAAATAAATGAATATTGATGTGCTTTACTAAACCCCACTGATGTGAAAGTTAATGTGTACTCTGACTAGTAATATTTATTTTCCTTATGCCAAGAATATAATTTCAAACATTTCCCAGAAGAATGATTTAAACAAATCTATTAGCATCTGTTAGTAAATAATAAAGTCCTAATTTGTAGATTATTTTCCCCCAAATAGTTCACAAGTAAAATTATTTCTGAATATAAAATATTTAGCTTAGTAAAGCAAATTCCATAATATGCTCAGTCAATACTTAGCCAGCTCTTTTATGGAGCCATTTAATACTTTCACTGATCAGAAGATGTTCATTAAGAGCTTACTCTGTTCTAAATACAGATGTGGACACTCTCACTTTATGATTAAGGATGAAGACTCTGGGGTCAGACTGCATGGGTTCAATTATTTCTCTGCAATTTTCTCATCTGTGCAGTCTTAAGGAATTTAATTAACTTCTTTGTATAGTTCCTCAACCACAAAATAATGATGACGATAATAATGCATATTTATACTAATGAGTAGTGAATTATCCAATGTAAATTGGTATTTATATATACATAATGTCACCTTATGTACGTGCATTATATATCTCTCTCAGAACAGTGATTGAAAAATGCCAAGCACTTTCTAAGTGATTTTATCATTAGTGATGATCCACTGGTGAACACTAAAGATAAACGTGTTTTTAGCGAGTTTACACACTACATAGAAGAAATAATAAATAAGTAAACATATATGATAGAAAACTCCCAGTGGTAGTAAATGTTGGAATAGGAATTAAAATGTGACCACGTGGTAGAAATGGAGTGGCCTTGTAGCTTTGAACTGCTGGAGGAGTCTTCTCAGGGATGGTGACATTCTAGCTAAAATCTTAACACCAATAAAGTCAGCATGAGGGTTTAAATGCTAGTCTGTGTTAATGTAAATATATTGGAATTTCTATGTGGTAACACCAGGAAAGCGAGTGTGGAATTGTGTATGGAAGGTGGAAATATCAGATATCCAGCAGAGTAGATGACTTTCAGATGGAGTTTGCGGTTTCACTGGGCCTACTTTGAAGAAGACCTTAACAATCATTTCTTTTACTTGGACACTTTTTTAAGTATAGTACATGAGGGAGGTCAATAAAGTTAAAACAGAAAAACTCATAAGAGTCAAATAAATTGGTGTTATTTCCAAATGTTTTATTTTGATCTACTCAGTTAAATATTTTAACATTATTCTAAATATGCTAATTCTCCTCCATGTAATTAAAATTTAAAGGAGAAAAAATATTTTATATATTTAAACAGTGTAGAACAAAAACAATGAAAAGAATTGCTAGAATTCTTAAAAAGAAAAATAAGAGGAGTGTATGTCCTTCACTGAACTACTCCCAGTGATTATTTTTTAAGAAATTATGGTACATGTCAAGACTAGGAATGTATACTTAGGGCGATGTGTGGATATAGAACTGGGTGTCTAATCACATGTCCAGATCACAGCATGCCCACCACCCTGACACACCGTGTTCCATCACAGAAAGATCCCCTCTTGCAGCTATGGCTCTGCACATGTTCCTGTGAGCACTGTTTCAGTCATGTCCCACAACTTTCCATATGTTGTACTTTGTATTTCATTAGGATCAATGTATCTTTTAAAGATTTCTTTTTTCTCCATCTGGGCTACTATAACCATACCTTAGATTGAGCAGCTTCAACAACATTTCTTGCTTACAGCTCTGGAGGCTGAAAGCCCAAGATCAGGGCCCCACAGGTTGAGTTTCTGGAGAGGGTTGTCCTATAGCTTTGTAGACTGGCAGCTTCTCTTTATATGTCTTAAACTGGAAAAAAAGAGAGAGAGAGAGAGCTGAGTTAACTTCCTGGTCCCTTCTTACAAAGGTTATAATCCCATTATGAGAGCCCCATGACCTAATTGCCTCCCTAAGATCTCACTTTTAAATACCACCATGGTGGGCATTAAACATCAACATATGATTTTTAAGGGAATACAACCAGTTTATAATGCTCTTGATTCTTCTTTGGGGACTCCAGGTTTAGAAGCGGGATATCCAGTTCATGTCTTTATTTGTTCTTCTGTCTTTATACTTACAGATTTCTAGATGGATCCTGTTCTACTCACAGAACACTTTGATTTCATTTGTTTTCAGTTTGTTGAGATTTTTATGACTTAGGGTTTTATTTATCTTGATATATCTTCAGGGATTGTATGAAAAATGTATATTCTATTAAATAATGTCACAAAATCACCTGTACTAAACAAGAACAATAATCTTACTCTCTTATTTAAGCACATTCCTTTATTTCATCTCAGTGGTTTCTCCTCCCTGGGAGAAAACAATGCAGTCCACAAGATCACATCAAAAAAATAAAATGAAATAAAGCAGAATTGAACAAAGTAAAATCAAATTGAAACCCATCAAATCTGTTCACTTAAACTTTTGTTTTTCCAATCCTGTTTCTTCATTTTTACAAAGAAAAATGCCACAGTGATGCTCAATCTTTAGAAACATGCCTATCTCATTTCTGTGGGGTGTGTCTGTCCTCCTACTTCCCCTTCTCTAGGTTCTGTTTTTCTTCTATCAGCACACAATTCCGAATTCTCCTTCAATCTTGGTTACTCAGCTGCAAAAGCTGATGTTTACAGCGTGACACATCTCCTGAGCATTTCCACACCCTCTTCAACTTGCATTGAGGGAGCAATTTCTAGACCAAAGTAATATTCAGTTGATAATTAATTAATTGAATAAATATGATTTATGAAATAAACTTTGAAAGGTCTATACTTAGATTCAGAGAGGTGAAATAGATTTATGCTACAGATAAGACCTAAAAAATATTTGATGTATTTAATGAGAAAGAACAAAACATAGAAAACAAAAAGGGCCTAGCACTGAGATAAGAAAAGAAAAGCATTGTTGAGATTAACAAAAGGTTCATAGGAGAGAGAAAGGAGGGTGAAGCCAAAAGGGTAGAATTGGGTCATATGAAAAAGTTTTTAATGTCGAGATAAGAATATGCAATTTATCCTATAGGAACTCAGGCACAGAGAATGTTGAGCAGAAATATGACACCATTCTGGTAATTTTAGAAAGGTTAAAAAAAAGGTTAAAGAAGATTAAGTTGTAAAGCATGTACTTGATGCATTAGGATGAATAATACCTAGTTTCAGGTCTTGGTTTTACCAGAATTCTTCATTCTTAACACAAAATGTAACATTGTTTAAGAAGCACATTCATATAGTAGAAGATCTACTGGATTAAAATCAGAAGACTTGAAGTCAGGCCACCTTTCTGGTCCCATTTTCTTCACAGTGGGGCCATGAAGATCAAAATGCGATGACCTCTATACCTTGAAAGGAAAAATCACAAGCCACTGACCAGAAACATGGAGGTTCTTGCTTACACAGTGACAGAGCCCTCCATCAACCAAGTCTGAGCACTCTCCTGAGGGACAGAGGTGAAGGAGGGGTGCTGATGAAGTGCTGGCTTCAGGTAGGACCTTCAGTAGGAATGCAGGTGGACAGGGACGGTCTGTGTGATTTAATAGGGCAGGACTAGAACACACAATGGGGACTTTTACAGAAGAGCATTGTAGAGTGCATAGTTGTTTGATTAACCCCGTTTAGTAATCTGCTTTTCTGAAAAAAAAAACTCCAAAACAAACAATAAAATTTCTTCCAACATCATCCTCCTGAGAAGGAAATTCCAAGAATAACAAATTCACTATCATGTAAGCATTCATAAACTGATTTTCACTTCCTTTCAGTTTCCCCCATTCTTGTATTTGTAGGCAAGTTTGAATTTCAACTTTTTTGATTTTCAACTCTTCTAAGCTGTGTGGCTTTGGTGGTGGTAGTCACAAAGGCACCTACTAGAGAGTTTTAGGTGGCTTCTCCGAGTTTCTTTGAACCCACTAAGAGACATGTTTGTGATTCCTGAGCTCCCAAGTAGACACTTGGCATGATTGTGTCACCTGAAACATGCAAGTCCTGTCCAGAGGTGACTGCAGCACCAGAGACAGCCACATCGTGCTGTGATGTAGGATTTATGGCCTGATGCTTAAAGGGTAAATGAGAGTATTATTGCTCTGGAATAAAAAATGGGGCAAACTAAGAGAAAAAGACATACCTAAGTGGGGGTAAATGGTAATAAAATGCTTTTAGGAATATAGTGAAGTAAACTATGGAGAAAACGGATCACTGTTTAGTCAAAGATTTGGCATGAAAGAGCTATGAGATAGGATGAGCACAAGTGTGCACACCTATAACCCCAGAAACTCAGGAGGCTGAGGCAGGAGGACCACAGGTTCCAGGCCAGGTTGGGGAACTTAGGAAGATCCTGTCTCAAAATAAAAAGGGCTGGGGATATAGCTCAGTGGTTAAGTGTTCCTAGGCTCAATCCTCAGTACCAAAAAATCAAAAACAAACAAACAAAAAACATAGTTGTGAGAAAACAGAAATGATAAATCAACTGCCACATGGAAGTAAAATATGAAGGTGGGGGCAGGTGCTGAGAGAACCAGAGATGCCATGAAAGAGAGGACACTCATTCAAGAGTAAACTTGGGGCTCCTGGAGATGGAAGGCACATCCTGGGTGCAGGAGCTTCCCTTCTGGGCTCACCTATGTGGAAGCTCTACCTCCCTTTCCTTTCCCATTTCCTCTCTTGTACTTCCCTCTGCCATGGAATGTAATATGTTCACAGGTGTAGTAGCTTATCATAGGCATAAAATCCAGGGATGTATTTAGGGCATCTTTGGAAAGCCCTTTTCAATGTTCTGCTACCACAAAGGTACTGTTCGAAGCTGTTTAGCTGTAACTTCTTTCTAACCACATGGGAGATGTGTCTCCATAAAACAAATGACAAACAAATGACAGAGGCTTTAAGAGAGAGGATGGGGGAATGGAGCTCAGTGGTAGAGAACTTGCCTATCAAGTGCAAGGACCTTGGTTCAATCCCCATCACTGCATGGGGGGTGGGGAGAGACCTGGGGATGCAGGTCACTGGTAGAGTGGTAGAGCACTTGGCGCTTGAGAGGCCATGAGTTCAGTACCTAGCACTGGCAAAAAGAAAAAGAATCTGAGCTCAATTAATATTTCTGGAGCTTCAACTCAGCTGTACAAAATTATCTTAGACAACTATAGGATATGGCAGAATAAGATGATCCTAAATGTCTACCCTCTGCAGAAAATCAACATAACATATGATGTAATACAAACTCTAAGAACTGAAGGCCCATGAAGACAAAAAAAGTGGAGACTTCCTAGTGGAGAATGCACAATCCCTTTACAGGGAAGACACATTGGAAAATATCATTAAATTTGGTAAAACTCCAGAGAGGAACATGGTAATAGAATGAAAAGACTCAAATTATTACTATCAAGAATAAAAGAGGGCACTATTGAAGATAAATTATGCAAATATATGCACAAGCTTATAAAAACTAATTTATCGACTTAGATGAACCTGACAATTCATTGAAAGAAACAATTTACCAAAACTTATCTGGAAGAAATAGAAAGCATGAACATCATGTATCTATTTTAAAATATGAATTCATCATTTACAATCTTCCTAGAAAGGAAACTCCAATCTCAAATAGCTTCCCTGGTGTTTACTGTCTACATTTAAGAAAGGAATAGAACAAAGTCTGTACAAGCTCTTTTGCAAAATAGTGGAGGAGAAAATACTTCCCATTAATTTTATGCAACTAGAATGATCATGAATTTAAAACTAGAAAAAGTCATAATGGAGAAACAGCAAACCAATATTCCTTAAGAAATACAAGGCAAAAATCCTTGATAACAAATGGGAAAATTAATCCAGAGTATGCAAACTAACGCACAGTGTCCACATGGAATTTATGCTGGGAAAAAGATGTTTTTACATCCAAAACCAATCATATCACCAAATTTCCAATTAATATAAAACAAAAATGTTGAAATATTTCACAAGATACATAAATTGCCAACTGCAACAATTTGATGTTTATAAAACATACCATCAATTAACAGCAGAATTTATGATATTTACACAATATGCCATCAATAAACAGCAGGACTCATGCTATTTTCAAGTGTGCATGGAACATTAACTGAGATCAATCATATTCTGTATCATAAAATCAATAGGCTACATTTAAAATATTTAAACCATATGTTCTTTGAACATCATCACAATATATTAGAAATCAAAAGATAATGTATATCTGGAAAATCTCCAAGTGTTTGGAAACCACATAATGCACTTTTTAAATAAAGTGATCTCATCCAAAAGAAATCATAAGGGAAATCAGAAAATATGTTGAATTAAAATGTGGAGAACACCTAAAACATCATTTTGAGTAAATTCATATAAACAAACACCTATGTAAGAGAAGGAGATCCTCCATTAATAAGTTTTCTTTCACCTTAAGAGAATGGAAGTATTGCTAAATTAAAATCAAAGAAACATAAGAGAGAAAAAGTAAAAATATTAGAAATCAAAATAGAAACACAAAAATAAAAGAAGAATCAATGAAACAAAAAGTCAGTTATTTAAGAAGATTTAAAAAATAAATATATAAAGGTAGTCAAGAAAGAAAGACATAAATTATTAATATCCCGAAAAATATTTGCAAGTTAAACTATACACTTCTAAATGTTCATGGTCCAAAGAGAAAGTCACAAAAGAAATGAAAAAATAAACATTTAATTGTTGAATTAAATAAAAATAAAACAAATTTTATCAGAAATTTTATATGCAGTTAAAGCTTCTCTTCCAAGAAACTTATTCCATTAAATATTTTACATTAGAAAACAAGAATAGTCTCAAGTGAATGATCTGAGTTTTCACTTTAAGATTCTGGTAAAAAAAAAAAAAAAAAAAGCACAAAATGAACCCTAATGAATAAAATGGAGGAGAATTCTAAAGGTAAGTACCAAAATTAACAACTTAAAATTGAAAAATATAAATGCATGGAAAATAAAGCTCTTTCTTTGTAAAGATTAAAGCAATAATAAACCTCTAGCAATCCTGAGAGAAGACAAAGTACTAATATTAGGAACAAAAGAGTGGAGATTTCTGTAGATTCCACAGATAGGGAAAAGAAATTATGGTATTGTTAGCTCTATGTGAACACTTTTGACATTTTAGATATGACTGGTAAATTTCTTCAAAGACAAAAACTACCAAATTTTACTCAGTAAAAATTAACATTATTTTAATAGTTCTGAATTTAGAAAAGTAAGTGAATTATAATTTTTAAAATCCCATGAGGAAAATTCCAAACCAATATCTGCAATGATGAAGTTTTAGCAAAATATAAGGCAGAAAGTGTACCAATTCCACAAAATCATTCTGAGAGTACCACAGAAAGAGTATGAAAAAGAATAACATGTCATGACCATGCTGGGTTTATTCTAGATAAATAAGCTTAATTTAACATTCAAAATTCAGTTGCTGCAATTCACCATATGAGCAGTCTAAAGAAGAGAAGCCATATAATTATCTCAGTAGATGCAGAAAAGAATGCAATATCCATTTATTTTGAAAACTTTCAGGAAAATAGAAATAGAAGTAATTTCCTCAACCTGGTAAAACACATCTGTATGAAATATCTAATGATGAAAAATTGTGCTTTTTCTCTAAGATGAGGAGCAGTGGAAGGATAGCTGCCCACACTACTCAATTATGCTCAGCCTTATATTTGAGATAGAAAAATAATTGACTAGTGTGCAAAGCAAAGCAACTGCTCATTCATCTCATTGGTGGGCCAGCAGAATAGGCCAGCTGTTAGGAGCAGCGAATGAATGATGATCTTTGAACTGCCCAGAGACAGTGGTGATGCTGCTCTTGGGAATTTCTCAGTGCAGTAAGCAAGCCATCCATCCAGTTGTATGGTGATTCCCCGTTTGAAGGAAAATTCTGTGATTTCCATCGAGTTTATCATTTCATGACCTAACGTTCACACGTCAGCTGCCCTGGTTTTTGAGAATTGTGAGTGCAAGCTGATGGCTGTAATTGGGCTGTTCACACTTTTGACCTCAGTTCTGTTTTGAAGTAGCTTTCTCATAATGAATCCCTTTGATGTTGAAGCCTGCATAATAAACGGTCTGAGCTGACTCATGGTCATTGCACTCCATCTAAATGTGGTGCCCACCAGGTCCCAGCTTTTTCTCTTGTTATGTCTATTCATTTTTCTAATCCTCCGTTGCCCTTCTCTGGTTTTCTGAATTAACCAGAGTGCAGGCCACAACAGCTAGCCACTCTGAAAAATAGCATGCAGTATCTTGTAAACACTTTGACTCAGTGATTCTACTCCTGAGTGTTTTCTTAGGAGAAAGGAAACATACATCCACATGAAAGGTGGGCAACTGAATATTAGTAGATGGAAGCACTATTTGTAAAACAGCAAAACTAGGAAGAAGCCAAAGTCCATTAATTGGTGAATGCATGAACAAATTGTAGTGTATGCTTACTATCAAAGACAACTCAGAAAATCGAAAAACACAATTTTAGTACAAAATACATGTGAGTTAATCTCAAGAACATTAGCAAGGTTAAATACATCAAAAACCAAACACATTTTATGATATTATTTATTGGAATATCTAGAAGAAGTAAAATTCTGGATGTTGAAAAAAGAACAGTGGCCTTCTGGAGCAGATACGAGATGAAATTGATTTCAAAGGAGCAAATATTAAGGGTGAAGAAACTCCTATAATTTGATTGCTAAGATTTCTAAATGATAGCATGCAATTCATTAATTCATTCAGCTATACACTTAAAATGTGTGATTTTTTTGCAAACAAATAATCCTTAAGTCTGAAAAAAAAAGGACAGGGATGAAAAAGTGATGTTCAGTATTCTTTTTCAAATTTTACTAGCCCCATATTGTTCTTTCATCATCATTCAATCCAAGATATTGTGGTCCCACCTTGTAATACCTTACTCTTCTGAGAATCAAAACTTTAAAAAAACAAGAAATTTTTCCATAAAAATTTTCAGCATATTACATTTCTCCCACTGCAAACTGTTCTTTATTTCTTAAGAAAAACCCCACATATTTAATTTGTCTTTGCTCACATTTTCCCACATCCTGAAATAAACTTCCACAGCTCTATATATTCAAATTATACACATTCTTAAATCCAATTTAAACACGATCTTTCCTGAGAAATCTTTCTGCATTCTCATGATAACACTTCATACCAGGCTTACAGCATGCATTACTTTTACTTTGAAGGACACATGCTTGTTATATATAAACTAAATCTTTAAAATAAAGATCCATATTTATTTCATCTCTTCTATCTTCAAGTTTTTAAATAGACTTTGCATAGACAAAGTATTTAGTAAATATTTTAGAATTAGAGGAAACATCGAAGAAGTGAAGGTCACAATTAAATTGCCTCTATTTAAATTTTTGATGGTAGTTCTATAGCCAGGGTTGTCAGAGCCTTGTACAGAGGGAAGGAAAATTTAATTTGATCGAGAACCGATGGTCCTTGAGGATCTCAAGGACTGAGACTGATGAATTCCAGTTCAGAGAGAAATATGTAAGGGAAACAGAAAAGATAGGGCATGAGGAGCAGACCCTGTTCCTTGGTCATCTGGCAAATACACTGTAGGATTCTCTACCTTTCTCTGGTCACATTTCACTGTGTTGCTTCAGACCTTACAAGGTGAGTCAATTTGACCTCCCCATGATGACATCCAGTTTTGTGGGCATATGTCTAC
>CM053411.1:72914820-72933744 GCA_028644305.1 Xerus rutilus | reverse complement strand
ATAATTGAACACCATCTGGTGACCTGAGGGTTAGTTTTTCTGAGACAAAACAAAAACAAACAAGAAGCATGGTTAAACCATTAACATGACAATTACAGCCATGTCTTTTCTGGAAAGAAAGTTGGTTAATTTTATTTTCTGTAGCAGAAAGGTTATATTTCCAGCTTTCCAATTATTGACAGCCTTGGAATAAAAATTCTGCACATCACATAAGAGTCTTGATTGTAGTTTTCTATAGTGACTGTGTTAGCTCTGTTTTATTTTATTTCCTTGGAAAAGCTATTATGTACTCTGCAACACTCGAGAGACTATTTCTTTTTAAGCTGAGCTTCTTTAATTTCAGATACATAAATTGGCTATAATTCAGAGTGAAATGTGTCATTATAGTCTAACAGCATTTATAAATGTTCATAGATGTTAAATTATAATCCATTCAGACTCTTAAGAGAACACATGCACATGGATATTGGGCAGCACATTATGAGAAAATTTATCTTTATGTTTGGTTGCATTTCCATTTCCTGGACTATTTTAATTCCTCATTTAAACCAGGTTCTAAATCTTCTACTGAAAAGTGTTTCTAATGGGGCCAATCAGGGCTGGCAAATAGAAGTGTGTGGGTGCTTATTTGTCTGGAGAAGTTCATGATTAAAATGTGACAGGCTCCTTTTGCTATTTTAATCTTGTCTGAAGAACACTAAGACCAATCCTGCTCTCTAAAGTACTTATTACTATTAGTAATGTTTAGTCTGGAGGAGCTCACTGTGTAGTCCTAGCTTCACTTCCAAATTATTCTTGTTTAGTGAAAGACTCTTCTCTTGCTTATGTTCTATCCCTTGTTTCTGTTTCATTGTGTAATTCACATAGTACATTGAAACACAGAGAAGCCGGGCGCGGTGGCTCAAGCCTGTAATCCCAGCACTTAGGGAGGCTGAGACAGGAGAATCGCGAGTTCAAAGCCAGTCTCAGCAAGGGCGAGGCACTAAGCAACTCAGTGAGACCCTGTCTCTACATAAAACACAAAATAGGGCTGGGGATGTGGCTCAGGGGTCGAGTGCCCCTGAGTTCAATCCCCGGTTCCAAAAAAAAAAAAAAAAAAAAAAAAGAAACACAGAGAAACCTAGTCCAAGCACAGAGTAAGTTTTTAATCAACTGAACAATGTAATTCATCAACAGAATGGTTTATTTATATTTTCTGCAGTTTCTTTGTATAACTAATTCTTATGTTTATATCCTTTATACATGATAAATTGCTCAAAATCTGTCATGTTACATTGGTAGATGAGAAAATGATGAATTGTGTGAAATAATTTCTGGACTGAAAATTTTTGAGACTGTTTAAATTAAATAATATCTGAACTTAAAAATCTGAGTTATTTAGGCAGATAAACATCCTGAGTTTTTAAAGCATTATTCTTTTCAATCTATGTCTTCTGATCTGTTGACTAGGACACAAATAAACGTGACAACAAATACTTTATATTTCAAGTGTTTGTTGAGTATTATTCTATTGTGCATTAGGCTACTGAATTCTTTGCAAAAACAAACCAATGTTTTTGTTCAAAAAATCTAACATTTTCACTCAAACAATATAGTTCCATCATATGGGATAAATAGTAATAGTCAAGTTGATTTTTAAATTAAAAACCTTGAGAAAGTGTTTGATCTACTGAAACCTATTTAAGGGTTAAATGTGAAGGACCCTAGTTTATAAAATGGAGAATATTAGTTATTTTTCTCTCTCTGTCTCTTACTTTAAGTATATGCTAAACCATACACCTTCTCTATTCACACTCCATTTATCATCTGAAAAAGAAGTGAAATTGATTAAGTGGGAAATTTTCTGGCTTATTTTAGTTGATCAGTTCTTTACATATAGAAGAAAAGAACACACACAAGCTCATAAAGAGCAACAGAAATTGGGACAAAATTGTTCTGCTGATATGAAAGAAAGCCACTTAAATTGGGGTTCTCTGTTCTTGGCTCTTTCTTGCTCATGTGGTGGTTGCTGAGTTTCTGGGGAGCAGTCGAGAAATCTCTTGTACCAGGTCACTGTGGACTTAATGTTAACCTGTGAAACTCACTTGTGAATTTTCCCTACATGATGAAATGTATCCATACATCCCAGGCCCTGGACACCAAAAGAGTGTGGGACAGATATTAAGAAAATAAAAGACTTCAGACACTGATGCCACTTTCTCATTAAAATGCCCCTGTCTCCCTAGTCTCCAGATAGATCTTTCAGATTCTTGTTGAGATATTAATGAACTCTTATAAGACGTTATGACCATGAGCCTTTGAGAAGATGGTTTGCATTAAAGTCTCTGAGTTGGGAACTAAACTAGTTACGATGACCTACCACGTCCTGCCCACTGGATGGCTGACATATCTTTTATATCCATAATTGTCAGTTCTAACATTAGCAACGCTGCCTTCAAAGAGTTTTAATCAATCTCTCTCTTTGTGTGGGTGTGCGTGACCCCTATATATCCATGCTACTGTTGCTATATCTGTCCAATTTAGAAGTCTGGGCTCATCTTGCTTCTTTCTTCGAATATCACTTTCTCTCCATTTAAATATTCACTGACTAAGACAGAGGTGGCCACTGTATTCATCTCTTATACCTGTTTTCTGTTTTAATTCATATTATTTGAATTTAGTTCCTAATTATTTCCTGCCCATGCAAAGGTCACAATAAATCACCTGAACTACAAAATTTCACTCTAATTTACTTCATAAATTTTCCTATTATTGAATATTCATGTAGCTTCCAATTTTTCACAATTGTGAGTAATATTTGTGTACAAATGACTACATTTCATATTGGTTTCTCATTAAAGCTCGCTATGATTTATATAACAACATGGTATTGACTTAATTTGTTTTCAAAGAGTGAAATATGTTTTCAAGAAAGGCACTTATTTGTAAATTTACTTTGGATCATGAAGCAAAGGTCATATCAATTAGCAGACCAATAGTGTGAAAGTTCCAAACATAAATCACACACACATATGATCAGAAGTTCATATGAACTTGGGATGATACAATTATATGTTTTGTGTAAATTTTGGTATTTTATCAATATTTTAAAATGTTAGATACTAATATAAAGAAGTGAGCATGAAATTTATCAATTTCAATTACATAGTGTGTTTTAAGTATAAAGGGATTATAACATTTGGAATTTGAGTTCATGAAGACTGTTTCCTGGTTCATGGCTCATGTAATTGAATGAATGGTACTACTACTCATCCATATCACACATTCAAAACTTAAATATTACTACATTTGGAATAGAATATTATATAACTTAGAATTGTTACATAATAAGTTTATAAAAACCTTGTATGATCTCAAATATTATAAGTAGGGAATTTTACATATATTTTAGAAGTTTAAGGAATTGTCTGTGATGGAAGGAAAATACAAATTAAGAAAAACACATTATACATAAACATGGCTACTGTGAAACAAGAATAAATGCATAAAAGTGGTCCAATTGATAATGTGAAGACATCAGTTAGTTGCATTTATATTCATTTCTGTGTCTGATTGAAACAATTTCACCATCTTTATTTGAGCATTTGTCTAAGAAATTTAGTTACAGTTTTATAATTTTAAGTTCAATCATTAAGCAAAATACATTGAGCTAATATATTCATCCTTACGTTGTGTTTTTAAGTTGCAAAATAATTGTAGACAAGTGAGAATACATTATCAAGCTCCTCGGAAAGACTGCCATGGAGCTGAGAGCTGAAAGTGAGGATCAGACAGATAAATAATTTTGCAAACAAGGAAGCTTACTACATGCACAATATATGCTGACTCTATGCTGAAAGCATGTAGTGTAACATTTGGTATTTATGGATGCATATATGTATTTTTAGGAAAAAATTAAGGGAAGAAATTATTACCTCAGGGTGAGTAGTAAGCTTCTGAAGAGCTCCTTAAAACAATTTAAGATGAGTCTAAAAGGTTAAGTGTATTGATGACAAAATAATAACATGTATTGAATGATATATGAATATGAGAAAAAGCATATTTTAATGGGATCATTGTAGCACAGACTGATTTCAATCACTGTTTTGTTAATTACTGGAGGGCAGGATCAAAAGTGTATAAAAATGTGTTGGATGGGAAAGGCATCACGTATCACTCCACTGTGCCATTAGAATCCCAAGTATGGAAGGACATGGATTCACTTCTGCAATGTTTTAATCACAGTGCTACAGAGGAACGTGCACACAGGGGAATGTTCACAGCTCGATAAATTTACACAAAGTACATGCACAAGCAAGGATTATTCCTGCTATTTTAAAATGATAATCCAGAGACCTTGGACAGAATGGACTGGAGCAAATATGTTCACCGTGGCAACTGGCAGAAGTTAAGGAAAGTGTTTGTGTGTGTATTTTTGTTTGTTTGCTTGTTTGTTTCCTAGATGTACATGGGATTTAACCCAGGGCCTTGTGAATGCTAGGCAAAGACTCTACGACTGAGTGTCATAGATCTGAATAGAGATCTGACACAGAGGTAGAAAAGGAGTGTCAGAGTATATCAACATTTAATTTGTATAGTTTAAAGGAATCGATGGCCAACTAATACAGGGCTAAGATATCCACTAGTCATAGGCACATACAGATTACTTAAATGACCATCTCAAATGATATGGCTCTGCGAAATACACACTGTATTTAAAAACTGTTTTCTATCCTCTCCTTCAAATGAACTCAGCCACTTTCAGCAATGGAGATGTTGGTTTTTGAAGTTACAACCTCCAGAATAGGGCAGGAGAGATGGGATCCACCCCAAGTGAAGACGTCACAGATTCCCACTCTTCTTACCCAAAGTTCAGTAGTTTCTCATTAGCAAATTCTTCTCTTCTTAATGCCTGTATTTGAAGATTTTCAGAGCACTGAAATGATTGTGTTGGTCAAAACCTCCACTATAGCTTTTGGGACAGAGAATTTGTCCACCTCCTTATGTTTTCACTCTGGAAGTAAGAACTAAAGCTAAGAAGTTTTATTTAAGTAAAGCTAAAGTATTTCAAATTTCAGTAGTGTTTTTTTTGGCACAAAAATAAAAATTGAGTAAAAGTAATAAACAAACAAACATTAAATAAATAAGTAGAAGGATTCCAGGGGAGAGACTTAGAATCCAAACTCTACTGTGAACTGCAGGATTAAATCAAGAGTCATTTTTGTGATTCATGTTTTAAAGCCCTTACTACAGGTGCCTTTATTTCCATGATGTGGAGAAAGTCGAATGTTTTACTCCTGCTATTAATAGAAGTACTTGAAAGGTTTTAGCAGCTTTCCATTCTCTGGCACACAATAGGCAATTACGTGGGAGCTTCAAGGCACAGTGTCCCCCGCACCTTTGCAGCCAACTCAGTACTATTGCTAACTCCTTGATAAAAACTAGGGAAAGTTAAAGGAAGTTTATATTTAAGGGACAAAAATGTCTCCAATTCCCCTATTATGGTAATGCTAGCTTTTATACAGTTTCCTTTCTATCTCATGCTTTCAAATTGCCTCGATTTTTAACACATCCTGCAAATGGGTGTGAAATGTGTTTCTCTAATGGATAAAGCCAAATGTTACCCTAGGAACTTCACAGCTCTCAGAACCATGACAACTGACATGAGAAATTAATGACTAGAATCCAAGGATCATTGCTGTTGTTCTCTTTCTGAGATACGAAGTTTTCAACATGTTCTTTATAGGATTCCTTTTGTGCACTTCGTATTTTATCCAGCCATACTTCTGTCCATTTATCCTGCCCAACCACAGTGTCAAGGCTAAATTCCTGTCTACACCTTCTCTTCCAGTTTCAGACTATAATATTGCCCTGTTGAATGTGTCTTCATAGAAATGAAGGCAGATTTTACTTATCTTTTTTTTAATGTTAAGGCAGAATACTTAAAATACTTTTAACCTATAGATTAGAAGCAATTGGACCAAAGTATCTACACCTTCCATCACAAAGTCTAACCTCCCTATCTCTCCTAGCTTTCCATTGCAAAACTTGGCACTTTCTCCTAATTAAATGCAATTCGTATTCTTGCTATATTCAACTTTCTATCCTTTCAAAACATAACAAATTTACAAACTATATGCCTCGCCCACACTTCTTCCTTCCTTCCCTCCTATCTCCCTTCCTTCCTTCCTTTCTCTTTCCCTCTCTTCCATCCTTTTTTCCTACCTTTTTGGTACCACAGATTGAGCCTAGGGGCACTATACCACTGAGTCAATCCCCAGCCCCCTGACCCTTGCTTTTTAATTCCTTTTAGTTTATGACAGGGCCTCACTAAGTTGCTTAGTTCTTGCTAAGTTGCTGAGGCTGGTTTTGAACATATAATCTTCCTGCCTCAGCTTCCTGAGCCGCTGGAATTACAGATGTGCACCACCATGTCCAACCCACGCAGTTTCTTTAGATCTCTTTAAATGCAGATATTTATTTAAATACAGCCTTTTCCAGTATGTATGAAGAAAATAGGAAGAGAATTTTCTATGGGAATTAGAATTCTTAGAGAATATAGAGAGATTTCTAAGTGAAAAATGACATTTAAAATGAGCTTTGCAAGGTGGGTGGGATAGAGTATTTTTTGTTTCTTAATTTTTAAGTTTGTAAATAAAAATGTTTATTCAGCAGTCATAACAAACATGTTTACCATTGATCTGGACAATGGGATGGATAGCTTTTGCATGCTACATATCCTCTCACAATTTAGTTCATATCTTTTTCATTCTTTTAAGTAGGAAAAATATCTTAAGATTTCTTTTGTCATTGTTTTTCCATCAGGTGGGGTCTCCCCATGTGTCCAGGCTGTCCTCAAACTCCTGGGCTCAATCAAACCCCTGGCTCAGCCTTAGAGTAGCCAGGACTCTACATATGTTTGAAGATTCATGCTATTTATGCATTTATACCATCTATATATTTTACATTGATACTATTCACACATAACAATATTTTATGTATTTCACCTTTGTGACAAGCACATTTTATGTAATAAATAAATTTTCATTAATTTGAATTTATATGATAATAACCTGGAGGGAAATTATGACTCTTAACTTCTGCTTACACTAATAATAAATATGCTGAAATTTGTCTATAGAAGAACCTATGTAAACAAGAAAGTGCTATTTATGGCCAAAATATTAAATTAAAATAGTTGCAATTGTTATTTGTGCTAAAATTTGATCAACTAACAGCAGTTTCACATAATTCATTCAAGTATTCCAATTCTTTTTCAATATTAATAAATGAAACAATTTATATTAACATTTAGACTGAAATCAGTATACACACTGATACCTAATTGAGCCTATTTATCTGCTTTGTCTTTTACATCCACTTCTAACTTCAAATGTGTGTGCAGTAAATTCTCAGTGATATTTGATGATCAAATGAATAAATGCATAAATACTATGTTACTTAGAAAACCTGAATTCTGATACCATCTCTTTTTAGGCATTCAGACTTGTCTTTGTATTGCAAAATAATTTTAAAAGATGCAGGAAAGTTTTCATAAATTTGAGGACCAGGAGCATTTTCCTCTTAGGACTAGATTAGAGTCAAATGAACAAGAAGCATTTTAGACTAAATAGAAAGCATTGATTTTCTAACCTCTTAAATATTTTGGGGGTATATACTATGCACCAAAGATTCTATAAGCTAGACAAAATAATATTCCTTTCTGACAAAGAGCTTAGAGAAGTAGACAGAAATCAGCAATATATCTGACAAATGCTATGGTTTAAGTTACAGTAAGGTACTTAGCAAAGCATCTCACAGGAATACTGAATTCAACATTAGGAAATCAGGTAACTTTCTACTCACTATAATACTGTAAATATGAGTTCCAAAGAATATGTAGCAGTTATTCAGGTTCAGCAGCTGATGAGAGAGGGACAGAAATGCTCTAGAGAAGGAATCATTATTGAGATGAGAGGAAACAAAGTTTTCATAGGTCTACAAGTATGTCAAGTCTAAGAACTTGAGTTTACCTGACAGGAGGCCATATGCATGAAAGAAAGGATGTGTGCAATTAATGAAAGACTATTGATTCCTAAGAACATAGAAGCAAGTTCAAGAATTTGAAGCAAAATGTAATTTTCTTAAAGCAGATTTTTCATTTGTAAAAGACCAATCTGTATTCAATATGGAAAATAGATGGAAGGAAACAAAGCAAGAAACAAAATTTCAATGATATCCCAGTAATTCAAGAAGCAGGTGATAATGCCCTATACCTAGGGAGGTAGAATTTGAAATAAAATAAATAATTATTTTTTTATATTGTGAGAACACTATCAAAAACAGTGGCATGAAATTGGTGATTATGGGCATAGAATATAAGATCAGATGCATGCTTAGACTGTGGACAGCTTCGTGAATTACAGAGATATTTCCTGATATACAAGTCAGTGATACTCCTTGATACACTTTTTTTGAATCTCAAATTGCAGAACAACCTAATATTCAACAATGCAGAGACAGAGCTACTACCCATGGTAGTCACAAGTTTGCCATTCCCTGAGTTCCTACTTGCAGAGCCAGCGTGCTTTGACATCCTGTGAAGTTCTACCTCAAGAAGTGAGCCTATGGGACATGCAGCAGAAAGGCGGAGACTTTCCCCATTTCAAATGTAGATTATTGTCTGCGGAAATTTTTCTCCTAACTTGTCCATACTGAAGAAGTTCATTGCCTCCCTGGTGAAGTTGTATTTTTTTTAAATTAAATCCATTCTTTTTCAATTGAGTTTAACATAAATTATTGCGCTTAAGATAACCAAATAGTACAAATTTTCAAATTCTATTTTTCTATCAAAGTGGTTCAGTTATTAAAAAAATGATTTGGTGTGTTTATAAGGTTCTTAAATTAAGGCCACTTTTGTAGCTACCTCCTTCTTTACCTAAAAGAACAACTTCATGGTACAATTCTGTTTATGTCAATAGATTTTCTTTAAAGATGTATTTCTATCAGATTGATGAATAAGCAGCATCTGCAAAGAAATGTCAGAAAAAAATGTCTTTAATTATGAAAATGGTACAAAGTCACAAATAGTATTTTATTTTTAGAATAGCAGAAATTAACATTCTCTTGCTTCCAAAATAAAGGCTTGAGCCAAGAACATTGTGCCACACCAGATTGGAATAAAATCCTTCAATATTTTGCTAACTCTAAAATTCTATTATTCTAATTCACCAGTTTGAATAGCAGATAGGTTTTTTTTTCTCATCATCCAGATTATGGATGCATTTATAATAGTTTCCACTACATGTGCAGAGACACCATAAGAAAACAAAGAAAAAGAAAATACATAAGTGGAGTCACTTTGACATTTTGTTGGCTTAAAAAAAAAAGAACACTAACACTAACATAAAAGAACATAAAAATTGACAGATACTCATGTGTGTTGAGAGTGCTTTAGACCTCATGAGTCTTGTTTGAAACCAGGTACAGGGAAAGTTATCATTTTGGGTGGTGTGTTAGTTTACCAGGGCTGCTGTAACGAAGTACCATATTGCTGGTTTAAGCAATGCAAATTTATTGTCTCTCTGTTCTGGAGTCTGGAGTTCACAATCAAGTTGTTGGTATAGTTGGCCCCTCCTGAGGACTATCAGTGATGGAGCTGTTCCAAAATCCTCTCCATGGCTTGCAGAGATAGTCATCTTCCCCAAATATCCTCACCTTAGCTTCCTTTTGTTTGTGTATCTAAATTTCATCTTCCTACAAGGACAGAGCTAGCAGTGGACTAGGGCTCTCCTATAGCACTGTATTTTAATCTAACTGACTCTGTAAATACTTTATCTCCAAATGCAGTAATATTTTTAGTTACTAGGGGTTAAAACTTCAACGTATGAATTGTAGGGAGGGACCTAAAATAGCCCAAAGTATTTTAACCACTGGTCCACCAAAATACATGTCTTCCTCACATGAAAAACACATTAACTTCATTCTAACCTCCCCCAAACTATAACCTATCCCTGCATTAACTCTATGCTGAAAGTCTCATCAAAACATCATCTAGATCGACTGAGAGAGACTGGTTTTACAATTATGCAGTCAAAATTTTCCTCCAGCTATGAACCTGCAAAGCCCTGCAGGTTTTCTGCTTTCAAAGTAGAATGGCAGGACAGGCATACATGAGGCATAGCATTCCCATTCAAAAAGGGAGAACCCCAAAAGGAAAAAGGCACATGTTTCCCAAGCAAAACCCAGCAGGCAAATTCCACTACCTTTTAAAACTTGAAATAATACCTTTGACTGGATATGCTGTCCTTCCAGGCAGACTAGAAAGGCAGCCCTGTTCCTTCAGCCTAAACCCCTTGACCCTCTGTCTACCTCACTGGAAGAATGAGGAGACAGGCATATTCACTGACCTGTGCCTTCTGGGCCTTACCTTCTTGAGTTAAAATGCTGAGTATCTGCCTAAGGGGCAAACAAGGCCTCTTAACATGTTTTTCTTTTTTCTTTTTTTTCCCAGTTTTTGGCTTAGAGATGGAGAAATATGAACTTAATTCTTAGCATTACTAGCTACTAGCTGATAATCACTGGTTAAATTACTTACCTTCAGAGTTTAGGACTCAATAAAAAGTCTGAACAATGATAGATGAAAGAAGAGGGTTTTTTTTTAGAATAAATTACAAAAATAATGTGAAAGCTCCATACCACGCATTTCATAGGAATTTAATATTTTCATTAAGGGAAATTATTTACTGAGAAGTTACACTGGATGAATCTTAAGCTTCTCCCTTTCCTTCAAATGTTGTGATACTTATATCTTGTAAAATCAATGACAGTAATCCCAGGATCATTCTTTAATAAGCCTTCTTATTTCTTGACATCTTTTTAGACTGCTGTAATACCACTATTAAGGAAAGTACTTAGGGTGGAGAAGAAGCAGTGAACAGCTTGCCTAGCTTATTTAAATTTCATTCCCCCTTCTCTCTCTCTTTCCTTTTTTGTAGTATTGCAGATTTAACCGAGAACCTCAAGTGAGGTAGGCAAACACTCTACTACTGAGCTATATCCTGAGGCTTCTAATGATACTTTTATTTTTAACTTTCTTCTTAGACCATCTAGATTAATTAGAAAAGATGGAACTTCCATCCAGGAGCTTATTAGGACACTACAGAGAAGGAACATTTCCCTCTGTGCTCTGAGATCCTCCAATGGAAGGAAGTGTGGCGCCCACTGAGGTAGCAGAATCTGAGACCAGCAGCAGGGCCATATTCCAAGCAGACAGGAAATAGATCCTCAGCTCTGTCCTGAACCGCTGAGGGACGTGAACATGTCTCTTGATGAATCTTAGTCTAACCACCAATTACAGGGTGAAGAGTGCAAGGGCTGCCTGGACCTCCTTCCTGGCATTAAGACGAGGCAACAAAACTGATGTGATGTCACATCGTGTAAAGGGGAAAGCACAGCACAAGCATTTACTTGGATATTATCCAATTATAAAAGTCAAAATCATGAGAAGTAAAATTATGCAGAAGAAAGTTTAGATTTTAAAAGCCCTTCTGCATGAATCATAGGATGTTCATTGAGATAGTTAAGACCTGCCTTTTTCCCATATCCCAGGTTGTTATTATTTACTTTAGCTATTTTTATGGTATAGAATTTCAAGTTGCATATAAGACCCTGGATTTTGGACTTCCATATATTAAAATGTTAAAATGTGTGGTGTTGGGGTTTAGGGCTTCATGCATGCTAGGTGAGAGCTTTACCACCAAGATATGCCCCAGCCTTCATGAAGTTTTTGACTTAACATTTTTCTCACTTTTAATACTACAATCATGTTTGTGTATCAGATGCTTTATCTAACTTGTTTTTGGAAGGAATTCTTTTTTTTTCCCCCTGGGGGAAAAAAAGTAAGGAGAAGGAGAAAATTAAAAATCCTCTGTGTGTTCTGCCTGAAAAACAATCACACATCCACGCAGAGTGACTCTCATTTGGCACATTCACCCACCTAGTCAATAAAATTAATTTGCTGTAGCATGCAGGGTCTGGAGCCAGGCTACTCAGCCATAGGGAGGTGTTTACTTAGATTGGGAGGTTTGCCTCATGTTTATTTGATCAGGAAAGATGATTTTCTGCATGGGCTCCCTACAAGTTCTTTCATCATTTTTGTCATTTAACAATATAATATTTTCAAGTTCAGTAAAGCATGGTGAATGCATTATATTACAACATGGTTACTTTCAGTAACTGTAATATTCCTGGAAGATAAAAACTTTTTTTCGTGCTTATTATAATATTTCAACTTGAGAGAGAGAAACTTATTTAAAAAATAAGATAGAACATACAGTCCCTGCCCTCTAGAAACAAACAAGAATTTCTCTAAAACTTGAAGAAAATGATGTGACATGAACCTGAATGTGGGAGTATTTAAAATAACAAAGTGAGAAGGAAAAATTTCCTTTAGTAAGCTTATGGCAAATGACAGTTACACCTCCAGGTGGAAAAAATTCCTTGGGTCACAGTTTCTCAAAATTAAGTAGCTAAGTTAAATGACAAGAGAGATCATAATCATTCTTCTCTGAAAGTTAAGATTGAGGTTACCATAGAAGCAAAACATTTCCTTCTGTGCTCTCTGTTCTTCTTTATTGACTTAGGAGTCTATTTTTGTGCCAGGACCAAACTGTTTTGGTTATTATAACTTTGCAAAGTATTTTGAAGTCATAGTTGTGTGATTTCTACACCTTTGTTCTTGTTACTCCAGATTGCTTTGACTATTTGGAGTCCTCTTCTTTTCCCCATAAATTTTAAGAAAGTTTTCCTTATTCATTTTTTTCCATCATTTTTAATGTTACTAGGGATTAAATCCAGACTCTTGCCAGGGATCTTCTATACCACTAAGCTGTATCTCCAGCCCTTGCTTTTTGTTTTTGTTATGTTTTGTTTATATAATGAATATTATTAGTATTTTGACACAGATTACATTGAATTTGTTGATCTAGTTGGGTAGTATGGACATTTCAACAATATTTGTTCTTTCAATCCATGAATATAAGGCATTTTTCCATTTATTTGTGTCTTCCTCAATTTCTCCACATCTTTGCTAGCATTGAGTGTAATGATTATAGCTTTATTTTTATTTTTTCCTAGACATAAACATTTATTTAGGAAGGCAGACACACATTCAAGGGAGAATAAAGATTATGTCAAGAGATAGATATCATGGATTAAACAAGAAAAAACATTCAAGGGAGAATGTGGGCCACCTCCAGAAGAGACTACCTTATGTTTGTTTTATCCATTCTGATAGGTGTGTAGTGATATCTCATCATGGTTTAAATTTGCATTTTCCTAATAGTTAAGGATATTAAACATCTTTTCGTGGGCTAATGTACCATCTGGACCACCTGTTCTGTAAGCTGTTGGCTTAATCTTGTACCATTCATTATTTAGATTTGTTATAATTTTACGCTTATTGAGTCTGAGGATTTTTTTATATATTCTTAATATACAGGTTTTTCCAGATATGTTGTTTGCACATATTTTTTTCCAAAGCTTGTCTTTTGATACTTTTAAGCCTTTCACATTAGAAACACACTTAATTTTGATAAGTTCACTTTATTAATTGTTTTGCTTTGTGAATTACACTTTTACTGTCAAGTCTAAGAACTCTTCACCTAACCCAAAGTCCCAAAGATACTATCCTATTTGTATTCTTTTTCCTAAAGGTTTTATACTTTATGTTTACATTTAAATTTGTAGACTATTTTAAATTAAATTTTGTATGAGGTTTGAGATTTTAAACTAGGATAATTTTCTTTTCTTCTTTTTTGACCTTTGATGTGTGATTGAAAAGACTATCCTTTCTCCACTGAATTGCTTTTGTTCTCTTATACAAAAAAAATTCAATTGGGCATATTTGTGGATTTATATCAGTTTTTTCCTTTCCATTCCATGTGTCCATATCCGTATTAGTTAGCTTTCACTTGCTGTGACAAAATACTTAAGATAATCAATTTAAACAAACAAAAAATTCATTTGGATTCATAGTTTTATTGATTTCAGTCCATGCTTGGTTAGATCTGCTTCTTTTAGGCCTGAGGCAAAGCAGAACATCACAGGAAAGAGTGCATGGAAGAGCAAAGCTACCTATCTCATAGCAGATGGGAAGCAAATAGGAAGCCATCCAAGTGTCCCCTTGAAAGACACAGGCACAGTGACTTAACTTCCTTCCATTAGGCCCCACTTTCCAAAGATCCCACCATCTCTTGACAGTGCCATCTGCTGGAGACCAAGTTTCATTATGTTGAATTTTCAACTCACTAACATGGTCCTGCTAAACTCCCTCTAAACTTGATGACTTTTCAGAGTTTCAGTCCTTTGCAAGATGGGTCACCAAGTATATTCCCTAGTATTTTTATTTCCTTATAAGTAATTTTTAATTTTGTTGCATATTTATTGCTAATGTGTAAAAATATAATTAATATTCAATTATTTCATATCCTATAACTTTTTAGAACTTATTTTTAGTAGATATTTTTGTAGATTCCTTGGGAATGTACATGCCTACAGTGATAACATCTTTATAGACAGTTTTAGTTTATCATTTCCAGTCTCTATGACTTTTATTTTACTGTTTTCTTCTCAATATGATCAGGAGTAGAGAGAAAATGTGCAGGCTTTCACTGCTCAGTATGTTGGCTTCAGTATTTGATGATTTTTTAGCAATTTCCTGAAGTTTCTTTCCATTTATAATGTGCTGAGGGTTTTTATAATGAATGAAGTTTTCTCTTATGTAAACTGTATTTTCTTCTTTTGTCTGTTGATGTGGTTGATTACATTGTCGTTTGAATGATGCACCATCTTGTAAATCTGGAATAAATCTCATGTGATTAAATATAATCATTTTTATACATGGTGCTGCATTATATTTGTCAACATTTTATGGACAATTTTGCCTGTAGGAGATATGGGCCTGTAAGATTTCCTTTTGTATTTATGTTCTCTTTCTTCCTTTTTGTCTGACTTTGAGATCAATGTAAAACTAGCCTCATAAAATCCTTTAAAATCTATTTTCTGGAAGATATTGAGTAATATTATTATTAATTCTTCAAAAGTCTAAGAAAATTCTCAGTAGAAGGCATTTAGGATTGGGGGTTTCTTTTTCAGAGATATTTTAATAACCAATTCAATTTCTTTATAGTTCCAGGAGTTTTCAAATTAGCTATTTAATTTGAGTTTTGGTAATTTGCATTTTTTGAAAAATTAATTGATTATGTCATTTAATTTTTAAGTATCAGGTTGTTCATAGTATCCCCTTATTATTCTGAATTGCTGAAAATATGAAGTGACACTCACAGTGTATTCTGGCTTAGTGATATGCATGTTATCTCTTTTATATTATGAGTATTGTGAGAGGTTTATCGCTTCTTCTGATTGTTTCTTTTCTACTTTTTGACCTGTGCTCTTAGTTCACTGTTTTCTCTATTTCTTTTTGGTTTCATGTAATTTTTTGGTTTATTGTTTCTTTTCTAAGGAAAGCACCAGATGGTCTCTCTTGTAGTCCTGCTCTAGATGTTTGATAACTTTTGATATATTGTGTTTTCACTTTCATACATTTCAGGATATTTAACGTTATTTCTTAGGAACTTCTTTATTGACCCATGCATTATTTAGATATGTATTGTTAAAATTTTGAGTGTTTAGAGATTTATGTTTCATTGCTGTTACTTATTTTGTCTACGAATAGAAAATATATGCGTTATATTCAAACATCATTGAAATGTTTTATAACCCAGAATATCTTGGTAAATATGGACTGAGTAATCCATAATGAGTTAATGTTCTGTAACTTAAATTATATTCTATTGGTTCATGTACTGTTCAGTTCTCCCATATTTTTGATGATTTTCTGTCTAGATTTTCTATTGATTTCTAAGAGGAGACTGACATCTCTAATTTCAACTGTAGATCTATTTCTCTTTTCACTTCTACCAGTTCTTGCTTCATATATTTCGAAACTCTGTTGTTTCATGCACATGCATTTAGTATTTGGCTACTTTTCTTACTTGATTGATTGTTCTTCTGCCATTCTGTGGTTTTCCGGTTTGGGATGTGGGTTATGTATTTCATCATTGTGAACTCTGCTAATGCATCTTTTAATATGTGTGCTTGTTTCATTTATATTTAAAACAACTGCTAATTATTAATTGAGGACTTAAGTCTTATATTTTATTATTTGTTTTGTTTCCTCTGATTCTCAATTCTGTGTTTTAATTTTCTTGCCTTCCTTTGAGTTACTTCAATATCCTTTGGATTTCCACTGGTACTTACATAGTCTTTAAGTCTATTTATCCACATACTTTGGTAATGGTTGCCTTGGGTTTTACCATATGTGTGCAAAATTTATCACTATGGTATTAATGTATTTACACAGGGACAAAGTATAATGAGTTTCCTTTCTTTTAGATTCCTTTACTATTGTCTTAAATATTTTTCTATGTACAGGCAGCATCATATTATATGGTAGTATAGTTTGTATTTGAAAAATCTAATGATTTAGGAAGCTCATGCTTTTTAGCAGCATTTTTTTTATCCATTCTGGTTTTATTTTTCATTTTTGAGGTTTAAAGCCTTCTCTCCAAATATAAGCTTGCCTCTGTGTTTGAGATACTTTCCTTAACCAGGCTTCAGGGGTTGTTCCACTAGTGATGCTTCTCCTAGTTTTCTTTACTGGATAATGTCTCTATTTTTACTCATTCCTGAAAGATAGCTTCATCAGGTATAGAATTTGCAGTTGACAAGGATGTATATTTTTAACATTTGAAGAATCATTACTTTCTTGTTGCCTCTAGGTTTCAGAGGAGAAATCCACTATCATTTAAATTAACATTCACCTGTAGGTAATGGAGTATGTCTCTCTTGCTGCTTTTATGACTTATTATTTTTATCTTTTTGTACTAGAAGTTTGATAATTAAATTTGATTGTCACACCTTGCACAGCCAATCTTGTGGGTTCTGTCTAGGGGGTGATGGAAGATCAGAAAATAAAACTCACACATGCAGAATTTAAAGATTTTAAAAGAGTTCCCATGCCAGCATCTCACATGTTTTTAAATCTTACATACATTTTACTATATTTGAGAGGTTTTTGTCACTATTTCTTCAAATATATTGTCATATGCACAGTACAACTCTTCCCTATAGGATTCACAAACTAGGTTACATGTTTTCCAATTCCAAAAGTCTTTTGAATACTCTAATTTATTATTAGCATATACTTATTCTCTCATTCACATTGAGTAAATTCTACTATTCTGTTCTCAAGTGTACTAATTCTGTCTTCCTCTTATCTTCAGTCTTCCATTTAAGTAATTCAATAAGAATTTTTCAAATTTATTTTATTATAACTTTCAGTTATATGACCTGTATTTTGTTCTTTTTAAGACTTTAGTTCTTTGCTGAGATTTTCTACTTAAAAGAAATTCTTTCAATAGTATTTATAATATTGAAATACAATAGAATTTGTTACTTTTAAAGTATTTTTATGATAGCAATTTTAAAATCTCAGATTAATATTGGAATCATTTGACTTTCTTTTATTATTCATATGGTTTTGCTAGCCTTGGTATGAGATTTTGTTTTGTTTTTAATTATATCCTAAACCCTGAGAATATTACATGTGATGGGTCCTTTTTAATATCTCCTATTTTAGTGGCACTTGAACCACTTTTAGATTTAGCATGTAAGTCTGGTCCACACTTTTCAGCCGCGGTTTCAGTCATGGTTTCTTATTCATGGTCACTGAAGTGCTATTCTGGTGATGCAGCTGACACCTACTTTACCTGCCACATTTCCTTCCATGGGAGCAGAAGATGTCTTTCAGGGATAATTGGTGTTGCTAGATTCTGGATGGCAAAAGCTATATCTCAGGGCAATAAACATTTTCTCACTCTTGTTTCTAGCTAACTTTTTTTGTGTGTGTGGTGCTGTGGATTGAACCCAGAGATTGGGCATGCAAGGCAAGCACTCTACCAACTGAGCCATATCCCCAGCCCCCAGCTATCTAACTCTTGCTTCAACTCTGAAAGTAGAACTAATGGAGAGGAGCACCTGGCTGTGTTGTCTTCTACACAGCCAGTGGGCTGGGTCAGGGAATACCAGGCCTGTGTGCCTACTTCCAATGGTCTTTGATCAGAGGAAATAGGAATTTTTGTTTTTGTTTTTGTTTTTTGACTTTTTCTTGTTTTTATGATTTATACTTGTTGGTGGTTCCAGGTTGTAGGACTCTTTTATCTAGCCTAGATATATAGGAGATAAGGAAAATGCAAGTAACTCACATCTGTCCTTCTTAACTTTTCTAAACAGACTGCCTTTTATTTTCTAACTCTGTTATTTAGTGATTATCTCTTCAATTTTTACAGCAATTTAGTTGTATTTAGAAGAAAGAAGCAGTGAAAAGTGAGTCCATATCACCTTGTTTTGTAAGATTTGTTTTTTAATTGCCAATACTCATTTTTCATTATTCTTCTGCTTCTATATCAACAAATAAAAATTCAAACACACTATATTGTAACACCTTTTACTTTACATATAATGTCTCTTTATTTGTTTAACTTTATTTTAATTCATGTTTGTGCATTATAGTTCTATATAACAGTGGGGTTTCATTTGACATATTCACAAAGCACATAACATAGTTTCTCCATTTTAATTGCCAGTATGAGCCTCTCTCTTCCTTTTATCTCTTCCTCTGATCCTCTTTATCTACACCATTTGCCTTCTATTTACTTATTCATTTATTGATTGTTGCCTTATTGTTATACATGAAATTGGAAGATATTGTGGCATTTTCATATATGTATCTAGTATAATTTACTCAATTTTATTTCCCAGTTCTTTCCCTTTTCTGTCCATCTACCTACCTCCTTTTTGTCCCCCCTCCCCCACAATGTACTA
>CM053411.1:72887318-72914320 GCA_028644305.1 Xerus rutilus | reverse complement strand
GAACATGAAGTTTAAAGGGTTAATTTTATTGATGGAGCCTACCTGTGAGCTCTCAACAGGTCTTTCTCTGAAGCAGCACAGATAGGCTATACGCATTATGTAACAACCCATGTCTAACAAGCTTGTTATTTTCAGGGTTATTCTTCACTCTCAAGGTTGAGGAATGCATGTTCAACATCTCTCCTGATTTAGAAAAACACAAGTTAGCATGATCCCTGCCAGGCTCAGATGAAAGAGGGATTCCATGACCTTTACCCACACCAAAAAGCTGGAGACCAGAGTAAGGCCCAACCTCACACTGCCTCACCAGAGAGAGGACCATTGCACCTGCCCACATAGAAAGGATGACCATGCTATGGCTCCCCATCTGTCAACATGTGGCTTTCCTCCAGACTGCCTTGATCTTGGGACACTACAGCCACCGCCTTAGTCCTTCCAACAGGGTAGCCTCCACCATGGGAAAACAGATAGGGTCTGGAGGCTACTGCCTGCTGTGGCACCTCAGGCCACAGTGTTGTATCACAGAACAGGCTACCGATGCCATTCTAGATCCTGCCCTTCTAGCCCCTTCCCTGAAAGAGGTCACCTCCATCTTGGGGCACCATCACTATTAAGTTACCTCTGATGCTGCCTCCACCTTCTTTAGATGGAGCAACTTCCATCTTGGGACACCAACTGGGGCCTGGAAGCCCAACATCAAGGTATGTATAGGTTTGACACCACTGCCACCACCAACTAGGGATGTGGCCACATCCATCTAGGGACAACAACCAGGACCTGGAAAAACATCACCAAGGTCCCTGCAGGCCTGGTTACACCAGAATTATCCCTACTTAGTGTGCTAATAGACACCATCTTGTTGCAGAGGCAAAAGAGAGCTTTGCATGGAGTTGCCTCATCCTCTTTTTCTCCTAACAGCCAACTTCTTTTGATTCCCTTTTCACTCTTTGTATAAGCTAATAACTCTATATCTTCATATCCTACCTCATAAACATCACATTCTATACCCCCCTTCTCTCTTTGTCCACCATTAGAAACTATAAACACTTATACAGACCTAGTCTCTATATGGTAGATGGTAATTGAACAGGTCATTTCTGTTTATAGCAACAAAACTGTGATTGTCTAAATAGGAGCTACTTGATTGATGGCTGCACATTGTTTGCATTGGGTGCTGCAAACATTGACCTCCCCCTTAAAATTGAGGTGCTGGTAAACTGCAGAGAAACTACAAAATTACAAAGTAAAAACTGTAATACCTTGAATCTGCACTGCAACAGAGAAAGACACATAGACAACATGGGAAAAAAAAGTAAGAAAGTGTCCCAAATGAACCAAGATGCTACAATAATAGAATCTATTGAGAGCACAGTACATGAACTGTCAGAGAAGGAGTTCAGAATATACATAATTAAAATGAACTATGAATCAAAGAATGACATAAGAGTGTAAATACAAGCAGCAATTCTGAAAAAAAAAGCAACAGAAATCCTAGAAATAAAGAAAACATTAAACTAAAAAAAACAAAAACAAAAAAACCCTCAATAGATAGCATGATCAACATACTAGATCAATTGGAAGCCAACCTTAGATAATGAAGACAAAATATAAAATATTGAGAATAAAGTTGACCAGACAGTGAAGATGGTAAGAAACCATAAACATAACATTGAAGAATTATAGGATAACATCAATAGACCAATCCTAAGATTTATTGGGATAGAGGAAAGCACAGAGATTCAAATCAAAGGAATGCACAATTTATTCAATGAAATAATATCAGAAAATTTCCCAAACATGAAGAATGAATTGAAAAATCAAATACAAGATGCTTACAGGACACCAAGTGCACAAAATTACAAGAGATCCATACCAAGGCACATTATAATGAAAATGTCTAACATACAGAATAAAGATAGAATTCTTAAAGGCCGCAAGAGAAAAGAATCAGATTATATACAGGGGGAAACCAATTTGGACCTCATTAGATCTTTCAATCCAATGTTAGGAGATCCTGGAACAACATATACCAAGGTCTGAAAGAAAATGGAAGCCAACCAAGAATCTTATATTTAGCAAAATTGAGCTTCAGATTTGATGACAAAATAAAAACTGACCATGATAAGCAAAAGTTAAAAAGAATTTACAGCAAGAAACCTTGCACTAAAGAACATTCTTGGCAAAATACTCCATGGGGAGAAAAAAAAAAAAAGAACAGAAAAAATTAGCAAAGGGAGGAACTACACTAAAGAAAAGGCCAATCAAAGGAGAAACTGAGAAATTTTCCCATTGCATGATCAGTTTGATTTATATGAAGCTATTTTAAGCCACTTAAGATATTGAAATACCTGAACTCTATTAAGAAACTACTTGTTCTTTAGATGCTTTCTACTTCAAAAGATCTGAGATGGTGGTTAATTAGTAGAATGAATGCCTACTTACACATAACAATGATTTTGAGTTATATCAGAATAAATTTTCTGGACTAAGTGAGGTCTGGGACCACCCCCAGTTCAGTGTCAGAGTCCCTGCCAACTGATGGAAGCACAGGCCAAAGCCCAGGGCCAACTTGAGGGACTGCTGAGGGAGCCCAGCCAAGGGCAGACCCGAGACTGCTACCCGCCAATCACAAGGGAACCCAAACCCAAGTGAAGGACTGCCTCCTGTGACTTCTGTGGGGAACATGGTCTAAGTGAAGCTTGGGACCACCCCCAGTTCTGCACCAGAGCCCCTGCCAACCAGAGGGAGTACAGCCCAAGGCCCAAGACCACCTTCAGGAACCTCCACAGGAGCACAGCCAAGGTCAGGCCAGAGATAGCTACTCACCAATCTGCTGATCCACAGGGGAACCCAGAGCCAGGTGAAGGACTGCCTCTGGAGACCTCTGTGGCTGAGGCCCAGGAACCACCCCAGTTCGCCAGAGCCTCTGCTGATCCAAAGGAGCCCAGGCCCAGGGCTAGAGCCACAACCTAGAATCCTTGAGGGAGGTGAGGTCAAGATCAGACCTAGGACTACCATCACAGGTCTTTGTGAAAGCCCAGGCCAGGACCAGCCCTGCACATAGTGTTGCTCCCTTCCTGTATCCATCTTGTACACTGCAGTCATACCCATAATTCTTCCCAAGTATTAACCTCTACCTTGAGGCAACAGACAGGGCCTGGAGACAGGGGCCCACCAAAGTGCTGCATCTCCAATCAATCAGCCCAAAGTCATTGTAAGTCCCATGCTTTTAGCCTCATCTCTGAAAGAGTTTGTATCCATCTGGGGCCACTCTCACTGCCAACTTGAGTTACCTCCACTTCTGCTGCCACCATCTTTAGTGAAAGTAGTGTCCACCTGGTAACACCTGCTAGAGACTGAAAGTGAACTCCAAGGTGAGATACAGGTAATCTTTAGTGTCACTACAAGATTATAGGATAGAAACTGCAATGCCTGAGATTGGCATTGCAAGAAAGGAAGATACATAATCAATATGAAAAAACAAGGGAAGAAAGTGCCCCAAACTATCCAAGATACTACAATAAAAGAATCCATTGACAGCACAGTTGATGAAATGTCAGAGAAAGAATTCAGAAAGTTTATAATTAAAATAATCTACAAATTAAAGAATGACCTAAGCCAGCAAATACAGGCAAAAATTGATCAATCCAACAAAGAAATAAGAGAGCAAATAAAGGCAGCCATTGATCATACCAACAACAAGATAAGGGAGCAAATACAAGGAGCAAAAGATTACTTTAAGAAAGAGCTAGAGATTGTGAAAAAAAATCAGAAATTCTTGAAATGAAGGAAACAATAAACCAAATAAAAAACTTGATAGAAAGCATCACCAGCAGACTAGATCACCTGGAAGACAGAACCTCAGATAATGAAGACAAAATATACAATCTTGAAAATAAAGTTGACCACAAAGTGAAGATGATATGAAACCATGAATAGAACATACAAGAATTATGGGATAACTTCAAAAGACCAAATCTAAGATTAATTGGGATAAAAGGAGGCACCAAATTTCAAACCAAAGAAATGCACAATTGCTTCAATGAAATAATATAAGAAAATTTCCCCAAAATGAAAAATGAATTGGAAAATCAAATACAAGAGGCTTACAGGACACAAAATGTACAAAATGATAACAGATCTACACCAAGGCACATTATAATAAAATGCCCCACATACAGAATAAGAATAGAATTTTAAAGGTCACAAGAGAAAGGAATCAGATTACATATAGGAGACCAATACAGATCTCAGCAGATTTTTCAACCCAGATCCTAAAAGCCAAGAAATCATGGAACAACATATACCAAGCTCTGAAAGAAAATGAATGCCAACCAAGAATCTTATATTCAGCAAAACTGAGCTTCAGATTTGATGATGAAATAAAAACCTTCCATGATGAACAAAAGTTAAAAGAATTTATAGCAAGAAAGCTGTACTACACAGCATTCTCAGCAAAATTTTCCATGAAGAGGAAATGATAACCAACAATGAAAATATACAGAGAGGAACTATACTAAAGGTGGGGGGGAGGGGGCACTTTCACGTTCAAAACACTAAAAAGAAAAGAAAAGAAAAGAAAAACCTCAACTTTTTAAAAGCTATCTATGCTAAATCCAAGGCCAACATCATCGTAAATAGAGAAAAATTGGAAGCATTCCCTCTAAAAGTGGGATGCCCTCTTTCACCACTGCTATTCAACATAGTCCTTGAAACAGCAGCCAGAGCAATTATACAGATGAAAGAAATTAAAAAGATACAAACAGGAAAAGAAGAACTCAAATTATTTTCTGATGACATGATTCTATACTTTGAGGATCCAAAAAATTCCACCAGAAAACTTCTAGAAATAATAAATGAATTCAGCAAAGTAGCAGGATATAAAATCAACACTCATAAACCAATTGCATTTCTATATATCAGTGATGAATATTCTGAAAGAGAAATTAGGAAAACTACCCCATTCACAATAGCCCTATAAAACAAAAAACAAATAAACAACAACAACAACAACAAACTTGGGAATCAATTTAACAAAAGAGGTGAACACCTCTACAATGAAAACTACAGGACACTAAAGAAAGAAATTGAAGAAGACCTTAGAAGATAGAAAAATCTCCCATGCTCTTGGATAGGCAGAATCAATATTGTCAAAATGACCATACTACCCAAAGCACTATATAGATTCAATGTACTTTCAATTAAAATCCCAACATCATTCCTTATAGAAATAGAAAAGGCAAACATGAAATTCATTTGGAAGAATAAGAGACCCAAAATAGCCAAAGCAATCCTTAGCAAAAAGAGTGAAGCAGGAGGCATCACAATACCAGACCTTAACTATACTACAAAGCTATAGTAACAAAAACAACATGGTACTGGCACCAAAATAGACAAGTAGACCAATGGCACAGAATAGAAGACACAGAGATGAGCCCACTTAAATACAGTTATCTGATACTAGACAAAAGTACCAAACACGTACATTGGAGGAAACAGCCTCTTCAACAAATGGTGCTGGAAAAACTGGAAATCCATATGCAATAAAATGAAACTAAACTCTCATCTCTCACCATGCACAAAATTCAACTCAAAGTAGATCAAAGACCTAGGAATTAGAGCAGAGACCCTACGCCTAATAGAAGAAAATGTAGGCCCAAATTTTCGTCATGTTGGATTAGGACCTTACTTCCTTAACAAGACTCCTATAGCACAAGAAGTAAAATCAAGAACCAATAAATGGGACAGATTCAAACTAAAAAGCTTCTTCTCAGGAAAAGAAACAGTCAATGAAGTGAACAGAGAGCCTACATTCTGGGAAAAAATGTTTGCCATGTGCACATCTGACAGAGCATTAATCTCCAGGCTATATAAAGAACTCAAAAAATTTAACACCAACACAAAACAAAACAAAACAAAAACCAAACAACTGAATCAATAAATGGGCTAAGAAGCTGAACAGAGACTTCTCAGAAGGAGATATACAATCAATCAACAAATATTTGAAGAAGTGTTCAACATTTCTGGTAATTAGAGAAATGCAAATCAAAACTACTCTAAGATTTCATCTCACACTAATAAGAATGGCAGTCATCAAGAATACAAACAAAGATAAGTGTTGGTGAGGATGTGGAGGGAAAGGCATGCTCATACATTGCTGGTGGGACTGCAAATTGGTATAACCAATCTGGAAAGCAGTATGGAGATTCCTTAGAAAACCTGGAATGGAATGACCATTTGACCCAGATATCCCACTCCTAGATGTACACCCAAACGACTTAAAAACAGCATACTACAGTAATTCAGCCACTTCAATGTTTATAGCAGCTCAATTCACAATAGCTAAACCAACCCAGATGCCCTTCTGTAGATGAATGGGTAAAGAAACTGTTATATATACTGATGGAATATTACTCGGCATTAAAAGAGAATAAAATTATGGCATTTGCAGATAAATGAATGGACTTGGAGAATATCATGCTAAGTGAAGTAAGTGAATTCCAAAAAGCCAAATACTGAATGTTCTCCTTGATAAGTGGATGCTGATCCATAGTAGGGGGAGGACACACAAAGAATGGAGGAACTTTGGTTACAGGGATAGGAGAGGGGAGAGGGCATGAGGACAGTAAAGATGGTGGAATAAGATGGACATCATAGCCCTCGCTTCATGTATGACTGCATATATGATGTGATTCTACATCATGTACAACCAGAGAAATGAAAAGTTGTGCTCCATCTGTGTACAATGAATCAAAATGCATTCTGCTATCATGTATACCTAAGTAGAATAAATGAATTTTAAAAAAGAATAAATTTTCTGTGCTCTATTAAAAAAAGAGAAACTGAGTCAAGTTAAAAACCAAAAGTAAACCAAAATTACTAGGAATACAAAACACCTATTCAATAATAAACCTGAGTATCAATGGCCTAAACATATCAATCAAAACATGTAGTCTGGCAGATTAGATTAAAAAAAAAAAGACCAAACAAAATGCTTCCTTCAAGATAATCAGCTCAGAGGAGAAGACATCCACAGACTAAAGGTGAAAGGATGGGAAAAGAGTGATAAAGAAGGTCATTTCATACTACTTAAGGGACTCAGACATCATCAAGACATAATAATCACAAGTATCTATGCAACAAAGAATGGTGCATCTATGTGTATTGAATAAACCCTTCTCAACTACAAGAATCAAATAGACCACAACAGAATAATACTGAGTGACTTTAACACAGCTCTCTCACCAGTGGATAGATCTTCCAAACAAAAACTAAACAAAGAAATTATAGAACTCAATAAAACAATCAATAATTTAGACTTAACAGACATATACAGAATATTCCATCCATCAATGAGCAAAGAAACATTTTTCTCAGCAGCTCATGGATCTTTCTCCAAAATATACCATATGTTATGCTACAAAGGCAGTGTTGGAAAATACAAAAGAAAAATATAGATACTACCCTGTATTCTTTCTGACTATAATGGAATGAAATTGGAAATCAATGATACAATAAAAAATAGAAGATGCTAGTCCAACACCTGGAGATCAAGTAATATACTACTGAATGACACATGAATAACAAAAGACATAAGGGAGTAGATACAGAAAATTGCTAGAGGTAAATGAGAACTCCAATACAACATATCCAAATCTCTGGGACATTATGAAGGCAATGATAAAAGCAAAGTTCATTTTATTAAAGGAAGAAAAAAATCAACAAATTACTTGACATTACATCTCAAAGCCTTAGAAAAAGAAGAACAAACAATGCCAAAAGCAGTAGAAGATAGGAATAATTAAAATCAGGGCTGAAATCAATGAAATTGACACAAAAGAAACGATTCAAAAAATTTGACAAAACAAAAAGCTGGTGGTTCTTTGAAAAAATAAATAACTTTAATAAACCTTTAGCCATCCTAAAGAAAAGAAGAAGAAAGAAAACATAAATTACTAAAATTTGTGATGAAAAAGGAAATATCATGACAGACACTATTGAAATATAGAGGATAATTAGAAAATATTTTGAAAATTTATACTCCAGTAAAATGGAAAATCTCAAAGACGCCATCAAATTTCTTGAGGCATATGATCTGTCCAAACTGAACTGGGAGGACATACACAATTTAGACAGATCAATTTTAAGCAATGAAATAGAAGACACTATCAAAAGGCTACTAATGAGGGCTGGGATTGTGGCTCAGTGATAGAGCGCTTGTCTTGCATGCGTGAGGTACTGGGTTCGATCCTCAGCACCACATAAAAATAAATAAAATAAAGATATTGTGTCCCTCTACAGCTAAAAAAATATTTAAAATAACAACAACAACAACAACAACAAAAGGCTACTAATGAAGAAAAGCCCAGTACCAGACTAATTCTTAGCCATGTTCTATAAGACCTTCAAAGAAGAATTAATACAAATACTCCTCAAATAATTCCATGAAATAGAAGAAAACACTTTCAAACTCATTCTATGAGGCTAGCATCACCCTGATACTAGAACCAGTCAAAGACATATCAAGGAAATAAAATTTCAGTCCAATATCCCTGATGAACATAGATACAAAAATTCTCAAAAACTTTCTGGAAAATGGCATACAAAAATATATTAAAAAGATAGTGTACCATAATCAAGTGGGATTCATACCAGAAATGCGTGGTTAGTTCAACATATGGAAATCAATAAACATAATGTATCACATCAATAGACTTAAAGATAAGATTCATATGATTATAAAAATAGATGTAAAGAAAGCATTTGACAAAAATCAGCACCATTTCATGTTCAAATCATTAGAAAAAGGGATAGTAAAAACATAACATTGTAAAATATATCTATGCTAAACCCAAGGCCAATATCATTCTAAATGGAGAAAATGTAGAAGTATTTCCTCTAAAAGAACAAGACAGGGATGCACTCCTTCATCATTTCTAATTAATGTAGTCATTGAAATCCTAACCAGAGCAATTAGAAAGGTGAAAGAAATGAAAAGGGTATGAATATGAAAAGAAGAACTCAAACTACCATTTGCCAATGACATACTATACTCAGAGGATCCAAAAAATTCCACCAGAAAACTTCTAGAAATAATAAATGAATTCAGCAAAGTAGCAGGATATAAAATCAATGCCTATAAATCAAATGCACTTCTATATATCAGTGATAAATTCTCTGAAAGAGAAATTAGGAAACTACCTCATTCACAGTAGCCTTAAAAAAAAATAACTTGGGAATCAATTTAACAAAAGAGGTGAAAGACCGCTACAATGAAAACTAAAGGACATTAAAAAAATTGAAGAAGACCTTAGAAGATGGAAAGATTTCCCATGCTCTTGAATAGGCAGAATTAATATTATCAAAATGGCCACACTACTAAAAGTGCTATACAGATTCAATACAACACCAACTGAAATCCCAACAACATTCCTCATAGAAACATAAAAAGCAATCCTAAATTCATTTGGGGAAAAAAGAGAATAGCCAAATAATCGTTAGCAAGAAGTGTGAAGCAGGAGGCATCACAATATGAGAACTTAAAATATACTACAAAGCTATAGTAACAAAAACAACATGGTACTGGCACCAAAACAAACATGTTAACCAATGGTACAGAATAGAAGACACAAAGACAAACCCACACAAATACAGTTATCTCATCCTAGACAAAGGCACCAAAAACATACATTGGAGAAAAGATAGCCTCTTCAACAAATCATGCTGGGAAAACTGGAAATCCATATGCAGCAAAATGAAACTAAACTCCTACCTCACACCATGCACAAAACTCAAAGTGAATCAAGGGCCTAGGTATTAGATTGAGACCCTGCACCTAATAGAGGAAAAAGTAGGCCCAAATATTTGCCACATTGGATTAGGCCCTGACTGCATTAAAAAGGCTCCTAAAGTGCAAGAAACAAAAGCAAGAATCAATACTTGGTCTCAAACTAAGAACCTTCTTCTCAGCAAAAGAAACAATCAATGAGGTGAAGAGAGAGCCTACAGAATGGGAGCAAATTTTTACCACACACACATCATATAGAGCACTAATCTCCAAGATATATAAAGAACTCAAAAAAGTTAACACCAAAAAAAACTAACAACCCAATCAATAAATGGACTAAGGAGCTGAACAGACACTTCTCAGAAAGAGATATACAATCGATCAACAAATATTTGAAGAAATGTTCAACATTTTTGGTAATTAGAGAAATGCAAATCAAAACTACTCTAAGATTTCAGCTCACACCAGTCAGAATGGCAGTTATCTAGAATACAAGCATCAAGAATTGTTGGCGAGGATGTGGGGGGGCATACTCATACATTGCTGGTGGAACTGCAAATTGGTGCAGCCAATCTGGAAAACAGTATGGAGATTCCTTAGAAATATTGGAATGGAGCCACCATTTGACCCAACTATTCCACTCTGTCTGTACCCAAAGGACTTAAAACTGTATACTACAGTGACGCAGCCACATCAATGTTTATAGCACCAAAATGCACACTTGCCAAACTGTAAAACCAAACTAGATGACCTTCAATAGATGAATGGATAAAGAAACTGTGGTATATATACACAATGGAATGTTACTTAACATTAAAGGAGAATAAAATCATGGCATTTGCAGGTAAATGGATGGAGTTGGAGAATATGCTAAGCGAAGTAAGCCAATCCTCCAAACACAAAGGCTGAATATTTTCTCTGATAAGTGGCTGCTAATCCATAATGGCGGAGGGTGGGGCATGGGACAAGTGGAGGAACTTTGGCTTAGGCAAAGAAGAGAATGAGAAGGAGAGAGTAAATGGGAGTAGGAAAGATGATGGAATGAGATGGTCATCATTTCCCTCAATACATGTATGATTGCACGAATGGTATGACCTTACTTCATGTACAACCAGAGACATGAAAAATTGTGCTCCATTTGTGTACAATGAATTGAAGAACATTCTACTGTCATGTGTAACTGATTAGAACAAATAAAAAATAAGTTAAAAAAAAAACATGTACCTAGGTTAATGATGTTCTTCTCATTCCATCCCTCTTCCCTTCCTCTTCCTCCTCTTTGCCCTATCCAACGTTCCTCCATCCCTCCCTCATTATGGATCAGCATCCACTTATCAGAGAAAACATTTGGCCTTTGGTTTTTTGGGAATGGCTTACTCCACTTAGCATGATATTCTCCAATTTCACCCATTTACCTGTAAATGCCATCATTTTACATATAGGTAAATTGAATCTTTCCACTTTCTATCAATTCAGGCAGTTCCCATAGTTTTGAGATATCACAACTAATGTAAGTTGTCTTGTGGCTTTAAAATACTCCAAAAAGTCTAAACTTATACACCAGATTTCCAATTCCATGTAATAATAAAAAATCTAATTTATTTAAAATTGATATTTTTCTCCTTTATCCTTACTTCAGTTCAGGTCTGCTGTAAGAAGAAAGCCCATAGTCTGAGAAAGCATTGCGGACATGTAGCTTCTTCTTTTCTTAATTCTATTTCTTCCCTAATGAAACATGATTCATAGAATCTGTAAGTCTTGAAAAGCTAGAGGGAGGGAAAAGAGAAAAAGCAAAACACACAGTAGCTGCTATTGTACTGATTTCATTGTTTTAGAAGATAAGTATGACAAATCTCCTCCTCAGTGATTTTTAAAAGCATACCCAGTATTTGCAATCACTTATTGGTACTTACTTTAATACTGTGAGTGAGCCATTCCTTTGGCATATTTTTCAGCAGTAACTACTTTTCTTTGTTCTATACATTGGAAAGTGCACGTCTTCTTTTGAGATGATTTAGCTTCTGCATATAGTTGTCTTACAGGACTTAAGTCCAAGTTGGCATGTTTCCTTTGCGGTCAAATTTTGATCCTTAGATTTAAATTTTCCCAATTAATACTGAAACATAAATTATTTCCCAAACCACATCTTCTACTGTGCTCACAGTTGTTTTGGTGGGTTTGTTTCCTGTGGATTCTTTATAGTGACTAAATCATTGGTCCACCTTCTCCCTTCAAGCTCCACGCAGGGCACTGTTAACTTCTGCAAGGGTCCCCTGAAGCTATTCCATACCATGTCTCTGTTGATTATGAGTGGGATGTGAAACAAGATAACGCCAGCAAATTTCTACTAAAAAGCCTTTGGAATTTCCAAAGCATGATCTTCTTTTATACTTCAGAAAGAATAAAGCAGATGAGTCTTCTCACTAGTACAAGAGCATCTGCTTTGGAAACATGTGCCTCTTGGCTTAGACTTCTGCATGAAGCATTTCAGTAGGTACCTACTTATGACGGAGAACGTTCCCACTCCTGAACATCGTGGAGTATATTTCCCATTATGATTTCACACTTGCTTATTTCCCAGCATCATCATTCATTCTTACATTCACTTGAACTCATAAAGCAACTATATAGCCAACTCATAAATTCCCAAACCTCCCATGTCTTCTGGCTCTCCATTATTTTTCACAAACTTCTTTCTGTCTGGACCCTTTTTTTCTTTTCTCATGCTTTAGACTCATCTCAAATGTCATCTTGGCTGTAACAATTATTTTTCTTCTAAAGGAGATTTGGACATTTTTCATATTTTTTCACTGACACAGACCTCTATCATAGCACCAGTCAATTTTATTATGATTGGAGATGTGTGTGGATTTCTTCTAGGCCATGTCATGACAATCTTCCTCCAGTAAAAGTGGGGCCTAAAATTAGATGCCTTTGAAATCAATAATTGTTCAATAAAGGAATTCACTCAGAGTAAATGCTGCAGGATGATAGCATTAAAATTACACATCAAGAAATAAAAACGAAATGATATTCAATAGTGGCTAAGGCAGAAGATTTTGAAGTCAATTTGTTTAGCTTTTAATGCTTGGACCACCAATCACGAGCAGAATGAATTGACCAACATTGTTCTCTATTGAGTCATTTTCTAATTGGAAAATTAAAATTAGTACATAATGTTGCTATAATTAAATAGAATAGTATATGCAGTAATGTACTTAGTAAAACGGACCGATTTAAAAAGTTAAAAAAATAATATTAGTTTTCCCTTATGTTAAATTGGAGAAATTTGTTTTCACGTGCCCCCCAGGTCTTCCTGTCCCTATGTGCTTTCTCATGCTATCCAACTCTAACCTGGGACTTCCGGGCTGGTTTAATCAACACCAATGCAAACAGATATGACATAGACCTAAGCTTGAAAAGCACTTATGAATCTCTACAGGCATACTTGTGTGTCTTCTTTTGCTATGAGAATTCTCTAGACTAGCATCTTACAGACTAAGAGTTATGGTTACCTAGTAATATCAGTCAACTCATTCTAAATCAGCCACTGACAACAAGTTTCCAGGCCTGAGAACACATCCATTCAAGATGACTGGGGACTCCTAGCCAAATACAGCTGACCTTGGGCATAAGAACAAGCCATGCGGAGGTTGGCCCAGATCAACTGAGCTTCACAACCCCAAAGACTAAATGATAATTATTTGATGAATGAATCAGTATTAATGTTACTATATAGTACACAGCTTTTATGGTTGTTAATTATGCAGCATAACTATGTTACATTAGATAACTAATATCTATGTTTTTATCTATGTTTTAATTATATGTTTAGTTTTTGAGAACTGAAAAGAAAATTTTATGAATTTTAAAATATTTTCTCTGAGGCTTAATTGAAAAGAATTTACAATACTTCATCACGTTCTGAGGTCCTATCATATGTATAGTAACATGGTGAGAACTAGAATACCAAGGATTACCATTTCACCATCTAAACATCTACTCCACAACTTACTCATTTGAAATAACAGCCTGAGTACTTAATAATTGTGCAGGTTGGCATCTGCGTGGATTCTGCTATGCAGGTCACCTGCTCTTGGCTGTGTTCTCTCCTGCAGGACAGATAGGTGCTTTGGGAGGTCTTCTTTGCATTCCTTAACATTTTAGCTTTGGGGCTTGGGCAAATGTACTGTTGGGTTTTCCTAATTTGTAGTAGCCTGGCCTAAGCATATTCCCTTAATGGTTAGGCAGAGTTCCTGAAATAGAGAACAGAATATACAGGCCCTTCAGTGGCCTGGGATAGCAGGTGGCACAATCTCATTTTATCACATTTAATTAAGGAAGACATTTAGTAATCTTATCCCAGATTGTAAGGGTGAGGAGTTGAGATTACTGTTGGATGGGAAAAGCTATAGTCACTTTACAAAAGGCCACAGAAACAGAAAAGGGAATAACTTTTGCCATTTTTACAACAATCAGCCACCGTGAATACGACAGGCTTCTGTCACCTAAGAATACAAGAAAGAGATGGCCATGTGGGTTGAGATCTCATTAAAAATGATCAACGGATGACCAATTCTAAAATATTTAATTGGGAACATAAATCCACCAGAATCACTAATAATCATTATTGCATTAGAATTTTTATCAGTGGAAAAAATACTTTGTAATGCTTCTTTTAAGAAAACCTAAAACATTATGCAGTTTTGTTTTACATATATGTTTGTGTATTAGATATATACTTAAAATATGTTATATATCGTGTTCAAAATACCGAATACATTGAAGGTACTCAAATTGTATGAATTAAAATTGAATTTAAAAAATAAAAGAGAAAATTATATTAAAATAATAATAACAAAGGACACTTTTCTAATTCCGGAAGGTTAAATAAAAGCTCTGTTCACAATGAGGTATCTTATAAACCTTATTATGACTTGCTGTTAAGAATTCAAAGAAATCAAATTCCTATACTTTTTTCTCATAAAATTCAGAAGCAAACACAGTAAAGAGAAAATGCAGTCAAATTTCAAACCAATAGTCAGGAGGCATATTATAGTCATTCATAAAGTCTAGCAAGCCAGGACTGCAGTGGGGATAGTCCTGGTACTGGTAAGGACCACACTGAAGATACTGGAGGAAAGCCAGCATGTTTAGTCAGAAACAACTCCCTTACATCTGGGAAACAGATCATAAAACTGAAATATTTCCATTTTTATTGAGACTCAAGATGTTAGTTGACCTCTTTCTAAACAGACAATGAGATCACCAGATAGGGTGTGAGAAGTTTGTGGTTTAAAAAAAAAAAAAAAGTTTGTCCTGAGCAAGCTAGAAAAAGAAAGGAACTTCCTCAACTGGATAATAACGTCTACAACAAACTGATAGTATCATATTTAATAGTAAAAATCTAGGTTTCCTGCTGTGCGAACATCCCCGCACTTCACTGCTTTTCAATATTTTACTGAAAGAACTAGATAAGGTCATAAGCTCATAAAGTGAAGAATAAATTAATTTTTTGTTTAAATGCTTAATAATAATAAAAGAAAGGGATTAATAAAGATTAGGGAGGAAGCAATAAAATTGTTTACAGATGACATTTACATGATATCTGTTCATGTGAATAAAAAACTGGGTACAAATCATGAACACTTCACAAAATCAATCCAAAAGAGACCACACTTACATGGAAAAGTGCAAAACTCCTAGATTACAGAAAATATACTTAGACAACTGTGAAGTTGACAATCACTTTTTAGATGCAACATAAAAGACATGATATTTAAAAGAAATAATTGGTGACCTATACTTCTCTAAGATTAAATAGTTCTGCTCCATGAAAGACATTGTCTAGAGATGAGAAAACAAGGCAAAGACTGGAAGAAAATATTTGCCAAGAATCTGTCTGATGCAGGAAGATTATCCAAAACACATGGAAAAGTGTAAAATTCAGCAATAAGAAAAATGAACTACTTGATTAAAAGTAGACAAAAGGTCTGAAGAGACACTTTTCTTAGGGAGGTGTTCAGACAGTAAACAACCTTATGAAAAGGTGCTCCCCAGCAGATGTTATCAGGGGGAACACCAGTTGAGACAGCAGCTGGATACTATGGCACATCTTCTGGAACAACTCAACACAAAACATCTTCATCACTCAACACTGGTGAGCATGTGCAGAGAAAGGAGCTCTCCCTCATTGTTTGTGGGAATGTTGGGCAGTCCAACCACTGTAGCCAAGGCACAGTCTTGTTTATGCATGGAAGTTCTCCCCTCCTCAAGAAAGGGTGATCTTCCATGAAAACATTAGGTAGTATTGGATCTATCCCAGACTCCCAGGAGGAGGAGGTGCTCATATAATTAACTACCTGTAGATTTCTAGGCACTTCAACCCACATTATTTCTTTTAAATCTTACAATTGTTGACAGAGTTCTAAAAGCTCTCATTGTCTATATATTCATGAGTAGGTAAAATAACATTCTGGTAAAATTAGTCATCATCTCCTTAAACATAAAGCTTGAACAGGGTTCAACTTCCAAACCCTATCCAAATCTTATGTACTCCCAGGGTTTCTATTCTAGAACCTAGCAGCACTCTGCTATTAAAAGATATATTAGGGGCTGGGATTGTGGCTCAGCGGTAGAGCGCTTGCCCCGCATGTGTGAGGCCCTGGGTTCGATCCTTAGCACCACATACAAAGCAATAAAATAAAGACATTGTGTCCATCTACAACTAAAAAAAAATATCAAAAAAAAGATATATTAATATTTTGGGATTTTTTTATATTATATTTGAAATCTTGGAATCTGAAAAACTAACACTAAAACAACAGTATTTATTTCATGATGGAGCGAAAAGTAGCATGTGGTCTTTCAAAACTTCATTATCATAATATACCAGGTGGACCTAAGAAATGGAAATGACAGAGGGAAAGAATGGATGTGGTTGGAGAGGGAAAGAGATGGAACTCGCAAGTAGAGGGGCATGTTTAAGGGAGAGATAGCTAAGTCTGTTTCCAAAGTCAGTGCTAACATTGACCAGTTATCCCAGCGACTACCCAGAAGCCTTAGCAATGCCAAACTCTTAATGACTCATCTCACACAGTTACTCGAGCAATGAAGTTAGACGAATAGACAAACAAATGGCAGTAATTTAAGCTCTGTGTATTTACCAGAGACAGAGAGGATGGGTTTGTCAGATGCCCTGTCTCACTTTTTATCTCTCTTTGTACTCTGCCCTGTAGCATTTCTTCCTACATTGCAGAGATTATTTCTTCCTTCTAAGGTTATTTGTCTAGAAAGTACTATTAAATTCTAATAGGAAAAACAAAAAGTTACATGGTCTCCAAAAGTGTTGAAAATGAATTTAAACAGAAAAAACGAATAGTGTTGCAAAAGTCAGTAATGTAGTCTCAATTATCTTTTCTTCTTATTCATGGATGTAATACTAAGTAAAAGTGAAGTCGTTCTAAACAGTGTGATTTAAAGATTTATATTCACCACTTAAAGGAGCCACACCAGTAGGCAGCCAGGTCAGTAAATCTTGTCCAATTCTTAACAGCAGGTAGACACATCTTTGGAAAGAGAGAAAATATTGTACTGCCTGGTGAATCCAATAAATTGAAGTGTGGAAGGAATTAGGACTCTGTGGGTGTACTCAAAAGCTGATGCAAGTTTCTTGTTAACTTCAGACTTTTATGTCCCTAATAGTATGAAAGCAGACTCTCAGCTTAGAGAGATACTACATAAAAGTTCAGTGCACTAGAATAGGAGATTTTGTTTATTTGTTCTATTTGGGGGCCTCCACTCTGTTTTAGAACATGAATATGAGCAATTATCGTATCTTATTATAAGATATCTTCTCTATTGTCTGCTATAGTCGTATCATTGACTAGTCTACATCCAGCCTTTCCAACTGCTATGTAAACTCTTCCCTAAGAGAGATACATAATGGGAAATTATAAGAAGAAAAAAGTAATATGTGATACCATCTGAATATTATGATGCAAAATAAACAGTGTTTTTAAATTAAAGGTGGACCTATTCAAATATTACTTTATGATTTCTGAAAATGGGGAAATTAGGTAGATTTTAATCGAAAACCTTAAAAAAGTAATTGTCTTCAATTATTCCTGCAAAATATGTTCAGAGACTTGCAGAACTCAATTTGACAGCCTTGAAAGAAGTCTTTTAAAAAGAGGTTGGTATCAATTCAGGCCTATATTACTTTCATTCTCTGAATTTTCAATTTTTACATTTGTATGTGTCAAGATCAAAATCAGTCTAAGTTGTTGGTCTACACCAAAAAACTTTTCTTAAATATATCTCGTTACACTAACTCTTATATTTGAAATTATACTAAGAAATGTGGCATTCTCTCATGAGATCAGAAGTGAAGTCCATATTATCGTATTCTGCCATTTGGATTTCTCATTTTATGTCGACTTCAGTAGCATTGGACCCTTTTCAACTCTCCTTATTGGAAACATCAAAGCAGAAGAGCATAACAGAGGAGAACAACTTAGGACATGGCCACCAGGAAGCAGAGAAAACTCTGCTCACCAGGGACAAAATAAAAACCACCAAGTCATGTACCCAATGACTTTCCCCTTTCAGCTACACCCTACCTTTCTTAGCTCTCACCCAGTTAATCCTTACCTATGGATTAATGCACTGATTAGGTTAAGGACCTCATAAAGCAATCATTCACCTCTAAATTTCTTTGCATTTTCTTACACATGAGCTTTTGAGGGACACCTTATATCCAAACCATAACATTCAAGACACTTTTTTTTCATCCTTTTCTGTTCTTCTAAAACACCCACACTCATTTCATAAGCATCACCCTGCTTATGACTCCCCAAGTTATATCCTCAACCCCTCTTTTGATAATGCTCCTATGTGGCCAACTTCTTCCTTTCATTTTCCCTAGTTGTCTCACTGATATGCCAAGTTTAACAAGTCCATGATGTTTTATTTACTTACTCCTATTTTCAAGTCTCTTTCTCCTCTTACAACGTTCTTGCCAGATGTATCTCTTTCTATCATTGGTCCTGTTGTCTCAGTTTAAGCCACTGTTACCTCTCACCACCCTGATATGTTTACAAGAGCTTGCTAATTCGCTTGCTTTTTTCTTCCCGTGTCTTTTTAGTTTCTTCAAACAACTGGCAGAAGGATGAGTTAACTTTTTCAGTGATTTCTTTTTGATCCTATGATAAATAAGAACCTCTTAATCTGACGGTTACGAGTTGAATCACATCCCCCAAAGGGAGATATATTGAAATATTAATCTGCAGTACCTCAGAAGGTGACATATTTAGAAATAGATTAACTGCAGATTAAAATAGGTATGGACTGGGTGGAGTTCCTAATCCAACATGGTCTCCTTGTGAAAAGATGGCCAGCCGCATAGAGAGAGAATGCCCCCTGCTCACAGAGGCAGAGACTAGAGAGGCTCACAAACAAGCCCAGGCAGAACGAGCATTGCCTGCCACAGCATGAGTTATGACAAGCATTGGAACACTCAGATGCAGCCAACTCTGCAGACCTGGGCTTCAGGCTTCTAGTTTCCAGAGCTCTGTGGCTGAAGTTGCCCGGTCTGTGCTGCTTTGTTATGGGAGGCCTGAGAAGCCAATTCAGTGGCATTGGAGTTCTCACAGTTGATAGCTTCCACCTTCCTTTTCAAACCTCATTTTTACTCCATTCATTCTCTGCCTCTCCTTCAGATCCAGGAGCTCTTTTTAAGGCCATTTCTCACCTCAGAGTGTTTGCCTAGGCTGCCCCAGTTACACAGACCATGCTGTCACTCTTGGATTCATGCCAATTTCACCTTAAAAGTCACCTCTACAGAAAGGTCTAGATTGTCCACTGACTGAAAGAGAAAAGTCTTTTTCCATTAATTTATTTATTTGTCATTTAAATATCTCTCCTTAAGCACATTTGTTTGTTGAAGAAAAATAATAAACAACTCTGTCTTGTGGCACTTTACACAATACCTGGAAACTTGATCTTGCTCAATTAAGGAATGGCTGAAAATAAAATCATTTAAAAAATAGATTATAAAATGTTACTAGGAAGCTGGCTATAGGAAGCAGTGTTAATTTGAATACCTTTGAACAGAAATCTGCTGCCTCTTTAAGTGTTCTGTGTTTATAATCAAGTACCCCTGTAATGAGGCACAGGGCTAGACCTAGAGGTTCACCAAGCATCCATCTCCATTATACTCAGGATAATGTCTAGTGTAGTACTGGACTAGAATCCCTCTCACCTATCTGTGTTCTTTTCTCCCAAATCTGATTGGATGTGTATAGCAGATTGCCTTATGTGTGCCCTCTTGCAAAATTAACAAATCTATTGTTTTACTTTTCTAGCTAAGAATTCTGAGTTCTTTAGAGAACTAAAATCCTTGAAGGCAAAAATATTTAAGCACATTATTATTATTATTTTTATCATTATTATTTACCTTAAACAGTCCTTAAGCTGTCAAAGCTACAGCATTCACATTGGCAAGATGGAGATGGTAGAGGCTGACCTTTCTTACTCCCGGTCTGAGGTGTGCATCCATTGGTGAACAGCAGGGTAAGCTCCTCCCAGATTTTATTTCTACCTGAATCCAATAGAATATGTGTATTTAATGGTTGCAAAGAAATCTTAAAGTGTGAATAGTGAAAATAATATGGCCTAAATAGAAAAACATATTTTTCTAAACTAGTAAGTCGGTTATATGCACAATATTCTCATGCATTTCTGTTCTACAAAAACTTTCCTGTTACTCCTACATATAAATTCAGCTTACTAATTTGAGTTAACTATTAAATGATAAAATGGACTTCATGAAATTTCAACACAAAAGAAGTTTACCAGTAATTTAATCAGAAAAAGATAATAGTTTCTCAGTGATTTAATCTGAAAAATCTAACATTTATGGATTTATCCATGGACAATTTATCCTCTAAAATTTCTGAGCTCTTACTCACTGCCTATAACACTTCTCCATCATTCCTTTCTCTGCCACTACTTCTAAACTTTGGGGAAACAAAATATCAAGAGCATGCAATCTATGACCTTGAGCATTTTAAATTGTCGTGCTATCAAACAGTGCAGTCTAAGGGAAATTGATGATGCTATAAAATAATAGGCAATGGGATATTTTATATAAATAGGCCTCAAGGGATTATATTTCAATGATTTTGGCAAGAATTAAATAAAATCATGTGTAGAAAGTATGTAGCAAAATTATTAGGCAGAAATAAACACTAAATACATGATAGATCATTTAATTTTTTTCAAATTGAAACATAAAGAGGGTACATGATTATTTGCTAGATATAAATAAAGCTTAAGTGAATTTACTGATTTTTCTTGATGGTAGGTAACAAAAGACATTACCTTTAAATTAAAATAGACATATTGTGTATTATAGTAAAAACTGTATATATATAATTAGGGAGTTACTTAGGTAAAACTCTTAGATTTTCAATCAGTTTCTGCTTCCATTTATCCAGACTTCCATGAGTGGTCCCTGAACGCATTTTCAAGAATTCTTACAAGGAGGTGCCATTATTTCCTGTCTTCTGCCATTTCAAATTCTTTTATGCAAACTGATCAAAAGAATCGTCACTGGTTCATATTAAATTTTTATTAAAAATTTCTACCTACATGGAATTGTTAATGATTGTATAAATTCTGCAATACCAAAAGGTCTGTAGTGCCTTATTTAGCAGATAAATACAGGACACACATCCATTAGGCATGCCAAAACATCTTTTATTCATCTTTGTTTTAGTCAGCTATTTCACCACTGTGATGAAAAAACTGAACCAGAACAATTGCAGAGGAAGAAAAGTTTATTTGAGGGCTCACTGTTTCAGAAGTCTTAGTCCACAGAAGACTGGCTCCATTGCTCTGGGTTCCAGTTGAAGCAGAACAATGTGGCAGAACAGTGTTGCAGAGGGAAGCAGCTCACATGATGATCAAGAAGCAGAGAGAGAGAGAAATCTGCACTTGCCAGATACAAATATATACCCCAAAGCCACACTTCCATTTCCCACCTCATCCAGCCACATTCTACCACTTTGGTTACCACTCAACTAATTCCTATCAGGGGATTAATTCACTGATTGGGTTAAGATTCTTGCAACCCAATCATTTCTCTTCTAAACCTTCTTGCACTACTTAACACTTGAGTTTTGAGGGACACCTCACATCCAAACCATAACATTGTCTCTGGCCCCCAAAAGCTCATAACCATCTCACAGTGCAAAATACATTTTGTCCATTTCCAAGAGTCCATAGTCTCAATAGTTTCAAGATTGCTCAAAATTCAAGTCCAAAATCTTCTCTGTGGCTCAAGGCAATCTTGTGTTGTGAGTTCCTGTAAAATTAAAAGCAATTTACAAGTATTTAATATATAAAGGTACAGAGTAAATACTTCCATTAACAAAAATAGGGGCATAGAAAAAAGGGATGGGATGAAAGACCAAATTCCAGCTGGGCAAACAAATCCTATAGTTCTGTGTTCCAGCATTTGGAGCACGTGGCATCATGGTGTTCTCTCCAAATGGCTTGTGTATCTTCGCCCCTGGGACCTTGTTTGTTGCAACCCAAGTGGCCTCTCTGTTGGCTTGTCTCTGCTAAATTCCTGCAGCTATCCTAGGGTGATGTCCCACATTATTGGTATTTCTTCATCTTAGAAGTTTCTACCACAGCTTTAGCTTCCTCCTCAAATCTCCACACCTTACTTTCTCAGAGAGTGTCCTCAGGGACACTGAATCTGATGTCCTTTTCCTGGCTTCCAAAGCCTTCCCTTGAAATCTTGGTGGAAGCCTCCATGAACCCCTAACTCCAGCATTCTGCATTCCTGCAGAACCAACACCATGTGATTGACACTAAGGTCTGCCACTATCTTAAGCAGTAAGCAAGCCTCCAGGGACCCTGGCTGCAGCAGCCTTGGAGTGTCTGTGTGGCTAAGCACATTGGAAAAAATTCTTAGCACCCCTAGTGAAAGAAAGATTTCCCACTGGTCTTTTCTCAAGAGAATATTTACTTTTACTCTTTTGAGCCAGAGACAGTGTAGCCTTGCCAGCTCCTGAATTAACCTCAAGCCATCCTTCTTATTATCCCTGGGCAAAGTCTTTAGCATTTCTTCAGTGTCATTAATGTCTTTGACAACAGCAACTTCCTTAGCCCCACTTTTCCTCTGTCCTTTCAAGTCCAAGTTTTTCAAATCTTTTTACTTTGCTTTCAGTTCCTGAATATCACAATAAACTTGGGGAAAAGCCACCAACAATATCTGTGCTACTTCCTGAATGCTCTGCTATCTAGAAATTTCTTCCCCCCAAAAAGTCCATTGCTTTTAAATTCACTCTCATGGAGTCTCAGCACATGGGCAAAATGCAGACAAATTTTCAATCAGAACATTACACAAATGGCCTCTAGTCCAATTACCAGTAGTGTTCTCCTTTTCCTTTAAACCCTCTTGAGCCCTATCTTCACTGTCCATGGTCCTATAGGCATTATGATTTTCTCAGATCCCACCAGAATCTGCCATCAAACTGCTTACAACAATCTAAAAGCATTTCTAGCTTGCACTGCTAACCATCTCAAAATTCCTCTAACAAATTCTATAAAGCTCAAAAAGCTTCCAAACCACATGGTCAGGTTAGTCACAACAATGGCCCCAATTTATGGAACCAATTTCTATTTTAGTCAGCTATTTCACTGCAGTGACTAAAACCCAACCAGAACAATTGCAAGGGAGGAAAAGTTTATTTGAGGGCTCAAAGTATGAGAGGTCTTAGTTCATAGAAGACTGGCTCCATTCCTCAGGGCTTGAGTTGAGGCAGAACATCATGGTGGAAGAGTATGGCAGAGGGAACTAACTCACATAATGATCAAGAAGCAAAGACAGAGATCTCCACTTGCCAGATACACAGCCTCGGCACCATTTCCCAACTCCTCCAGCCACACCCTACCACTTCAGCTAACACTCAGTTAACCTTATCAGGGAATTAATTCATGGATTGGGTTAAGACTCTTACAACCCAATCATTTCTCCTCTGAACTTTCTTGCATTGCCTTACACGTGAGCTTTTGGGGGACACTTCACATTCAAACCATAACAATTTTTAAGTAAAATGGCCTATGGATTTTTGTGATAGTTAGGTAATATTCAAGGAATAAAGATTTTGAATGTAAAAACTTTAATTCATTGGAAAATAGAAATGTGGATATTCCAAGATCTATTTTCATTTCAGAGAGTATGTTTTCACTACAGAGCAAATACTAATAGTTACCTAGGACCAGTAGTAAAATGTAGTAAGAAGCATATCACAATACCTTTCACATATTAGGTGCTTTAAAATAGTAGACAACATTATTTAAATTTCTTTTTGGAATGGAATTGTACATAATTGATTTAATAAAAATGAAAATATATTTTTGTAAAAATACAATGATATATAAAATCTAATTGATTCACTACAATGATACACTTCTTTGTTGGCTGAATAGACTTTAAAAAAAAACAAACTTCTTTTTCCTTCACTTATTTCAGTTATAGTATCTACAGTCAGACAGGAAGTTGCTAATACAGAGCTCACTTTTCTCTGGGTTAGAGAAATAGAAAGGTAGAGATTGTAACATTTGTTTAAAAAATGAAGGTAATATATGAACATTGTGCTTCCTAAAACTGACTTAATTTTCCTTTAATGTGCCTGGAATCTTGCCAACATTTAAATTGAACTTCTGAGTTTGATTTTGTTTAAAGGATTTGGTATTTGGCATTACAGCTTCATTTTTCAAAAATTTAGGGCCTATTCATCAAAATAATGCTTCTGGCACTCTATGTCCTCAGAAAAATTGAAGACCAATTCATTAGAAATACCTCAAATCTCTCGGGGTATTCATAGCTTGAATGTTCCTGGGAAGAGCTGCTCACCCATCCTATAAAGAGTGTAAAGCCAAGTTTAAATATCCCTCTAGAATCCACTACTTCTTTTAATATAAGGCATCTGGCCATGAGGGAGAGAACACCAGCCCAAAGACAAAAGGCTCAGGATGGATGGTCAGGTCTGGTAACCTCTCACACTCCAAAGTTAAATTACCCATGAAATATGTAAAAGGTCTACTCTTTCCTAGGGGACTAACATTGTTAAATGACAAAATGTATTTCATGTATACCAAAATTCAATAAAGTGAATGCTATTTAGTATACAAATACTTCACTAATATCTACTATGAGGAAGGCCTTGGGGGAAATGCACAACTCAGGTACAATGTATGGCTTCATCTAGTTGCAGGTCTTTACAGCACATAATTACCAACAAAGCAGAGCAAATTGCCAGTTGTCATGTCACTTTTAATGTGGTACTTGTGATCACTTTTCCAAATTGATTTTATGTTTTCACAATTTGATTTGAATTACATATAAGAAAAATATACACAGAAGCTAAACTTTGAAAAATATAGTTAACAGGAAAAAAAGCAAAATACTAATAGTGAATGTCTTAGGAGAATATAATTTTCTTTCTCTTCCCCCTACACTATTTTTTTAATAGTGCCATAATAACTCTCTTCCTTGACAACGTTTTCTTCGTTTTCTTAGGCACGTGTGTTCCTAGGAGACACACACATAAAGAATTCACTGAGTTCAGAGAAGTTATATAGAATTTCTAGCTTGAAAGAACCAAGGCAGGCTTAATGGGCTTTTATGTGTAGTTTGAAAGAAGGGTGGGATTTGCATATGAATAGATGTTGGTAGTTTGAGCATATTTCTACTGGGATTGACAAAATGAAACTGTATCCAAAATCCTAAATCAGTATTCTGTAAAAACCTGATAAAAACAAACTTCCAATAGACTCAGATTCAATATTTGATAGAGAAGTTCCTTTTTTCCCCATGTATTTTTTCTCTAATATTTTAATTATTATAAGACTTCAGAAATGATCCTTTTACTCATTATATTGAATCTGATATAGAGTAGCAATGTACACTTTCAGAGAGGAGATAAAATAGGAACCTTTTAGAAGGGTAGATATTGAATACATTTTCCAGAACACTGGTAGGGAATGGCTCTCTCTAGGAAATAAACTCACTGAATAATACTCAAATAATATATATTCATTGGAAAACTACAAAAGCTTATTGAAAATCATTGGTTATTTTACTAATTATATCTTTGAATATGATTCTCTTTACTCCAACTCCATACGTTATGCAATATTATTTAGTTTTGTATGTGAGAAAAGTGGCCGATACCATGGCTCATTAAGTTTGACTTCTCTGAAGTCACACTGGAGCTGAAACTGGCTGTGTAGTGAGGAAGAGATGTGTCATGTATGTTCCTGACTTGGCAGAGTATTGTATGGCACAGTAGATGCCAGTACATTGTTGATAAAAGGATCAAATTTTAACACAGTTGTCTTAGTTTTATAAGGCTCTGCTTTACCTAAATTCAAGCCTCAATTTCTTCAACTTAAAATGGCATTAAAATTCTAGCCTAAAAGTAAAGATGCCAAGAATCCATATAAAACCCATAAATCTCCAGTAATAACATCTACTTACCAGATTCAGAAAATGGGAGATGACTTCACATGCCTTTCACTTGAGGCAGATGTATTTCTTCTCTCATTGACCTATGCTGTTGAGTCTCCATGGTGCTATTCCACCAATTCTGCCCAGATAATATGTGTTTCATGTGCAAATACAGCGTAAAATTGTGATGCAGATGGGACCAGACAATCTGTATGAAATTATCTGAGTGTGTGCAAGATTCTTTTATAGGAAAATCGATAATTAGTATTTGAACAGTATTTTGTAGTTTACATAGAAGCTAGAGAAGTGGAAATCAATGACAGCTAAGCCAAAATAGAGGTAGCATTACTCACTGGGGAAGCCTCCAACCTCAGACAGCATTTCTCATCAACCTCTAACAACCCTTGGCAGTGTGAGGGCACTTCCCCAACATCTATGTACTTACCCTCAAATGAAAACTGTGCACTTGTTTGTTTTTTACTTCGAGCTAGGTAAATTGAAAGTGATGAAAATGGATGATTATTATTACCTATTCTTTATAAACTATTACTAAACTGTTTTTTAAAGCAGTGAGAAACCAGAAAAATAATGAGTTCAGTTTATATAGAATGCAGACATGATTTGTGATATAAGTAGCATGGATAAACTCTAACCTTATATACATGAATATCTATCATCTGTTCATTG
>CM053411.1:72846620-72886818 GCA_028644305.1 Xerus rutilus | reverse complement strand
TTTGCTGTTTCAACTCCCTGCTTTCCTTTGACAGAAATTTTCCTACAGGAGTCAGCACATCCCCTAAGAATTTAAGTATAAGAAGTTAGTTGACCAGACATCACATAGCAGATACCTCTGGCGGGAGACTCACTCTTGAGGGATGAAAGATTAGGCTGGATGCAGAGTAGCAAAAAGTCCCAAAACTAGGGGACAAATGCTTTTAAGGAGGGAGAGAGGTTTAACTTAGGATATCAAAGATCAGAACAAGAAGGATGATGAGAATATTTTAGGATGGATATTACCCAACAAGCACTGGGCTGCTGGTAAATTATTTCTTATCTTCCACAGAAACCTTGCAGGTGGAGATTGCTGTTTCCATTTTAAAGGTTAGGAAACTGAAAGCCCAGGAACCAAACGTGACTCACTCAAGGCTTTGAAGCATTGAAACCTGGTGACTATTATTTAATCCTATGGATCTTTGTATGATTAAGTCCCTAAGTGGCTTCTAGCACTGACAGGAGTCATGCCATGCCAAGAGGCAAAGCTGCCACATCTCTCCCCCTTCTCACTGTGTTCATCTGATTTCCTATTAATTTTGGTTACTCGATTCCAGTTCTTAAGAACTCTCGGGTAAATTGTCAGTTTCCAGGGAGAAAGCATCAGCCTGAACACCACTGGCTTAGGAAGAAAGGAGAAAAGGTTTGGGAGTCATTCTGACATTGAAATCATTAGTATTAGAAAACATCTGTGTGGCCAACAACTGTCAGACAATTATCTGAGAAAATTCTTGTGGGTTTGTGGTAATGCCTTCATGCCATTCTGATTCTAGGGTCTTGGTGTTTCTGATTTGCCATCTTACATTTGGTTTTCTGGATTCTATGGATTTTAAAAATAAAACTTTAGCTAAAAGAAGACTACTTTCTCGGGGCTGAGGCTATGGCTCAGCGGTTGAGCGCTTGCCTCGCATACGTGAGGCACTGGGTTCGATCCTCAGCACCACATAAAATAAATAAAGATATTGTGTTCATCTACAACAAAACAAAATATTTAAAAAAAAAAAAAAAAAAAAGAAGACTACTTTCTCCCTTTCTCCCAGAGGCCAGGGGACACACTGCAGAAGTCATTGTCCCCTCATGATCCTCCTCAGGCTGTAGGTCCTCCAGTCCTCTGGCCTTTATTCACTGACCATTGCCTAATACACATTATGGTTCATATACATAATTATCTGTAGACTCTGCAATATGAAATATATTAAATCTCCATTTTCCACAAGTGCCCCTGCTGACTGAGATGTCTGTTTTGTGTGTTTGCTTCCAAAGTATGCAGCCCTCCTTTGGGTTACAAAATAAATTCTCCCTCTCCTAGGAGGCTTCCCTGCTTACCCACTTCATACAATGAAGGAAATTTGTTGCTACTCCACCTTGCAAATATCTCCATTAGCATACGTTGCTCAAGGCCTTGAAACTATTTCCTTGTTTGCACTGACCTAGTTTCTCAAGGACAGTTCACCTATAAGCGCAGGTGATGGCGTTTGCCACACTGTCTTGTTTTGCCAGTAGAGTGTGTTGCTGCAGACATGGGCTGGGCTTGGGCCAAAGTAGTAGTGAACACACATGGATTGTTCTCAACTTACTCCATCCAGAGCGGATGCTTCAGGTTGCTGCTCAGAAAGAGTTATGACAATTCTGTGCAAGGGGATGGGCTATTTCCTTAGTCTACACTGAGCAGGGGATGAGTCTTCTAACCAAAGGGAGTTTGCAAGCCTTGTATTATCTCAAGAGTGATGGGTCTGACAGAGGGAGTGCACACACACCTAGGAGGCAGACATAATAACTAACACATCCACAGGACACAGGAGAGGGGCTCCCTTCACAGCCTGGTCTGGATGCTGAAGAATGACCTGCACCTTGGAAATGCATGCTAGAAATCATTTGATAGAACCTTGTACTTTGCAGCAGTTACATGGAGAGTTGCTTAATTCACAACTAAGACCTTCCCCTGATAGTGATGGACCTTGAACATGATGAACATGGGCTCTCACTCTGGAAGAGAATGGGACAGGACATCAGCTGAAAGAAAGATCTGGGAAGTTATATTGCTTCTCTCAGCAAATACAGTTTAGTTTAGATGTGTTATGTTTAATTACATTTTAAGATGAGTTTTAGAAATTCTCAATACATTTCTCAGCACTAGGAAATACTGAGTCTAAGGGTCCCTGAGATTCTTTTTTTTTTTTTTTCAGTTGTAAATGGACACAATATCTTTATTTATTTTTATGTGGTGCTGAGGATCGAACCCAGTGTTTCACACGTGCGAGGCAAGCACTACCACTGAGCCACAACCCCAGCCCCAGTCCCTGAGATTCTTAAGGCTAAGTTGGTGGCTCACATAGCACCACCTAGTTATGAGTCAGAATCTGGTGATCTTTGTCCAGTGTGAGTTCCCACACAGAGTGCTGCCTGCACAAGGCATATTCATTACTATAAGAATTATTATACTTTTGAGGGGAAGATGTGTTACATATCTCCTAAGCAAATTTCAAAGTATAGATATTTTCAAACAAAAAAAATACCCTGGACAAAGTTAAACATGTAAGAAAGACTTTATGCAAGCCTACTGAATAGAGAAGATCCAGAACTTCAGTCTGAGCTCAGCTCTCCTGAAACAATGACAGGAGAGTTTTAAGAACTGGGGCCGGGGCCTTTTGAGTTTGCTTATTGTCATTGCTCGAAAGAACAGGCATTTGGTCATGTCTTCATAAAAGGTTGTAACTTTGCTACCCGGAGGAGCTTGGACTCCTGTTTGGAGTTTGATCAAGCTCAGGGGACATTAAGACATCTTGGTCAAGTTCTGGAACATAAAACAGCCAAACATTTTTGTCTTTATAATTAGTATAAAGAGCATTATCCATGCTCTAAGCTTTTAAATTTGGAATTTGACATTATCTGCTTTCTCAAAGGGAAATTATTTATAGTTTAAAAATATTTATTTTTCTTCTGCTTCAAAAGAGAGCTGCCCCTCCTCTCCTGAGATTGATAATTCATTAGAGTTGTCTTCTTTCTCACTTATAAAAGTATTTTTTACTGCATTTTACACTTGAAAGGAATTCAACATTAAAATTTGAAACTTTCCTTCACATCACTCTTATTTGCTCTAATTAAAACAAGATTAGCTGACATTCACAAGTCATTTACAAAATGTATAGCTGCATTCTGAGAACACATCCAATTACAGAGACAACAAGAGGAGTCTCAAGGTTTTGAAATTTACCCTAATATTTTCTTTACACCATTGTTTCAAAGCTTCATTAGTGAATGGTTATTAGTACAGTCGTTGTGAATTGGAATCTAGGTCTCTCCTTCATTTTTTTTTTTTTTTAAATTCACCACAGAGTTTGTTAGAAAACACACATGAAAATGGAGACACCAGGAAAGAACAAAAACTGAACAAGTAGTATGTGCTGTGAGACTTTGTGTCCATGATGCTGGTTAATTCACAGTGCAGTGCGCTTGGATGGGTCTGTTGTTCTCATTTTACAGATAAGGAAGTTGAGGCTCTGTGAAGTTAAGTAACATAGCAAGTTCACTGATTCCATATCTAAACAAAAATTAAATCCTTGCTCTAGTCTACAGCTTATAACTCCCCCATGTTTATTATGATCAATACAAGGTATGCACAAAAGAGGACTTTGGATGACCAAATCATCAGACACCTCCGATGGTCATTTTCTTCAGGAGTTGCCTTTGGTCACCCTGTATCTTCCCATGCTGGATTCCTTCAGGAAGTTTTTTTTCTTTTCCTTTTGATTCATGTAGCTAAGTCACTTCTGTGGGAGAGAGGGACATTATCTTCTGTGATAATTGCATCATCAGCCCAATGATGCCCATACCCTAATCCTTAGAATATGTGAATATGGCATGTTACACGTCAAAAGGGCTTTGCAGATGTGATTAACTATATGGACCATAAAATAAGATAATACTAGATTATCAGGGTGAATTCAATTTAATCACACAAGCCCTTAAAATTGGGGACAGAAAAATGCTGCTGAAGGCAGAGACAACTGATAGAGGGTGTCAGAATCCCTCTAAGCAGGTTTCAGACTTGGCTCGTTGCTGCTGGCCCTGTGAGGTAGGACCCAAGTATAGAGATCAAAGAGAGGTCTCTGGGAGCTTGTGGGAAACACCCAAAGGGACCATACACTCCTTAGTGTGAAGGAAGATCCCTGCTTGATAACCAGCAAGAAAAGTGAGTGCTCAGATCTAGATACGCCTACAATATCAGTGTCCTTCAAAGCAGATGACTCCTCAGGGCCTCCAATAAGAAAGCAGATTGGCCAACACCTTGATTTTAACCCAATGAGCCCCACGTCCAAATTTTAAACTCCAGAACTGTAAAATAATGAGCTCGTGTTGTTTTAGAAACCTAAATTTGTGGGAATTAGTTATGGCAGCGATAGAAAACTAATATGCCACCTCCAAATGCATTCATCTGTGCAATAATTCACCCATTAATTTGGGATAATTTTTAATATTTCCTGAGTTTGTTTATAATTGCTTTTCTAGGCATTGCTGCCTGTTTTTAATCTCCTTTTCTCAGTTAAACTGCAATTTTCTTGAAAAGAGATTCCTCGCTTGATTTACTGCCGTGATGAGTGTTATGTAAGGTAAGGCTTTTCCGAGATCTTGTTCCACCTAACTCTTGGTTTTTCAAGAGGATGAAAGTCAGTCAATCTGGATTCCTAACAGTCTATATACAAAAATAAATGGACATGGTTGTGAATATAACCTCTTCAAAATCAAGCTCAGGTGACAGACTTATGCACAGCACCTATAGGTACACTGAGCATGGCTCCTGGTACCCCATATTTTCTCCTGACTCAGCTGTTGATGAGGACCAGGATCCCTGGCCCGACACTCATGAAGCCTCCCTGAGTGTATGAGAAGTAGATTTTTTTTTTTTTAACTGGTAACCATGGTAATTTCTCATGTCATCTAATTTTAAAAAATGATTGTTTAGAACAGGCTGCACTTGCTCCACTTCCATATTCTGACACGAACAAATTGTTTCCTACATAATTGAAAAGTGATTCTTCACCAAGTTGCCCATTTGCTCTGCTATTTTCTTTAGACTGTTCACAAAATACATAAAGCTGAGTTTGAGAAAGAATGATAATAAATTCTGTCACTCTCGTAGGTGTAGGTGATGGATGCCTGTTAGGTTTTACTACAGAATCCAGGCACTAAATGCCATCTCATAAACTAAACTTGACCTTGCAAAAATGCAGATGGAAAGTAAGATATATCCAGGTGCCTCATGCCCCAAATAAAAGGATGGATAGAAAAGGGAAAGAAAGATAGAAAAACTAGGTTAAAATTTAGAATTGAGGCTTGGGAATGTAGCTGAGCAGTGGAATGTGAGCTCAGCATGAAAAAGGCCCCAGGTTCAATCCTCAGCACCAGAACCTTTTTAAAAAGTTTTTAAAAATCATATATATATTATTCAGAACTAAAGAACTCTATGAAATACATGTGAATTTCAGTCAAGATTTTATGAAAAAGGAAATCTGGACGAATGTCTTATTTTCTGCTGTGTAATAATTGCTTAGAAGATACAAAAAGAGACAGATTGCCTTCAGCAGACTTGAGGCGATAATTGTGTGCATGCATAATTACTAAACTAAAGAGAAAATTTTAAGTATAGTGTAAATTTTCAAAGACAAATAATTTTCAGTACTCCGAGGACTATCTTTAATGATTTCCAAAATTCAATAAACTCAGCATGTGGATTTAATATTACTTACCCTTCCCATGCTCAACTCAAGAATAATTTTGTGATTTGTTTATGCTTGTGTAGCTTTTGCCTTTTATGTTTTTTGTTAATTATTTTTGGTGTATTTATTCTATTTTTCATCACTACCAATTAGAAAATTATAAATTGGCATATGTTAGCAATTGCTCTAGAAATTTGAACATAGGCATGCATTCACATAATAGAAAAATTAACTAAAAATTTACAAATAATTGTTAAATGAATCAATATTATTCACACCCTTCATTTTATTGGAGCTTTAAGCTTTATCCATTTCTCGTTTGAAATCTATTGTTCTTACAAATTAATTAATAATAATAATAGTGTTATTATTATTATTACTACTACTACTATCTACTTCTGAGACCTTTTAAAATACTGCTGTCTGATTTACATTCTTTAGGAGTTATTTTAATAAGCATGTGTTGATAAAGCAATCTCTCAAGTTCTTTGACGTAGATTTGTTTTTACTCTCATGTATTCTGTGATTTTAAGATGCTACTTTTTAAAATCAGCCCTTTGAATATATTACAGAGTAATCTGGAATATACTCTTGCTAGTGAGGATTATGCTACCAGTCTAATTTTTGCTTTTTTTTTATAGTATACTTTATCTCTGTTTTTTAAATCTTCTATTTGACTTTGATATTTAGCATTCTTCACTACTTGTTTGTTGACTAATGGCTGGCAACTTCCTGGGATTTAGGCATCTAAAGGTATGTGCTGTTTGTTAATTCCAGAAAACTCTATGTGTTCTTGTTTGAATATTGCTTGTCCACCAACAGTTCCTATGCTGGAAGCATGTTCCCCAGTGTGGCAGTGGGTGCTGGTGCCTTGGAGAGGTGCTGGGGTCTTTTTGCAGGATTGAAGCTTTTCTTGTGGGTACAAGTTCTCGCTCTTCTGGGGTTGTGTTCATTATATGAGAGGGGGTGATTCAGTGAGCCTGGCAACTCCCCTAGGTCTGTATGTCACACAGTTGCCCTTCCACATGTGACACGCACCATTCTGGTTCATGCTCCTACCACGTGATGGCACCTCCATGTTGTGATGCAGAGTAAGTCCCTCACCACCTGTAGCTATCTGATCTTGAACTTCCCTGCCTCCAGACCTGTGAGTCTGACCTCAGGTATTTTGTGATAGCAAAAGAAAATGGATTAAGATCCATTTGTATGGATTAAGATCCAATGTATCTTTAAATATTTTTCACTCTAATTTTTCTCCACCATGTGATTTAATTATTCTAAATAAATATATGTAGACCCACTCTACTAATTGTGTTTCTTTTTTTTTTAAATTTTTTTTAAAAAATATTTTGTTTAGTTGTAGATGAACACAATATCTTTATTTATTTTATGTGGTGCTGAGGATCGAACCCAGTGCCTCGCGTATGCGAGGCAAGCGCTCAACCGCTGAGCCATAGCCCCAACCCCCTAATTGTGTTTCTTATTCTTATTTTTCATGTTTTTGATCTCTGTTTTATGTTCTGATTAATTTTATCAGATTGTAACTTTGACTAACTGCATGTATTCATACATATACATATATACTTTCATCCTATAAAATATAATTTGACGTTTAAATATTTTTCTAATCATTCTATTTCATCTTAGTGGTCTGTTATTTATTGATCACACCTTACTAGCCTGTTTATGTCATTAACTATTAACTACCTAAAAAATTTGCATTCTTTATTAATTCTAATATCTGTAATATATGTGGAGCTGTATCTCATCTATAGAGGCATTTCTGTATTGTTCATTCATTTACACTTCCCAGTCCTTGGGGTTCCCTTACTAATGTCCTCTGATATATGTTTATGTTAGATTCCTTCAAATAATTGTTTTTAACATTATTCTTGTGGAGAAAGTCATGCCGATTCTGGTCTCAAACACATGTGAAAATCAACTGATAATTTAGAATTTACACAAGATAAATGTTTTCTTCATGTTACATTAAGATAAATGGAAGTAAGGGGTGTTTTTGGCACTTCCTTCCACGGAGGAGGTATTCTTTTTTTAAGGCATATCTTCACTCTGAGCATTCAACCTGAAGGTCCTCACTTCACTGGAACCTTCACTTGGTTCCCTATCTTATTGGAGCTTACACTTATACTTAGAAAAAAGACTATTTATTTGAATTTTATAGCTCAAATAAAGGAAATGGCTCCAGTGCTTATTCTTTCACTTTGGGTACCAAGTATAACTGATTGTCATTTCATTCAGTAATGTGATTTTCCTTATATGTGATGCCTTAGCTGAGATATTTTCTTTTCTTTTCTTTTCTTTTTTGGTACTGGAGACTGAACTCAGGGACATTTGACCACTGAGCCACATCCCCAGCCCTATTTTGTGTTTTATTTAGAGACAGGGTCTCACTAAGTTGCTTAGTGCCTCGCTGTTGCTGAGGCGGGCTTTGAACTCGCGATTCTCCTGTCTCAGCCTCCCTAAGTGCTGGGATTACAAGCTTGAGCCACTGCGCCCAGCTAGCTGGGATATTTTCAAAGCACCATGTTTGAGTCTCTGATATTTACTGAGCACCAGCAGCAATCATGGAAGCCCCATCTTCTGAGATCGTATGAAACTTACTGTGGTGTCCCATCTCCGCAGATCTGAGAAGCATGTGCTTTTTGGTCATCTCTCTCAATGTTATATATTAGAAATGATGAAATAACTCTTCCAAGAACCACTTAGAGGGGTAAGGGAATAAATATCATTTCCTACAGTGGGAGAAAAAATTTTCTACTATGGAATATTAAGAGTGGCTTTCCAAACATCTACCTGACAACATTACTGTAAATGTTTCCTGTTACCTAGATTCATTCACCTAACAAATATTTACTGAGTGCTACTCTGTGGCAGCTAATTGGCTACACTTAGGTCATTTAGCAGCACTATGAAAGCGAAAATAAGACTGTGGTTCTTGCCAGGTACAAACAATAAATAAACAAACAAGTAATTATGTATTAGGTGGTGATAGATTTTTGTCAAGATGGATGAAAATTAATATTTTATCATTACTAATATCATTTATAATAATTACAATTAATCATAGTTCATTATTACTATAAATCTGAGAATCTAGAAGTGTTTTTACTGAACTTCTCTCCAATGACACCAACTTTTATTGGTATTTACAGTCTGTCTTCTTATATGTAATATCCAAATTTTTCCCATGCTTTCACCACTAGAAGTAAGGAGAAAAGTGAATTCTAGCCTTCCAGTAATTTAATATGCAAGTCGTTGTTATCAGATATCACCTCATCAACAGGTCATCTTACCAAGGATATCTACTATTGGTTTAAGCAGGATATATTACAGCAGATAGAATTTCAATTACAGTAGATAGAATGAGATTTTAGTTTCTGATTCAAATGAGATGTCATTTAAAGCCAATTTTTAATAATTATTGATTTATTACTACTGTGTACAGAGCAGCATGTCAAAAGAATAAATCATTGATTAAAACATGGTTTAGTCTTATTGTCAGATAAAGATAAATGATCTGAAATGATCATTACATGGCTTCTTTCTGATCATTTGTAACTACCAAACCTATGAAAATGACAGCAATGAGGACTCAACATCCTCACTTAGTAGCCACTTATCTTTGCCTCTGTGTCTCACTAAGCTGTAATTATGAGTAGAGCCCTCAGGTGTCAAATATAGAAGCCAAAACATCTGTAACCTAGGGGATTCTGAGGAGAAGTAAGCCAAATAAAATATTCCATACTAAAATATAAAATGTGGAAACAGGTGTTAGGAAAAATGAAGGATGATCTTGATTCAATATCACATATTATACAAGTCAAATATAGGATTAGTGGATTAATTTAAAGAGTATTAAACCTTTAAAAATATAGGACGGGATCTTGAGGTAGGTAAACTGTTATCTATGACACATCAAAAGTACTGAGAATGAAGGGAAAAGATTGATTAATTGAAATACATTAAAATGGTAGGTTTTTGTCCATAAAAACAAAGATTTTGAGTCTGTGAAAAAAAGTCAGGTTTGGGGAATGATCCTTGCAAAATGTATGTTGGATACTCAAATATATAGGGGAACACACACACATGTAATTTATATACATTGTAAGTATGTATATACATCCTATAGAGACAGAGAACCCAATAGAAAATGGGCTGAAAATGACCAGAAAATTAAATAGGCACTAAACAAAGTAACTAATACAAAAAAATTAATAAATTTATGAAAATTTCTCTACTTCATTAAATGTTAGGGAAATGCAAATGCACACGATACCACTGAATGCACAACAGAATGATGAATCCACGTGTATTACCCATGCAAACACCAATGACACCAAGTGTTTGGAGAATATGGAGCAACTGGAAATTTCATCCTGGATGCATGTAAATTGATGAACTGCTTGGGAAACTTCCAGCTAGTCTCTCCTGAAGCTGAACATAAGTAACACGTGCCTATCCAATCACCCAGAATTTTAACCCATAAAATTAACGCTAACAGACATACATGTTCACAAAAAAAGGTAAGTACAATAATGTTTATAGCAGTTCTATTCATAATTCTAAACTAGAAACACTGCAAACATCTACCAAGAGTAAGACAGATATGTAAATGAAATGTATGTAATTTTATGTAATTATCACATCTTACAGCAAATGTAATCTTACTTTTATCCAATTGAATGAAACAAGTCAATTATAGAAGAATAGCACTGATTAAAGTACTATCTGGATAAAATCACAAGAAATTAAAAGACAAAATGAGCTATTCTATGGTATAAAGTTCAGGATGGTGGTTTTTTGGGGAATGAGGTGGTGGTGACCAGGTCTTGGTCTTGGTAGTGGTGTGTCCACAAGACTTTCTTCATGAAGCACCACTGAACTTGTACTTCTGGTATGTGCATAAATTCCCATTTGTGTCATACTTTAATTAAACACTATTAAAAATAACAAATGATTGACATTTCTATCTAGGAATATGTCTCATCTATACCTACAAAAGGAGGAGAAGGAGGAACTACAGAGAACTGGAGAGATTGCTTTCTATGGAGATAACACTACTAAGTCTCTGTATAAAATTCTGCTGCACTGTTATTATATCTTTTAATCTGATTTTTCTTATAAGTATAATTACATTTGGATTTTTATAGAATATATATTTTAAAGTAGTAACCAAACCCAAGCAAAAATAAAGACTATGCAGAACAATACTATATATCTCCTGGATAGACTGCACTCAGATCATGAATTCATAACCTCTGATTTATAGATTTTTTATCCAAGCTTTTAAAGTAATGAAATACCAATAATGAGAAGTTGAAATTAAATAAAAAATAAATAGCATACCTTTTACTAAGTGGTTAATTGAAACAAATTTTAGTCAAGATGGCATCTTACAATACAAGATGACTGGAATAAAATTCTCATGGCAATTTTCCATGATCAAAATGAAGTCCTTTATAACTTCCTTAATCATGTATACTTAATAGAAATACTTCTGTTATGGTTAGTGCTGTTATATGTAATAAATATAAAATTTTGCTTTGACAACTGGCTTCAACTGAAGTGTTTCTGGAAAGTGATTATTTACAATTTTGTAGTCATTATTGGTAGTAAAATTAATACAATTGATGTAAATGTATATTAAATGTATGTTTTAGCTATTGAACACAGTTACAGTGCAATATGATAGCCTGTAGTTTTTATCTTAATTAGACATTGGGATATTCTCACATTGTTTCACATTGTTAGCGGGTCTGTGCATTGGTGTAATATTTTGTTACTTGTCAATAAAGAGCAACAAGCCATAGCATTCTGCCTGTATCCAACAAATGACTTCCAAGAAATTGCCTAAGTTCTCTGGTCTTCAGTGTTATCATCTAAAGATGGAATTAGTGACAATATTCCTCAACACTGAGCTGTGAGCATTCTGCCATTTGATACCTTGGAGTAGCGTTTAGCATATAATGATTAGTAATAAATAGCAGCTTATATGATTCATTGAAATTTCCACACAGGTAGTCAAATCCGAGTAAGAAAATACTCAGAGCAGTACTTTTGAAATTCAATAAAACCTTTAGGATATATTGCCTTAGATTTCTAAATCTCAAGTTAAGTAATTGTAACTTTCTTCATCACTGGAAGAATTAATTTGAATCCTTATGTGTGTGTGTGTGTATACATATTTTAAAAAAAGTAACTTGAGAAATTGCAATGAAAACCTCTGTGATAATTGTGGTGAATGCTTTAGTATATTTTAATTTCATACTGTATTAATAGGTCAGTGTTTTACATGTCCATTTGCCTGTCACTTATACTTACCAGTTAATGTTCTTTCTTTATTTTCAATTTGTTGAAATGCTTGATACAGAGACGTGACATACTTTAAGCCCTATGTAACATATTACATAGTTTGAAAGCCAAAAAATTAATTTTTATTTTGCCATGATGTATGTGCTCAGGCCAATCACAGATTAGTGAATAAACACATAAAAATATCACAGAACTACATTTGATTATGTAATTAATATTCAATTACAAATTTATCAGCATGATTACATTTACTAATTTCAATAACCTGCATAATTATTACATGTATTATTATGAGAAATATAATTTTATGTCAAAATTCTTCTCCCATCTTATTTTATTCATTGACAACAAAGTTTGCCATGTTATCATAATGATAAACTTTTAAAAGCAATTTACATTATCAGATGTATTCTTTTTTACATCATTTTGTTTGTTGGTTTGTTTATTTATGGTCCTGAAAGTTGGATTCAGTGTTGCTCTACCACTGAGCTCCATCTCCAGCCCTTTTAATTGTTTGCTTTGACGTAGAGATGCCCTAAATTGCTGAGGCTGTCCTCAAAAACTGGTGTTCTTCCAGTCTCAACCTCCCAGGTCTGTGGGATTACAGACATGTGTCACCACACCTAGCACATCCATTTTTCTTTTTCTTTGCATTTTAACAAAAGCTCTTCTAAGTATGCATTTTGTAAATTATGTTTACTGTATTCAAAACTTTAGTTACCTTTAAGGAGATAATATACTTATAGTCATAAAATAAATATTCAGCTTAAAATTCTCTCTGTCTTGACATCTTTTCAGTATCCTGCTACTCTGAATACACACAAAAAGTTCTATTGTTACTAGTTACTTGTCATATCAGTCAGATCAAATCTGAAAACTGAAAATAATATAAATTTAAATGTAGGTGATTAGTTACAAAGATGTTCCCAAGGCTTTAAAAACAGAAGACATGGTGCAAAAGAATTTCTGATCATATTTTTTAAAAATTAGAAAAAAATATGGAGATTCCTCAAAATACTAAAAATAGAACTATTATGTGATCTAGCAATCCACCACTGTTTTACATCAAAGGAATTGAAATCGGGATGCCAAAGAGATATATTTACTCCCATATTTAGGTCAACATAATTTGTGTTGTAATCTCTCAAGAATGGATAAAAAGGAAGAGTTCATCAAAGAATGATAGATTTTATTAAATGGGTTATATATACTTAGTGGATTACTAGACAACCTTGAAAAACAATGAATTTTATCATTTGCAATATTTTATGGATTAAGAAAACATTATTTCAGGTAAAATTAGCTGAGCCCAGAGTTACAAATAACATATAATGTCACTTTCATGTGAGATACAAACCTGTTGAACTCACACAAGTGGAGAGCCGAATGGTGGTTCTCAGAGGCTGAGGAGAGGGGGGTATTGAGCAGTGTGTAGGTGCAGAGTTGTAGTCAGCTAAGAGGAGTGTCTCGGTGCTCTATTGCACAGTAGGATACTGGCAGTTAGCAATAATGTAGGCTTTAAAATAGCTGAGTGAAAGATGTGAATGTTTGCAAGGAAAAGAAAAGATCAGCATTTCAGGTGGTGGGTATGCTAGTGGCCCTGATTTAATAATTCCAAAATGGTTATATGTATTGCAACACCACATTGTGCCCTGTAAATTGTACAATTACTATTAGTTAAAAATAATCAGTTAAAATAATAATGTGTTAAAATTAAATTTAACTTTGAAAAAACAAAATTTTCAGAATATCTGGATAATAAATTATTAAAATACTTATCCTAATTAACACATCCAGAACACTGGCCCAATAACTATAAAATACACATTGCTTATACCTACTACAGTGAAGTTTCTACAAAAATTCAATTATTATTTTTTGTATGAATATAGTGCTGTGAAACTGGATTAATATTTACCCAAATTGTCATTAACTCTCGCTGTTTTGTCTATCATTGCTTATTGTGTTTCATGACCTTTGACAGATCTTCTGTTTCAAATAAAAAACCATTCTTCCTTCAAAGATCTCACCTCAAATGTTAGCCCTTGATCTTTTATGGCACAGTGCATGAAGCTCTTGAGATTTAGCAATCTATAAGATGTAAAACATAATTATTATTATTTGCCAAAGAACTCACCCATATTTTCATCCAGAAAAATTGGCCTTGAAAATGTTAGCATTCATGTGCTCTCTCCATGAATTCTTATATTATTAATAGTAATATCATATTATTTCAATTTTTTTTTTTTTTTTGGTACTGGGGATTGAACTCAGGGGTACTCAACCACTGAGCCATATCCCCAGCCCTATTTTGTGTTTTATGTAGAGACAGAGTCTCACTGAGTTGCTTAGCGCCTCGCCATTGCTGAGGCTGGCTTTGAACTCGCGATTCTCCTGTCTCAGCCTCCCTAAGTACTGGTATTACAGGCATGCGCCACCACGCCCAGCTATATTATTTCAATTTTAATGTTATTGCATATTATTGTAATTTTCTCATTATTTTAGCAATTTTAAGTGTGGAATTCACAATGTAATTTGATATGTACTATATATGATATGTATGGGTTACTCTAAATCACTATCACTCTTATACCTATTATTCACTCTTATTGTCCCTGTAGACCAATATGCTCCAGAACTCCAAAAGCATTGCCATCAAAACAAAAGAATATACGTTTATAAGATTAAATTTTTGGAACTTATCATATATGATATTTTTCAAACTGTATTTGATTCAACTAGTGTATTTTAAAACTTGGTATAAGACAGGTAATATGATAGGCAATTGTTGCCCTATTATTTATTCTGTATAAAGAGCTATGGCTAAGGATTATGATTTTTATTTGTCAATAAATGATCATATAAAATTTGATTAGATTTCTTGCCATGGTTATTGAATAGAAATCCAATTTCAGATAATCTGATGTTGAGTCCTTTCAGTTGTTCTCTTTGCTTCTAATGAGATTCCAATAAGTATAGACAAAAAAAGATGAGATTTTCCATCTCAGAGAAAATCATAACATTATAAATTCGAATGTCATATTTTCCTGCAGCTTTTTTTCCAATTTCTCCCTCCCCTGCAGGAACAGCAATGACAGTATTTCATATGCACGGTGCAGTCTTCCAAGACAGAATTCTGCATGGAGTAATATATGATTAAATGAATACAAAATGTTCCCCAAACATATGGACACAGCAAACACATTCATACACCAAGAAGACTAAGCATTCAGTCATATTTCATCAACAGAAAAGAAAGCCAAATGATTTGTGCTGTGTTCAACACTGTTTATATAAATAGTAATTGTTTCTTTAAAATGTGCTGTCTCTTAGAAAGTATGATTTTAAACTGAGCTCAGCCAGGCCTTGATAATGCATTTCCTAGTACATATTCCCTAACAATTACCTTCTATCACTTTATTTTTCAATGGTGACATAAAAAGCATATAAATTTGTGTTCTCAAAACTTCTTTGTCACTGTTCTTCACTGAAAGCTTACTTGCTGCTTGCAACTCTGCTGCAAATGGTACAGTGCATTTGAGAAACTTATAACCCAGGCAGGCTACTACAGCTATGCAGCTGGGGAAGTTTCAGTGCCTAAAGGAAAACATTCACTTGCAATACGTCACCTGCACCATTTGTGGCATTTCTAAAGACACAGACTTTTATCATTGGGGAGCACCTACTAAACAGTGTAGCTGAACTGTTTTTACCAATTGCCTTTCTTTTCAGACATTGGTTTGCTAAGACTTTTGATACAAGTTATTCCCTTTTCAGAACAAAAGTAACTTGAAAAAATTCATTGGGAGTTAGGAAAGAGGTAAACTTAAAGAGATTGTTGGTAAAATTTTTTTAAAAAGTCGGTCACAGTTTCTAATTCCTCCTCTCAGATGACATCAATGTGCCCTCCATACCTAAGAAATAAAGCAAAACTTCTGTTAAGTCTTCTCAATTACCAAAGAGTTCTCTTTTTTCCACCTCATCATTCTTATCTCAAAACTGTCACCACAACAGCTATCATATCAACACTGCAGTGTCTACACAAATCTTAAAAAATAAAGGACAAAGGAAGAAAAACAGGTCACCTCTCTTTTTAAATTTTTTCCTTTATTTAGAAGATAACAAGACTGTCTGAATCCTACCTAAGGAGAAACTTCTGAAAAAACCTGGCTGAGTTCCATGAGTCTCAAGGACCCCTGAGGTTCTACATCTCCTGGAAAGGGAGACAAGACCCTCTCATGGTGGACTTCAAAGGTTCAGCTTCAAGTCCAGTCTTTTTAAAACTGTTTTGGAACAAAGTTTACTAAGGAAACTGACAATTGAGCACAACAAGGACCACCAACCATGTGAACTATGCTGTTTTTCTCCACTTCTGTGGGAGTGCGGCTTAACACAGTAACATAATGCTTTATTTTTAAAAGTGTTTAAAACTGCACCCATAGCTCAGTCTCCACAATAGTAGAAAAATAGTAAAAATAATTAAAAATTTTTTAAAAAGACATTCTAGACAAGGTTGAAGAAGAGGGACCTCTGACCTTCCTTCGTCATACAACAAAAAACTGGACCAAGCTTGGGAAGCAGTAATTCTGAAGACTCAGGCAACACAGGAGTGTGAGAGAAAGAGAGAGAGAGAGCGAAAGTGGTGTGAACGAAGCCACAATACAAAGAACAGGACAGTGGAACAGGAATGTGGTTGTAGGCCAAGGGAAGGTCCCACATGAATCTACAAGAGTAGATCTCTGGGGTGTCAAACCCTGGGGCAGCTCCCAGAGGTAATCCTAAGGAGGCATTACTTAACTGCCCATTAAGGATCACGAGGTCAACCTTGAGTGTCCAAGAAGCTACAGGATCCTCCTCGTAGGGGGGACATTAACCCTCCTGGTCAGCTTGATCGGCCCCCGAGACAGTCTTCTGATCGTGTAGCTTCACTGGTGGAGGGATGCTCCCACTCAGCAGCCGCCCACGACCTGATGTCAACCCTCACACTCATGATGCTCCAAGCTTTGAACTGAACACTTACGCTTTGATACTGTTGAGTCCCATTTCAGCCTCCATGGATCTGGATCACCCCATGAAGACCACAGAAATAACAACTAGGAACATTAGGCTCAACATATACCCCAAGGTGTCAATTCCACAAGCATAGTTTCTGAAAGTCCTTATCCAGCTATATGGAGGCAGGACCATTTATCATTTAAGATTCTAAACAAAATTTCATCACCATGGTGTTTCTGAATGCAATAAGAGGGAAACAGTGTCCAGTTCTTGAACACTTATATTCTTCTGTGCAGTTAAAAATCAGCTGATAAAAAAGGTTCTAAAATGAAACATTTTAATGTTATCCAATACTTTGAGAGAGGTGTAGTTGAGCATCTGATAAATACCAAAATAATACATAGGTTAATAAGCTTGATTAATTCACTTAATATTAACAATCACTATGTAATGTTAATGTATATGCATATCAAAATATCACATTTTGAAGTATATACAATTTTTACTTGTCAAATATACTTTAAGAAAGCTAGAGGGAAATGAATGTAACTCCATATCAGCAGGATATAAACAAAACAAAGAAAAACTACATACAAGTGCGAACAGGGAGGATTTCATATGAAGAATTTTTAACTATATCAAGAAATTGGAGTAATGATGCATTGACTAGTGAAGAATAAAGAGAACTCTGAACAACCTGGGACAAGCAGTTAGGTACAAGAAGCCAGCATTCTTGGGCTAAGAAGGAGTGCCCAAGGAAGAGGCCTGCCACTACCTTGACATTGGGGCCAGAGCCGAGTTCCGCTGGATGGCACAGTAGTGGCCAAGCTAGCAAACTCGAGCATGTGTCCTGGGGTTCTGAGGAGAGTTTCCTGGTGGAGGTAGTATCCTGCCAGATGCTACTAAACCACCTAGTGCAGGGTAATTGTCCAAAGAATGACAAAGTCCTCTTGATGTGGCCAAGGATGTCCAAATTTTAAAGCAGAAATTCGCACATCTATAGACCCACTCAGTCCTTTGGAAGCCAGGGTGGTTGGTCCCAAGTTTCTGGAGACGGTTTCTGGTCACTGTGTGCTATTGCCTGCTGTGTAGCTCAGGTCCTGGGCACTGGAGACACTCCCCATTCCCAGGATTCTGCTTCTGGGATCTGCTCAGGTTGCAGGCCCTGGACACAGAGGAAGTGTGTGTTTTGCCGTAGCAAATGCTGGGGAAGCCACCCACACTGCAAGGACCAGGCCTTGGAGTAGTCCCATGGAGTGTGGAAGCAAGAGCCCAGGGGGGCCCACGTGCCTCAGGAGCCTACTTGATGACCGTGACTGAATCAGGGAGCCAGACCCTTCCCTGCTGCCAGCTTACAAAGATAACCGCTTAGAGGGCTCAGAGCAGTTGTCACAAAGCAAGAAAAGGGGGTGTAATTGGAGCTAAGAGGCAATATGTCTGTACCATCGTGCATGCTCCTTCCCAGTCCAGAACACACAGACGTGCCTCTATGCCTCACCATGATAACTAGCAGGTTCTGACTATAGCTTACTGGAATGTGCATCTACTTAACACTTGTAAATTCTTGAGTGCCACAACTAAATGCAGTCTACTAAAGTCTTTAGACAAGGGCTTGGGCTGAAATTATAGGTGATAGCTGCACCTGAACTTCAAGGACTGTTGACTTGACCCCAGAGAGCAGCATCCATGCAGCAACATTCTCAAACACACTGTGATAGATACATGTGTGGCTTGCTATGGAAAAAGGAAAACAGCAATTTTACTCCATCTCTAACCAAGAGCCAAGCATAAGCAATATTTTGCAATAGTATTTCTTGTCCATCTTAGTCCTTTGGTTAGTTCTCTCAGACAAGACGGAAATAATCACTTGCTCCTTAGTTCTGTCACCAATGCTACTGTAGGTTCTGATCTCTAGGTTAAACAACAGTAAGCACTCATGCTGTGAAAGAGAAAATAGGTCTCAAAATCATATTTTTGTAATTACATGTATTGTATTACATGTAATTTTGTTTGTTTGTTTGTTTCTTGGCAAGACTGAGTAGCTTGCAAGGTAGCTATGCTGCCATCAAAAGCAACTAGAAGAAACTGAGTAGAACACAATTCACCAACTGCTGATGGCATCAGAGAGCTACAGAAGAAAGAGCAGCCAAGAGGGGTAAGATGAAAGAGCAGCCAAGATGTAGGTAAGGTCAAGAAGGGAGAGGTCCTAGCTTTCCTTGGTGGCATTTTTTTTTCCAAAAAAAAATTGACTGAACTCAGGGGTGCATTACCCTGAGGTATATCCTCCATAACTTTTAAAAACATGTTCTTATTTTGAGACAAAATCTTCCTAAGTTCTTGAGGCTGGCCTCAAACTTGAAATCCTTCTGCCTCAACCTCCTGAGATTATAGGCACACCAGTGCTCCTGGTTCCTTGGTGGCAATCCTTAGAGGTATTTGCTAGTTCGGGATGAAGGGGTAGAAAGGATGTTAGTGCTTTGTCTCAGCACAGAGATACCGCTAGCAGATCATGAAATAGGCAGAGCTGTTACGGTCTCAAGGAATTAGAAAGACAATGGTGGAGGGTGGAGAGGTCCCCAGCATGCTGCCCCTCAGCCCAATATGTTGTATGTACATTCTAAAGCATGTGAAGTAAAACCAAAAATCCTACTGAGAAAAACTGAAATGAATCCCTGAGGTTAGAAGTGAAGATGGTAGTTACCTGTGGAGGATAGTGACTGAAGGAGACACTGAGTGGCTTGCTTGCTACTGGTACTGTCCTGTCTCTTGATCTGAACATTTTTTAACAAGGTACATTGCCTTTGTGAAAATCCATCAAGCTACACACTTATTGTGTATGCAACTTTCTAACATGTGTTTCATTATATAGATATTCCTTGACCTACAATGGTATTACATCCCAATAAACCAAAGTTGAAAATACTGTAAATTGAAAATGCATTGATAAATCTAAGCTGCAAGCCTTGTAGCTCAGCTACCTAACATGTGTTCAGATCACTACATTAGCCTACAGCTGGGTAAACTCATAACACAAAGTCAATCTTGTAATAAAGTGCTGCATACCTCATATAATTTATAGAATATCTGTATCAAAAAAAGGGTAGCCACACAGTACAGTGCAGACAATCCTTTGGCTATTAGTGCTTCTTTCATGACTATGGTTGGCTGACTATGCCAAGCCTCCCAAGAGGTTATCATACTGCTTATTGCTAGCCTGAGAAAATTTACAATTTGAAGACCAGTTTCTCCTGAATTCATATTGCTTTTACACCATCTTGAAGTTGAGAAATCATGCATAAGTCAAGATCATCTATATCTAATAGAGAGACATGGACATACATAGTATATAAATAAATGCTTAGAGATATAACATACTTATTACATCTGTTATAGTCCATTCCAATAAAAATGTTCATTCTTAATGTTTCAAACTGTTAAACTAGTATGGGATATTCAAGATGCCAAGAGTGTACAAAATTCAAGACAGTCCCTGTATACCTTGGCTTAATACAAATTGACTGTTGTTATTAAAATCTCAAATTTAAGAAGTCACTGCCCTCAACAGATCAAAGTCACCCATGAATCCATATATAAAAATTTGTTACTGAGAAAAATATCCTCTTATAAAAACGAATATGAATTGCAGGAGTGGATAAAATGAAATGTGGAATGCTAAGCCTGTCAGCAGTTAGCCTGGCTCCTATGGCACTGCCAACCAAAACATGCATCTTGAAAGAGGCTTCAGGAGCACAGCTACTGTCAAAAGATTGGATGAGATTTGCCTCAAGCTCAAGCCTCACAGAACATTTTCTGCACAGTAAAGTTGCATAGTTATTTCTGAAGAATAAAGTCCATAGAGATAAGCCTTTGTGTGGGAATTTTAGGTTAGGTACCATGCACATCATAGTACACGTCTGTTAAGCGCAGACCCTCACGTGGCAAGGCATGCTGGGAGACACAGGATAGACACATGCAGTAGATGATCAGAGCAGAAATGCCACTGCTTACAGCAGAATTCTGTGACATGGAGATGTGCAAAATAACAATTCAGTGTGTTATGTCCACTGCTTCTTCCCATTTCTATTTTCATTTCTTATGCATTATGTTGCTTTGAGAAAAACTCAAAATGCTTAATGATGCAAATTATAATTACTGACGCATACTAGCAAACTGAATAATGAAGCAAACTTTTAATATGATTTTTCTGGTTAAATTCTAACATTGATATCAAGCCTTTTCTCTGTGCCAGGCACTATTTGGTGTGCTTTCAAAACTTCTTCATGGTATCTGCACAGACAGGCCCATGTTGTAGCTGCTCCTACCACCTTAGTTAAGCAAACACCAACCCAGCCGGTGGAGAATAGAGAGGCTCAGTGTGTGTCAAATGCCTAGAGAGTGGAGCTGTTGATGGGAAGCTGTCTGCAGGAGTCTGCTCATGCCCGGCGTCCACACTGCCATCTCACACTAAGCCAGTGTGATGTCTCATGGTGATAAAGACCTAAATTATAAATTCTGTCCGATACAGCAACCTTCGCATTGTGATGTTCGTCACACTTTGGCCCAGGATATTTTCAGTGATTTCAATATGCCAGTTCCAGGCTTCATGTGTGGGACTATTTCCGAGAGCTCCAAAGTGTATTTATTAGAAAATGGCTCCTTCAGCTAAATGTAATCCTGTGCTACTGGACTTCATGATTTCATGAGCTGCTTTCACAGTTCTAAATTCACTTCCAAACAAAATGAAAAACATTCTTTAATTGCAGTTTTGCTAGAAACCATGAAAAGTGACAACGTACAACTATTTCAGTGTAAAAAATAGAAAGCTCCAGGAACTGAAAATGATATTTCCACCCGATAACCTTTTTTTCTCTGAAGAGCAGATCAGACATAATAACTAATTCAGCACAGAGAGATTGAAGTCTGGTTATTTTGCATACCTGTGTAGTACATATTTTCAGAGGAAAAAGGAACTTTTATTTCAAATTTGATAATGGAACATGGAGATTCTGCCTGAGACCTGACAGTACAGAATAGTTTCTGTTGGGCTTCTTTAGAAGAAGACAGATGGAAATCAGTGTTCGAAAGAATAGAAGAGGCTCCGATGTCGTGCAGAGCTGAACGTGGGAGAATTTATATCAAAAAGGATCTATTTAGAAAGGTGGCAGGTTCAAGAATGCAGTGACTAAAAAATGGACCCAAATAATTTCATCCCTTGAGCTCATTTCATGGTTATCGCCAAGGAGCACATGATCCCCGTGCTCCTCGACAAGGCTCTGCACAAAAGCAGACACGTGGGTTGTTTTGAACTGGAACTAGGAAATCAAAAGACAGTTTGCCTGAGGATGGGCAAGAGGCATTGATTGTAGCCTCTCAGATACCTTCAGAGCTATATCAGGAGACCACTGACTATCCTCAGCTTGTGGCAGATGATATGGATATGCAAGATAGGTAAGCAGTGTGGTTTCCTGGTGAGGATGAGTTAGGAGTGTAGCTCCCTGGTGTCCTTACAATTGTTTAGGCTAGAGAACGTCTGTTGGGTATTACCAATCACACACAGGAGCACTAGTGTTTTTGTAAGCCTTCTAGACCGGTGTGCATTCCTCAGTTCCTCAATCTCAGATAACACAAGTAAGAAAAAGACAAACTAACCAGCTGGGCTCAGAGCATGAAAGCACTGAATTGAACAGCTAGCATCAAGGCACAAACTGCCTCAGACTGTGGTGATTGACTCAACTCCGGTGGAGCAGAATCCATTATTGACCCATAAAACAGACTTCCCAGTAAGAATGAGTAACCAGGCCCCTCATAGAGGAAGTAACAAAACCTGGAAGGGTTTTAACCTATCTTTCTCCTAAGCAGCCAAAATAATGCAGCCATGATCACCAGCTTGCTGTCCTGCAGAGAGAGGGAAAGCCTGCAAAAGGAATGAGCGGATTGTTGAGGAAGGAGATTCATGTTCTCCGAGTGGGCCTTTTCTTGCACTAAGAACTATAAAAACTTTATATCTCATGTTGCCCCATAACAGTTTGGTGGGTTAAATATTATCTTCATTTTACGAGAAAGAAAAGTGAGGATCCAAGAATTGAGGAGGTTTATCACTTCTCCAAGAGCCAGTGGTGGCGGACTCCAGAGTCAGGGCACATTCTTTACTCTAATGGGCCATTAGTATGCATTGCTCCTTATTCTGACTCAAAAACACAATCAATAGGAAATAATAACAACAAAATGCATAGTATACTTGTTTTTATCATGAATGAGATGAGGCTTCAAGAAGAAAAACAAGCCAGGTGCGGTGGCACAAGCCTGTAATCCCAGCACTTAGGGAGGCTGACACAGGAGAATTGTGAGTTCAAAGCCAGCCTCAGCAAGGGCGAGGCGCTAAGCAACTCAGTGAGACCCTGTCTCTACATAAAACACAAAGTAGGGCTGGGGATATGGCTCAGTGTTCGAGTGCCCCTAAGTTCAATCTCCAGTCCAAAAAAAAGGAGAAACACAACTACAGAATGCAGAGATCACCCAGAGAGACAAAATGGCAACCTGGTTCTCCAGCTCCCTTGATTCACCTGTAATGCCCTCAAACAGATTTAAAAAATTGTATTTAGTTCTTTACTTGTTTCATAGGAAGTATGTCTGGCTGCAAACTAGTTTATTATAGCTAGAACTAGAAGAATAAGCATTTTTTGGAAGGAAATTGGCCATTTTATGACTGACTTTTAAATAATGCACTTATATTAAACTGGTAATTATACCTCTACAAATCTATTCCACATATGACTCACATAAATGTATAAAGATATGTGTGAAAAAGTTTTGTTGTATTTTCCAAAATAAAAAAAAATTGGAAAAATATAAATATTTTTTCAATAGAGGAGTGGTATTAGTGTTCATTCAATGGGACATCATGAATCAATTATGAAGAATGGAAATAAAATGACATCATATTAACTGAGAGATCATAAAGGTGAATGGTTGAGTATAAGGATTGTTAAGAACAATAAAGACAAGTTTCTCCAGTGTAAAATTTCAGGCTACATAACGTGCTTTTTAAACTAGTCTCTGGTAAAGGAATAGCTTTTGTTTTTTTATTTCAAAATTTTTGCAACCAACTCCTTTGTGAAACATGATAAAAATAACTGATAACATCATGGTTATCATGAGAAAGTCAAATTACTATAAACATTTTTAGACATTTTTAATTTTGTAGTTTTAAATGATACAATTATTTGGAAAACTTAGAAAATTTCTTTTAAGGTAGAATATATACTTATACCAGCCTGAGGCTTAGTTATTTCACTCTTAGGAATTTACCTAAGCAAAATGAAATATATGTACACATAAAGATGTGTACACAATTTTTAATCTGAGAAGCAATCTGAGTGTCCCTGTGAAGAGATAAGCAAAGCCTGGCATGGTTTATATTGGAATAGTAGGCAACAATGGAAAGGAAATAACTACTGATAGCTCCATGGATGTTTAACAAGAATGCATATTTGAGTAAAAGAGGTCAGTCTCAAAAATGTGTATCCTGTTATGATTCTATTTCTATAATGTTCTGCAAGATGCAAACAATTATGAAGAAACAAAAAGCAGATGAGTTGGGAGTGAGGGAGTGAGGTGCCATCTTGATTCCAATACCTTGGACTCTGATTTTCCTACTGAATTCTTGCACATTTTCTTGAATATGTTTGCTTCCTTGTTTTGTTTTGTAGAACCATTTTTGGAGGCTTTGTATGAGCCATATTTTCATTTTTTTTTCTTAAAATGTTTCATCAGTTTCACTTAGGAGTGGATGTGTAGAGGTCTTGATACTGTTAGGTCAGAATCCAATTCTTTAGCAGTGTATCTAATACTACTTTAACAGGAGTCTTAAACAATAAAAGCTCTTAATTGATCATCAGATTATTTTCATATAATTTTCAGTTATTTCATAGGGAAAGCTACTGATTTCTTTTCTAGGGCCTAGTATATCCACATTGAGAAAACAATCTAATTAATTTACTAAGATGTTGGAGTGCTATTTTTTTATGTTTTCTTTTTGCTTTTAGTCATGAAGCTTACTAAGTACAGCTTTGAATTTAATTTTGTAAAAATCTAAAAAAAATGGAAAGAAAGAGAGAAATGAATGAATAAAAGGCAAATATGCCGTGTTTGTTTGCCTTCTCCCAGCTGAGGCTGCTCTCCTATGTTGCAATACAGATTTTCTGGATGAAACTGAACTTATCTTGACCATGACAGGCCATCAGCAGCAAGAATGTCTATTACTGATTTGTTAATTTTTTTTCAATAAATGTGAAAATGCCTTACTCTATGACAGAACCTCTATCATCTGTTATGCATTGAACTCATCACTGTATTTATACAAGTGACAGTCTGATTTCAAAAACTTGTAAACATGAAAAATCTGATATACACCTATAGCATATGCTGCTTACATTCACTGAGATAGACTTTAATGTCTTTATTCCTTGGTTTTCTCTTTGAATGTCAAGAATAAGGAGAATTTTGAATATGTGCATATGTGCATGTGGGAAATAATTGCAGAAGTGATAAATATAAAAAATTGTAATAGATCCATTTTAAATCTGGATAGATGCAATCCAGAAATATGATAACCACCACCCTAACAGATGCAGTAGCAGTGGACTGCTTGTGTGAGGATATTATTCCCATGGAAAATATAAAGAATTGACATGAGTATTGGAGAGAGAATGAAGAATTTGCTATCATGAAATTCATGAGACTTAGAAGGTAGAATTGAGTAAGTAGTATTTATTGAGCACATACTATTTGTCAAGCAAGAGCCAAGTAAAGGCCAAAGTAATTGATGTATAATATTTAACTTATTTTTCACAAGTACATGTGGCACACATTTTAATGACTGCCTTTTTACAGATGTACAAACTAGAACATAAGAAGTTAAGAAAATTGAATATAAAAGACAAAGCTGAAATGCATTGTATGTAGCTAAGAGGCAAAGAGTAGCAGCACAAGAATACATTGTTTAAGGGACAAAGCTATATGTATTGCAAAAATTGCAAGCCCCTTCCAACAGTGATGGTGATGGCGTTGGTATATGGCATACTGGTGTGTATATGTTTGGGCATCTAAATAGTATACTGTAGCTGCATAGATAGAGCTACAGATGTACTTATAATGTACATGATGGGAGAGACAAAGAACCAATGTGGAAAGTGCAAATAAATAATGAAAATGGTAAATCAAAGCAAATTTTTGGACAGGTATTAATAATTGGGTGATATTATTGTTCACCTACTGAAAATAGGTTGACTATAGTAACAAATGACAACCATTAGGAAATCACAAAGTTTATAAAGTATTGGAACATGTTGAAAAAGTTTGCTTTTGTCAATTTAAAGCAAAATTTTCTAATTAAAGTTCAATAAATGTTGACATGCTATTTTATGCATTAAGTTGCCAATTATTAAACAAATAAAATGTGAACTTATACAGAGTAAATATATAATTTTACTAAGATTGTATATCTTATGGAAATACAATTCAATGAGGTATGTAGACTAATGTAAGTGAGAAATAATACACTGCATTTTACCCTCAAAAATGTTTGCATCCAAAATATTTGAAAAGCAGAAGAGGACAGACAAGTTTCTTGGCTTTCAAGGTAAGGATAGCTGGCAGTTCCTGTTAAGAAACTCATGCCAGATACAGGCTGAGCATTGTTCATCGATTTTATATTTCAGAGTCTGTTGAACTCTTGCCACAGTTCTTCAAAGCAGTGATACTTTAAATTATAATTTAATTGCATAATTGCTGTGACCAGCATGGCCAAACTCGCTGTTCTGGTGAGGGGCAATGGGAGTTTAGAAAAATAAAGACTCACAAATGCAGATTGTGAAGATAAAGATGGGATCAGGTGGAGTGCTGCTCTCTTGTGGAGAAGCATATCTGAAGAGTTAGGCCAGCAATCTTTATTTATACATGTCTCATTAGGTTAAAGACAGTGCAAGCATTATTCTTTGTACTCAGGAAAGTTACAGAACTAGAAACATCTCTGCGGCTTTTCCACAGTTGCAGTGTGCAATGTTAGGAGCTTTGTGTAGTGCTCAAGGAGGCCCTTTGTTTAAAGTTACAGTTAAATGGGCAGGCTCAGGAGTAGCAGAGCTGGTGAAACATTGTGGTTGTCTAGCATGATAATTCCTCTGTTCCTGGGAGCTATGTGCCTGAGATCAAGGCCAAAGCTGGTAAGACCCTTGTACAGAGCCTCCTCATGCAGGGTGTTACCACAGCAGCTAGACATCCTGTGTCCTTGCCCAGAAACTTCCCCAAGCACCAGGCACACGACAGCCCTGAGGTAATCAGAGACCCCAATCTCAGTCACTGCTCTCCCATTCTCTGTCACTTAGTGGGAAATCAGTACATTTTATAATCCCTTGGACTTCTAATTATTTTCCTCATATGTTGCTTCATATGCTGTCCAGGGCTAGAGGAGCTGGATTCATTCTCAGTAAGAAAACCACAACTTATACTTTAAGTATGGAATAAATTTATTCTTAACTATGAGGCACTTTCCCATGTCCTCGCATAAAATATCCTTATTGTTTTATGTGAAAATGTTTCTTGTGGTAGGTAAATTGTCCAAAAAAGTACTTTCCCACATGATTAGTATTTATTTCAAGACATAGGCCATTAGGTATCCTATTATCATTCATGAAAATGCCTAATATCTGTCCTCATATCTTAGGAGCAAAGTAGAACCTCATGTATCATAATTAGCACTGATATGTACTGAGTATGCACTGTGGATTGATACTTGTTGTGTATTTTAAACATATTCTTTGAATTTTGGCAATTATATTTTAGGTTAGGGCATATTCCTGCCCCCACTACCATTTTCTTAGTTGAAGAAACAAATATTCAGAGAGTGCATATAATTTTCTCAGACTAACATATAAGCAGAGGTGCTTTGGGGAATTTACTAAATTCAGAGTTTATTTTCTTAATATCTGTACTTGATATCAGCCATTTTGGAGAGGGGGTCTTGTTTTATTAGTTTTGTTTTCTTTGGCTATATACAAATATCTGAGATCAGATACTTTATGGGGGAAAGAAGTGAATTCAACCCACCTGTCTGGAAGTTCAAGCATGTGGCGCTGACTTCTGCTTAGCTCTGCTGAGAGACTCATGGTGAATGGCATGACATGGTGGGAACACGCCCAGAGTGAGCACGTGGGTGAGCAAGAAGCCACGGAGATTCAGGGGTCAGGCTTGCTTTTTACAATAAGTCCTTCCGGGAGAACTCACTATCTGTGAACAGCATTAGTCTCTTCTGAGGACAGTGCTCCTGATGACCTAACCACTTACCACTGGACCCCACCTATGAAATGATCCACCACCTTCACATATCACTACACTGGGGACAATGCTTCCTGTACAGAGACCTCTGGGGACACACACTCGAACCATACCCAGACCATGGCAGATGGAGTAAGTCTGTGAATCTCTCAATATGGAGAATTTTCTGCACTGTGAACTTTAATGAAAGCAGAACATTTCTCCCTCAGTAGAAGACAGAAAATCTTGTTCTTATCCTTCCATAATCCCCTTCAGAACCATTCAACCTCTCTTGCCTAAACTCAGAATTATGGGACACTGATGTAAAGAAGGGATTAAGAGAAATTCATTTTGTGCTTAAGATATTGGAAGTTCCATATTTATTCTCTAAATAAAAGCTTCATATTCCACATAGAGGTAACTTCTCTGTTCACATAGACATCAAAATATTTTTCTACAGCCAGTGACTGCTCATGTCCATGCCTTGCTGAGAGGTAGGGGAGAGTTCTTGTTAGAAAACTGATCAAAGGGGATCATTCATAAATAGGAAATGCCTCCTTTGCTGGAGTACTCATCTCAAAGGAAAAAACTAGATAACTCCTTCCTCAAAACAATGTTTGGTTTATTATCAAAAATGTACAGGCCATTTCAACAACTTGTGTTGTTTCCATAATAGCTCTAAGTTTTTTATTGTGGTTGGATTCAGCCAAAGACTTCTTGTTAGTTATTGACAATTCCCAGTATTGTTTTTAACTCTCAGGTAGTTTCCTGTGTTTGAATCTTTTTGTGACCATTTTTAAAATGCATACACATAACAACTGGGGCTATTACTTTAATGTACATGAAAGCACACAGAATTCATTCTTATGAAACAAAAGCCACTGAAACATTGGCATTCCATTTTGTTTTCCTTGCTGCTGCCTATAATCTCAAACCATGCAGATTTTTATTGAAGGGACATGTTTACATTGTCAAAGTCCTTTTGTCATTGTGTTTCCAGTTAGGAGAGAAAAATTTGGTTGAGTTATCATCAAAAGTGCAAGCTTAGAATAGATATGCCAACAGGAACAGTTTTTTTAATTAATTTATACAGCTGTCACTATTTGCAACTGAAGCTATATATGGAAATACAACATCGTCTATGAAGCCTGGCTGAAGGGAATTCAGAAACTTGGAAACCTATAATGTAAGAATTATAAGTTCAAATGGTTGAAAGTTTTATATGTTCTAAAAACTATGCATACTTCCCTGCAAAGCAGGAGGGAAAATACATCTTCTTGGATGTAGTTTGCTATTAGAATACTATATATTCTAAACGCTTTCACAGGAGTTGATTGGAAAATGCTCATGACAAATATTTTGAGTTTGTTTTTATGTCACTAGGGATCTGGGCACTTTCAGAGCTATCAGCATACATGACACCATCTCAGCATTTTATGATGCAAAATCAAAGCCTTCATAAGTAATAGTAAGTCCAATCTGAGATTTAACAAACATAAATTTAGCCATATATAAAATATAGATAATAATTACAAAAAGGAACAATTACACTCAGATGTGAGAAAAGAGAAGTGAAATACATTGTTGATTACTGCCAGATGGCATGTCAGCTGTCATTTTTAAAAAATTAAGGAAAAGTGAAAATAAATAAAAAACACTGAAGCTTTAGCACTTTTTCTCGGAGAAGCAAAATGGGATATGGGGCAGGGAGTCCCTGAGGGGTCAGAAATGCTTTAGGCTGTGACTTTAAACGTATGGAGCTAATAGCAACAGTAATGGACAAACACTTTGGTGAGCATTCCTAAGTACCTAGGCCAAAAGTAGCATGTCGATTTATACTATCAAATATTTAATCTAGAAAAAAAAAGAAAGAAAACAACGCAGTCATGTCACTATTATTAGTGTTGCAATATGTAATCCAGAGATGTTAAAGTTTAACTTGTTCACATTTTTCCTTCCTTTTCTTCATGGTCTCTCAACCATCAAACTAGTGGATTTATTGTCCCGGGGAAAGAGATGATCCAGTCTGATTAAGATTTTATTTCTCTGTTTCAGTTGTTAATGCATATTAATTTTAAGTCCTTCATAGAAAGATTTTAAAATGTTATTTTATTTGCTGCATTAAAATCTAGCATGGTAAGAACAACGTAAAGATTTATCTTATTTTATGGACAATAATATTACTATTGTGGCAAGAACACTTACCATGAGATACCCCCTCCTCTTAGATCCTCAAGGGTATAGTGTCATATTGTTATCTAGGGGCACAATGTTGTTCTCTACATCTCTAGGACTTATTCACATTGCATAACTGAAATTATATTTTTAGTACAAAAAGCAGAGCATCACATGTTAGATGTAAGTTTGAAAGGCCTCAGACTATGTGATCCTCCAACCATAATGTTGGGAAAAATACAAGATAACACTGAATATCATTTTCTCACCCAAAAGAGAAGAATTTCACGACCAGGAATGTGCTAGAGGAGTGAGATCCAGGGGAATCTTGAATAGAATCTTAACATGTTGAGTCTTTAAAAAATTATAATTTTCAGTGTTGATTCATTTGGGTCAAACTCAAAGAATGATGGGCAAAGGTAAAAATAGAAATTGCATAGATAAGTTGGGAGGTACTTTTGAGTACACAAAATCAGTGCCTTGCTTTCAAGGTAAGATCTATAAAGAATGCAAGCATGGAAAAATTAGGGTAGAACTATCACAATGCAGGGAAAGATATTTAAGGTAATCATATTAAGAGGCCCAATTGTTCTGATCATTGTTAGTAAGTCATTTCAGTTTCTCCATTCATATCATGAGATTACAGAGGAAATTGAATGTTGACTGCAGCTGGACACTGCTACAAATGATAACATTAATGGTCATTTGTCTATTCTTAATATTTATTTCTTAATATCTAATTTGCTGGTGTGTGAATTTTTCTTATCCTTGGTCACAGATGAAGGACATTTGTCCAAGTAAGGATATTGAGCACCTTTGAAATAGCAGAATCTTTGAATTCAGAATAAGACTCACATGAAAACGTTTCTTATCACTGGTAATGACAGAGATGGGGTTCTCATCAGCAGAGGAAGCAGGGTGGAGAACCAAGATGTTCAAATCTCAACAAAAACTATGGGAAACAAGGATATCCAAGCAACAGATTCATCCTGGATGGTGCAGAAGAGCCAAAAGAAAAAACACAGTTGTCATCTGAGTATACTCAACAATCAGCTTCTCCTATGTTTCTCTAAAATAACCAGCACCCTGAAAAACCTAGTGCTTGATATGTTGATAAGAACTTCATAATTTTAATGATAAAAATCCATTGCTTACTATAAATTTTATTTATAATAAGTTGAGAATAAATTTTTGCCCTGTTGTACTCATTTAGGCACCTGGTAAAACAGCATCCACTATTCTGAATATTTTCAATTGTTAATATATAGTGATATTACATTGCATTTAAATGGCCTGACCAATAATTCATAAGTTTAAGTATTATATTTCATAAGTAACATATTAATTTAACTGCTACTCATTTACTAATTAATCATATGTCCCCAACCAACTACAGAATGTTACACAAGGTGAAACTACATCATTGCTCCAGAATATAGAGAAATGGGAATATTTGGCAAATTATAGTCCGTTTTTTAGTTTAGTACCTATTTAGCTCACTCTGTTTCTTCAATAAAAATTGACTACTTTAAGCATGAGAGCTCAAAATTCCTAGTGAGCCACGAGATCAAATATACAATCCTATATCTTTATGAGGTCTGTCTTTCTTTGTTGCATTTAAAATGGCTATTCAAGAATATGCCTTTTTTGGTGTTAGATGGCTTCCCCCAGTCTTCTCATCCTTGCAGCTTGCTGGATTCTAAAGATCATTTAAGCTTCATATTCATAACTTCACAAACCTTCCATTTACTTTCTCTTGAGAAGGCTCATGTTTTTCTTTTTTGTTTTAAAGTTGGATGATTTTGAATTCTATTCAGTTGATTGTTAATGTTTTCTTATGTAATTCAGATTATGCTATATTCCTCTGAAGACTTTTGTTGTTTGTTTTAGTAGACAATTAGCTTGAATTGACTCAGGTTCATGGGGAGCAGTTTGAACTTCAGTAAAATTTGTTGTAATCTGCACGATGTATATATGGTTCAGCGGTCAGCCAGAGATGTTGGCAGAGCCATACAGATTGTAGAGCTCTAGTCTCTAACTTTCTTCTTTACTAGATTCCATCTCATTTTCCAGAGCTGTGGTTTTCTGAAACTCTGTTCTATTTCTTCATCCCAGAAACACTGGGTATATTCCTTCAAATTTTGTCTATTTCATATGGTGCTAAATATGGCCTGTTATCAAGCTAAAACCATGAAACCTAGAAATTGATTCAGGACCTTTATTTTCTTCCAAATGTTTCTTTTCTTCCCAACTCTGCATACTTTCTATAATTTTTCCCTAGAGTCAATGGTAATTGTTTCTAGGAGAGCTGATTAGATAGAAAATTGGCATTATTGGAAGTAGAACTTCAGAAATTAACTTTTCACAAAGTAATGTATCTTTTGCAATACATAGAAAGGTGATTAATTTTCAAAAGTTTTTGTCTTCCCTCTCTAGGAAAAAAAAAAGTGGAGATCATCTACACAGTTCGTAAAGGAATTTTTAAAAAGAAAATTTTTCTAGATGTCTTCATATGAAATAAGGGAAGGTAATACTATTCATAAGAAACACAGGAAAAATATTACTTCACAAAACTTAGGCAGTGTATCAGATGGGGAAACTGGAAGTTTGGTTCCCTCTGGGTCATTCAATATAAAGATGTGATTAAGATTGGGTTCAAATCATTACCAAATGGTCCAGCTTTCCTAAAAACACAAAGATGAGGATTTTGAGAACAGAGTCAGTGACTCTCAGAGCTTGGAAAACTATTGATGTTTTCTATTGAACCAATGACAGACCTTTGGGGAGGCACCTGTAGTGGTACCGCTGGAGCGAGAAAGTCACGCTAATGAAAACAGAAGTGGAGAAACCATGCAGGTGCAGCAGGGACATGCGCTTTCTCTTCTAGATTTCCTTGTGTCCAGGTTCAATGTGAGGGCTGGTGGCTGGGTGACCCAAACAATGACATCACTTCCCTTCAGTGGCATAAGAAACACCACTATCACCTCCAGAGCTGCCACTCAAAAGATGAGGTGAGGAGAACAGAAAACATAATAGAGTTGACTTCTTCACCACCAGATGAACAGTTTATTTCTACACCCTAGCCCCAATAACCCAGGGAGCCACTTGTCCATCTTTTCTCAAGTTTAGCATGGTCTTTACCGCCTTTCCCGATGGCTATACTAGAAGTTGAGACAATGTTTCCTTGTAAAATAGAACACACTTAGGTCCAACAGCACCTAGACTGTACTAATTCAAACATGAATAAAAAGTAAAACATATCAAAAGAAGCAATTGCTTGCAAGGCGCTAAGCAACTCAGTGAGACCCTGTCTCTACATAAAACACAAAATAGGACTGGGGATGTGGCTCAGTGGTCGAGTACCCCTGAGTTCAATCTCCAGTACCAAAAAAAAAAAGAAGCCATTGCTTCTAGACACCCCCTTCTGGTCTCTCCTTCTATAATGAGGCCTCATAACCCTCTGGTTAGTGCTGCCGTTCAGTCTAACTTCTAGCTCCCTTTTCTCTACCTCCTGTATGAATTTATCTGTGTCTAAATTATTACCTTCACATATGTAGTGTGTTAGGGTAGGTGTGCTCATGTTGTTTAGCATAGAGGAGATGGTTTATTTTCTCACCTCTGTTATTCACATGTATTTAAGGGTGTTATGTTTCATTTGATCAGAAAAGCCCTGCTTCATGCCAGCATGCTACATATTACTTATTTTGCATTGTCTTATTTCCCTATTATATATGCTTTCAGTTGGAAGATATTTTATAAAGTCACCATAACTATGATTTTCATGCCAGGGACATATTGCTTTATCATCAGAATTATTTTTTCAGTTCATTGTATAATGGTATCATAGGTTCCCTAGACACTCTGACAAAGATCAATTGTAAAGACACACATAAACACCAAAATCATTTCTCTTCATTAACAAACCAAAGTTATCTCCCCTCTCCCTTGATTTTCTTTTCTTTAATTTGGGGGAGAGGTGCTGGGATTGAACTCAGGGTCACTTGACCACTGAGCCACATCCTCAGCCCTATTTTGTATTTTATTTAGAGACAGTGTCTCAATGAGTTGCTGAGGCTGGGTATAAGCTCGCCATCCTCCTGCCTCAGCCTCTTTCCTTTTAACATGACTTAGGTATACACCTGACACCAAATATGCAAGCATATGGCTAACCTTTACATACAAACCATTACATACATGTAGTAAGCATAGACACAGTGTATCAGAATGAGCTGATTTGTCTTGCATTTTTCCTGAGCTTTATTTTGTCTTTGTTTATTTATTTATTTACTTTTGGTACCAGGGATTGAACTCAGGGGTACTCGACCACTGAGCCACATCTCCAGCCCTATTTTGTGCTTTATGTAGAGACAGGGTCTCACTGAGTTGCTTAGTGCCTCGCTATTGCTGAGGCTGGCTTTGAACTTGCAGAATTGCAGCAGGCATAGCAATCCTTTCTCACTGGTTGTTGTGATCACACCAGAAAGATTTCAGACATGTCACTTAGAATAGCAACCCTGAATTTATTAGAAAGGGTGGGAAAAGGGAAAGGGGGACACTGTCAAAGAACAGAATGGCTTTCTCAGAGAAGAGAAGGATGGCACACCCCTCGTGCCCTCCAGTTTTATTGGGGAGATCCCAGGGAAGTTTCCAGAGAGTCTCCCCCAGGTTTACCTCTTGACTTTGTACCGACAGCAGGATGACATCATATTTTCAAGTCCCAGATGCTGAAGACAATGCTACAAAGCTCACTGGTTCTAATTAGAACCTGTTCTTACACATTTTATGGTTAGGAGGCACTATCTTCCCTGATTTCTGGGATCTGGTTCATGTAAGTGTCACAAAAGCCACTTCCTCTGCCCCCTCCAGGGTAACTATTTTCTTCTTATTGGCATTTTGGGCTTGCATTTCTCATGCAGATAACATATCCTATTGACTTAAACCAGGCAGGGCTGCATGTAATTTGCTTTAAAAAAATGTGCAGGTCAGCACAGTGAGCCTAGTTTACAGAATTATTCTCTTTGCTTCACATTCCCAGCTGCTGGTGGCTGTGTGCTCCCTACCTGTGTGACAACAGCAACTTATTTAACCTGAGATGCCTCAGTATTCCTGACTGGCCACATATTTTATGCCAAATGTAGTATATAGACGGTGCCGAATTTTATGTATATTTGCTGAGGAAAACAGAACTGACTGCAAGATGGCAAGGACTCAACAAAGTTTTAAGGAAAATAAAACACTTCAAAAGAAGTAGATGTTAAAAGTAGCACAGCATGTGGTTTGACTAACAGAGATTTAAACAGATTGAATGGGTTTGATTACACAACTTCCTTGGGGAACTTGCGGTTTTCCATTCTCTGATGGTCTTCAAACACTTAACATACTAGCGGTCAGAGAATCTTAGTACTGAGGCCAAGTCTTCAGAGTTGTCTTAACAGCTGGAAATTTGTGAACAAGTGCAGTGACATTTATAAGTCCTTTGATAGCTGTGGATGATGAGATGACCTTGAGAGTCAGAGAAACTTTAAGTGTTTCCTCTTAGCAACTGGGAAGGATAATAGCTGCAGGCACTACATTATCTATGGAGAAATAGAGAAATAGTAGACACACTCACACACCTCTACATTCCTAAAGGAGGTATTTTAAGTAAAGAAAAAGTAACTTGATTAGCATCATCATTTCTTTAGAAATGCCACAATTTCAATCCAGAAATCATGAAATGTCACTTTAGGAAAGTCGGCTTTTTAAAAGAAGTAAAAAGGACAGATTTCATAGATTTAAGTAATATTGACACAACAGAAGGAAGTCAAAATCCTGAATTAAAAAAAATGATTTTTGTGTACAACTTTGACAAGTAAACACAAGAGGCATAAAATCCTGGTGTTCCTAGTTCCAGCCTAAGGGAGTTGGAATCTGAAGAATGTAAACTAATTCCCTGTCTTTGTTCTCTGAATTCTCTTCCTTTTTAGTAAACTTCATCCTCTCCTTTTCTTCTTAATGTACCCTCACTTTTTGAGCCATATTGTTTATTTATATAAATATATGTATCAGTCATCTATTATTGCTTGTTTTGATCATAAGCCAGGCTCTTGTTCATCTTTGTGGATGCTGGCATTTTGATGTTTTCTAATTGTGGAAGAAAGAAGTCAATTGAATCCTGGGATCCATTAAAAAGAAGCATCAATTCCTAGACAGAGCCATTCAAACACAATTCTGTTTATTACACACAAGATAAATCTGTCCACAGGAAAAGTAGATCTAAATTTATTTCTCAACCAAAGACAGAAATTTGTCCACGCTGTTGGAATGTTTGAAAGGGGATACAGGTGATAAATGTCTGTTCTACTTACTAGAAGACATATATTAAAATAAGCAGTAGATCCAAAGGGTAAACATTTGGACATCCTCTGTTAGGTCATTAACTCGACTGACTTTGAATATACCCATTGAAAATCCTAAAAGTTATCAATCAAAGCAACAAAGTAGGACAGAGTATGCCTTCCCTATATCCTGTTTGGCTTAACACCTGGCCTTTACCACTTCCTAGTTTGTGTGAACTGTGAAGGAGTGTTCAGTCTTTGTGCCCCAGTGCCCTCCTCTGCAGCAACTCCAAGGTCTTAGGGGACAAATGAGATCATGCTCTTAGCATGCCTCTCATATGCTGTTCTCCAATTCACACATTTCTTTTCCATTTGCTTTTAAATTAAATTTATATTTAAACTAATAAATCAGATAAGGAAAGAAACTTTAACAGAGCTGCTCTTCAGGTACTAGGAAGCGAGGCTGGGCTAGTGTACTCTTGGACATCCTTGGGGAGATCACATTGTGTTTTAGCACATATGCTAAAGATTACACTTTGTTTTATTTTACTGTAATTAAAATTGTGGTTATGGAAGAGAAAATAACTATTGTTCCATGTGCCTAAAAGCTCAGAAATAACTGAGATAAAATTTGTTTACTTTTGCTCACATTTATAATAGTCACATATTTATAGTTATAAAAGTGAACAACTTTTATAACTATATTTATTCTTATGAATTCTAACAACTCAAATAAATATATAACTACTAAGCTGTAATCACCAGCAAAATATCAGAGAAAAAACTTAAAATATTTATCCTAATTGACTGATTACCCTCCCAAAAAAGAAGAATATCTGTAGTTGCACATATTTTTCTATTCTACTCCTAATGTTGTTTTCTAGATTTTTTTTCTTCTTATGGTATAGCTTTGTGGTTTGGAAAAATACTCTGAATTTGCTAAGTTAGACAGATTGAGTCACTAGTATCCAAAATGCTTGGAAGCAGAGTGTTTAGATTTCAGATGTTTTCAGATCTGAGAGTATTTCAGATTTCAGATATTCAGATTAGGCCAGATTAAGGATGTTTAACCTAATGTTGAAATCTTTTCCTTTCCCAAAGTTTTGGGTTTAGAAAACAGACAAAAGCCTGGTTCTCAGGTAATCAGCACATGGGATTTCCATGTTCGTAGCTGCAGGTTCAGGTTATACAAATTTGTGCTGAGTTCTGTATTTGGAGATAAAGAAGGAAGTGTGTTCTCCTAGTTGCCCCCAGAAGCTGTGCTATAACTGCTAAGGAACCCATACGTGTTGAAAAACATAGCCAATGCAAGAAGACATGGAATGCCAGAGAATTGAAGCTAATGCCCTTATTAAACCATGCCTGAAGAAAGCCCTGCCTCTAGACTTTCCATTTACAATAATGTAATAAATCCACTTATTCTTTAAGTCAGTTTGAGCTTGATTTTTTGACACTTGCAATTGAAAGAATCCTAAGGGCTTCACCCAGCTCAAATTTAATAACCCTTTCCTCAAATTTGTTTTGAAAGTACATTTATTTTTTTATTCTGTTCTCATATGATCTGCCTGAATTTCATCAAGTCAGAATGTAGAATTGTAAACTTGCCTTTCAAGAAAATTTTAAGACCATTTACAACGTGTTACTCCTTTTCAAGAGAGCATAGTCCCATCTTAATATTTTACACATGATTTTTCTCTGATATATTTTCCTAAAAGTGATTTTTTAAAAAATATTAAACAGAGTAACCAAACTACAAATATGTAGTAATCTGACATTGAACATTAAAAAGTAATGAGAATTCTATGTCCTGACAAGAATACTATCCTGCATTAAGCTCTTTTTTTTTTGTTTTGTAAACAAATATAAAACTGGGTATGTGAAACAGCAGTTTCCAAATCCAAGAAAGCACAAAATTAAAGGTATTAAGCACTATGGTTAATCTAGCCTCCTGCCTTGGAGCACTTCTGGAATTCAACTTCCGTAAAGAGGAGCACACAAGCTGAATATATTTGTCTCACAGAAGAAAAAGATTTTTGGGGGTGGAAGAGGAGGTGACTTGATTTTGTGAAGTAAAATGCAAGAAAAGAAAGAAAAGATACCCAGAAATATTATTCAGTTTCCTTGATTTTTTTTTTTGAATACTAAACTACTTACAAAAAAGTGAAAACTGCACAAAGCCAGACAAAGAACTGCTGGAGAGTTCTAAGCTGAAAAATTCCCAGAAATTGCGCACTGATGAAAGGACTTGTGCTCTGAATAGCAAGAGTAAAGAGATCTAGTTAAACACACAGGACATTCAGGAAACCAAATTCAGGGACCAACTTTCAGTTGTATGGCTAAACTGGTCCTAGAATTAAGTTTTAAAAAGCATTGAAATGGCTATATCTAAGCTACCTACAAATAATTAAGCACTGGCCAAATCAAAGTATGGTAATATTCAAAGAGTGAAAACAATCTTTACTACTTAACAACTTAAAATCATAATTTGAAGCATTCAACCAAAAATTAATAGAAATATGGACAAGCAAAAAGCTATAGTCCAAGATGAGACAGAAAATTTCAGATTTTAAAACATAATCAATGGACTGAGGATGTGGTTCAGAGGTAGTATGCTTGCCTACGATGTGTAAAGCCCCACATTCAATCCACAGCACTGCAAATAAATAAATAAATAAATAGAATTAAAATGATGATTAAGAGATTATGGAATTAACAGGTAAGGATTTAAAAACAACTATCAAATATACATCCAATAATGTTTTAAATGTTTTCATTAATGCAAGGTAGTTATACATAATAGTGGGGTTTTTTTGACATATGCATGTATGCATGGAATATTTTTTGGTCCATTTCAATCCTCATTGCTTCCTATTTCCCTCCCTTTCTTTCTCCTCTTGTCCCTCTGCTCAATTTGTCTACTTTCATTTTTTTTATTGATGTTTTAAACTGTGCTTTTATAGATAAATATGAAAGTGGAATTCACTGATATATTCATATACGTACTTACTGCGATTTTGTTAGTTATATTCCACTGTTCCTCCCTGATTCTGTCCCTCCTCTCTCCCACTCAATCCCCTTCCTTTACTTCCTCTCTTCTATTCTCATAGGATTCCATTCACTGTCCTTTCCCCCTTATTTATTTTATTTTTTATTTTTCCCTCTTATGAGAAAAACATTCTACCTTTAAATTTCTGAGTCTGGTTTATTTCACTTCGCATGATATTCTCTATTTCCATCCACTTATCAGCAAATGCTATAATTCCATTCTTCCTTCCAGGAAGCAGAGGTGGATGGTCTTTCCTCAGATATTCCA
>CM053411.1:72794176-72846120 GCA_028644305.1 Xerus rutilus | reverse complement strand
GAACACTGCACTAGTCTTCGAATATATTTAACTCAATTAATTCTCAACCTTAATGGTGAATTTCATGGTGTTTGAATTATATATCAACAAAGTTTTTAGCAAAACATAATATACAAATTGTTTCTCTTCAAATCCCCTCCACTCTGCCTAAATCCACTCTGAAAGATATTTTATTATATCTGCCTCCAATTTTCACACACACACTATATTCATAGTCATCTTTTTATAGGTATGCATAAGGATTCAAAGCTTCTTAGTTTACTTAATACTTGTTATTATATAGGTGGACAGTTATGTGATTTCTGTAAACATTTTGTACCCCACTTTAAGCCATAATGAACAATAGCTTTGAGCATAAGTAGATGAGTACTTGAGATTGCCTGAAGTAAGCACATTAAGAAGAGTGAAAAGTTATTTTTAAATGATGAATTTAAATTTTTATCATGACCTAAGCTCTTTTATATCAGTATCATTTATTTCACATTAAAAGTTCCTCAAACTATAAGTTACAAGTAAAAATTATTGCACTATTAATGTTGAAAAGATAGAGGTCCTTAAGTTGAGTGACATGCTCTTCTGGGGTGATCACATCCTGTCTCGTGTCTGTAAATATCAGGTTTAGATGCTAACTTCCAAACTTTAGCTCCAAGATGAGCATTTGTCCTAAGCTCTAAGGTCACCTAACTATACAGCACTATTTTTTTTATTTACGGTATAAATCAATTAAAATACAGACAAATAAAAGACCCTGCATGTGCTTCCTCATCTCCATTTCCACGTAGCGTAGCACAATGAAGGACTCTGTGAATAGACCTTATTAACATAACTTGATAAAGAGAAATAATTGAAAGGAATTTAGAGGAAACTTCCCTCCAAATTCATTCACTTCAGTGATTGAAATAATTTTTAATTTTAATACCATTCCAACACTATCTAAAGTGACATTTCCTAATCTTTACTTAGAATCTTGTTTGTCATTTTGGCTTCTGCAAGTCACGGAACTTAAATCTGTGATTTTGCGAAAGAGTGCTCTGCACCTGGATTCTCGCTGAAGCCAGGAGACCAGATGCCAGAAGACAACATGGCAGGTCTCTTACAGTTGGCTGGCACATTGATATTCTTTGTTGTCATGTTTTGTTGCATACAGGAATGTGTCTTCTTCCCTCTCTCTTTTATAAGCCAATTACTCAATTTTTGGTCTGTGTTTTAACATTGATATTGATGGTGGACATTTTCAGCCACTCTCTCCATGCATATTTTAAATGAATAAATACTAACTGTCTCATAGGTAGTGGTGAGTGGGATCATGGAGTAAGATTATGAATGTAGTGTTCCTTACATGGTAGCTTTGATAAACATTGCCTCCGAATTCATTCAGCACCATGCCAGTTCATTTCTATGTTGCACATTTCTCAAAATAAAAATAAATAAATTAAAAATCCCTTCCCCTTTCTTTGAGGGGACATTTGGCCTAATGATTTATTAAGTAGCATTGAACATCATCTCTTGCATGGATTCAACATTTTAGGTTCCTTACAATGCTCTCCTGTGCATTATCTCTTGAGTCCCAACAATCCAGTGAGATATTGGAATAGTCATCATTTCACTTATTAAAAAAAAAAGTAATTGCTTTCCCAGTATATAAAATATCATAAGTTGATACATTCTGAGAATATTGGATTTCTATGAAATAGTCTTGTGCTTTCTCTCTAAGAGAAGATTCATAAGAGGAAAAATGATTTTCAGTTGAAAATAAAAATCTTCACTGTATAGATTATCTAAACAAGAGAACACATTAAAATAAAAAGAAAAATAAGCATGCAATTATGTAAATCACCCTTAAAATCAGTTCCATATCTAGTTTGATCATGATTGCATTTATACTCAATACTAATGATTTATTTTGTGTGTGTTTCCTATCAACAACAAACACAGACTAAGCGCCTGTTATGGTTTGGATGGGAGGCATCCTCCCAAAGCTCCTGTCAATGTGGACATATTCAGACATGAAATGATTAGAGTATGAGAGCTGTAACCTAATCCCTCCATCCTCATTTGAGTGGAATGACTGGCTGGTAATAACAGGGAAGTGGAGAGAGGCTGGAGGAGGCGGGTCACTGGGAAAATGCCCTGGAACTCTGCATTCTGTCTCTGATTATTTGCTGCCGAGAGAGAGGGTAGCAGCTTCCCTCCCTGGAGTCCTTCCCACATGATGTGCTGGCTCATCCTGGGCTCAGAGTAATGGAATCGTCCTGTTGTGGACTGAAACATCTGCAACTCTGATCTCCAAATAAATTTTCTCTTCTCTAAGTTGTTCTCATCAGACATTTAGGTCATAGCAATGCAAGTGTCAATTAAAATGGTCATACAGGGGAAAGAGGCGAAATTTGAACTAAACAGATAGTTCAAATGTAAACACAAGTTCATTGACATATTGGGTAGTCAATCTTGAGTACGCTGTATATCTTTTCTGTTCATTGGTATCTGTCACTGGGAAAGAAGACAATCATATCTAAATTAGAGAAATTTTATGATTCATGTAAGTCACTTAGCAAACCATAGTCATGCAATTCAGATTTCTCTTAATCCCTTCTTTTCCTCTTCTCATCCTCACTTTAAATGTATAGATCTGTTTTGTTTCCTGAGGTCTTAAGAAGCTTATTACATAAGAAAGTGATGCTGTGTGATCATGAGAGGGGCACAATTTTATTTAAGTAACTTTTATGGTAATGTTGGACATTTAGTTAGAAGTAAAGCAATTGCTAATGACAGTTGAAGATGAAAACTTTGACATTTCAATCTTACTGACTACTTTCTGGTTGTAAAAAACAAGTATAGTGATTGGAAACACCACCGCCATGTATCCTGTGTCACAGGTGGTAGATGCACAAAGAATGTCCACACAAGGATTGTAGCCCCCATCTGGGACAGAGGTGGAAGCACCGGCTTGGATGTGCGTTGTTCCTGAACTATCCCTGCAGATTGTCTTGGAACAATCTAGTATCCTCCCAAGTTCCATTCATATATTGTGTAATAAAAAGTCTGACTTCAGAGACACTTATCACTACAAGGGTTTACTGTTATGAATTTGGTGAAAGTCACAAGGGCTGGTGAATTCCAGTCTCATCCCTACAGGATATGATAAGCTAGCCGCTGCTCACCCATTGCCCAAACCAAGAAGACTAAAAATAGAAACGGAGACTGCTAATAGTTAACAAAGAACGCAGCAAACCAGGTTTCCACCCCCAACGTGCAAGTGTGGGAGGCAAAAGTGTCCTGGAGCCACTGCCCTCCTTAGGAGGTGTGCACAGGAGGCCTCCTCACTCCCACTGCGGCTAGCAATCTGTCACTGCTCTTGGAACTATCTCACAGGTAAGGTAAAATCTTGGGTGTTCAGTTCATAGTTTCTTACCATCTTCACTGTGGTCAACTCTGTTTTCAAGATTGCATATTTTGCCTTCATTGTCTTAAGTTCTGTCTTCCAAGTGATCTATTCTGTTGGTGGTACTTTCTATAGAGTTTTTTATTTGGTTTATTTTTTCCTTCATTCCAAGAATTTCTGTTGTTTTTTATTTTCCCCGAATCTCTATTTTTTTCTTGAACTATTCTTTTGCAACTGTATTTGCTCCCTTATCTTTATGTTGGAGTGATTAATTTTTGCTTGTATTTTTTTACTTACATCATTCTTTAATCTACAGATCATTTTAGTTATGTATAGTCTGAACTCCTTCTGTGACATTTCACCTACTGTGCTATCAATGGATTCTATTTTTGTAATATCTTGGTTTGTTTGTGGCACTTTCCTCATTTTTTTTTCTTCATGTTGTCTATGTATCTTCCTCTCTTGCAGTGCAGATCTCAGGTATTGTAGTTTCTACCCTATAATCTTGTAGTGCCCCTGGAGGTTACTGATACCTCACCTTTAAGGGGGAGATCAATGTTTATAGCTCCCAGTGCAAACAATATGCAGCCATAAGTCAAGTAACTCCTATTTAGACAATTACAGTTTTGTGGCTATAAACAAAAATGATGTGTTCAATTACCATCTACCATATAGCTAGTAGGTTTGCATAAGGGTTTACAGTTTCTAATGGTGGACAGAGAGAGAAGGGAGGGTGGTGTAGAATGAGATGTTTATGTGGTAGGATGTGAGGATATAGAGGTATTAGCTTACAGGAAGAGAGAAAAGGGAATCAAAAGAGTTGGTTATTTGCAGGAGAAAAACAAGAATGAGCTGACTCCATGCAAGGCTCTCTTTTGCCTCCATGACAAGATGGTGTCTATTAGCACACCTACTAGGGATCTCTCTGATGCAACCAAGCCCTCTTGGACATTGGTGACAGTCTTCCAGGTCTCAGTTGTCCCTAGATGGAAGCTGCCATGTCCCTAGTTGGTGGTGGCAGTAGCATCAAGCTTATAAGTACCTTGATATTGAGCTTCTAGGCCCCCATCAGTGTCCTTAGATGAGAGCTGCCCCAACTAAAGATGGTGGAAGCGACAGCAGAGGTAACTTCAGATGGCAGTGGAAGTGTTGCAAGATGGAGGCAACTGTTTTCAGAGATGGGACTAGAATGATAGGCTGTGCAACAGTGTTGGGTGGCCTGCTCAGTGGTGGCACATGGTGCTGCAATGGGCAGCTGTCCTTTCCCTTGTCCACAGTGTAGATTTCCATGTGGGAAGGGCTATGGAGGTGGCTGCAGTGTCCCAAGATGGAGGCGGTTTGCATGGGGCCTCAAGTTGTTGCATAGGGAGCTGCAGTGCGTCCTCTCCCTGGGGGCACAGTGTTCCTCTCTGCACAGTTGCAGGGCTCCCACTTGGGCACCTGTGTACCAGTCTGGCCTCCAGCGCGGTCACAGGTGTTGTGAATCTTATTTGTAGTATGAATGACAAAAAGTATTATATAGAAGTGTGCTTGCACATGTAATCAAATTAAAATAACTTAAAAATAAAGAATGTCTATAAAAATCGTTCTTATTTGTGAACTGCTGGAATGACTGATTCCTTTACCAATAAATGTTATTTTTTGAAAAAACAGGCAAAGAATAGAAATGGAATAAAACAAATTTTATTATATTGTTCATTAAGCATGGCCTTAGTATATTTTTTCTTATTAAGAAATTCACACACAATTTATTAATAAATGAAACAGCTCCAGGGTTTACTGCAAGTTAAATAAATTAATTTAGTCAAAATTTTCCAATAAATTTAATATTTATTTAGTTCTTCTGAGCATCACATTCTGATAATACCAAAAATAAGTTAGATATGCTCCCTGCCTCATTTAAAGGTATTATTCAATATAGATGAAGAGAGATAGGTAAACTAATGAAGCTTACAAAAATAATTTTTTTAGAGTTAAATAGTGTCAATATCATCTTACTGTTGGGAACCCTGGGTAACTCCTGTTTTATGTAGAATAAAAAATGAAAGAAATGTTGTTCTGAATCCCAACAGGGTAAAATCCAAGCTCTACCACCCATGGAAGCCTCCTTTTGGCCTTGTCAAGGATGAACATTAGGCTGGACCACCTTAAGTGACCCTCCCAGTCTGCTGAGGTCCCTTCCTGAACAGCCAGGTGCAAGTGAATCTGATAAGCAGGTTCCACCTAGACCTGGGACTTGGGAAAGCACTTGCTAGCTTCCCAGAAGCCATTGTAGTTCAGACTCAGGAACCAGGCCCCTCTGGGGGCCACAGTGCCCATCCAAATGTTTCTCTCCTCCTCAGGAGTCTGAGAATGGGAAAGAGTGAGAAGTGGGCAGAGGAGAGGCTGTTTTTCTCATGACACCTGTAGAACTTTGCACTATATTAGCCGCATTTAGCTCTGTAAGCTGTATGACCTTACTGAAAAAAAGGTTATTTAAAAGTCAACAATACCTTTAAAATATTTCATTCTATTTTCTAACATGCTTGAAAGGATTTTATTCTTATCCCCAAGATCCTCTGATTCAAACGAAGTTCAGTGTATAAGCCTCATAAATAGGAGGGAAGAATATCTTTTCTTAAGTGATTTATCAAAATAAATGAATAATGCATTCATTTTTGTTGTCAGTCAGCATCATCAGTAACTGAAGAGGGAAGGGAGGACACTATAGGAGTTCTAGACACAGGCAGGCAATTGTTCAAATCCTTTCGTTGCCAATTGCGAGCTGTGTGATCCTAGAAATGTACTTAAACCTTTTGAACCTCAGTTTGGTTTTCTGGGAAAACGAAAATATAATATCTACTGCGAAAGGCTTTGTGAGAACCAAACTAAAATGTATTCAAAGCCTTTAGCTGTTATATGATGCAATATTTTATTTAGGGTTTCTTTTTCTTCCATACCTGATGCTATTGCTATCATTTCCATTGCTTCTGAATATCCTAAAGGTAAGTTTTTGAAATGGTAGTAAGGCATTTACTTAAACTTATATAAATTTTAGTTGGCATGGATTTATTTCTTGATTCCTGATATGCCTTAGGCATTAACAGAGTTCTGTCCTAGGCCAAAATTCAAATGATCTTTTTAAATATGACCATATTTTTAAAAATTATATCCTTTGTCCTTTTACTGAAAGTTTATCTTATTTTTTCCTGTGAACAAAAATCACACATAAAATTTTTTATCAAAAAAGATTATTTGTCTAGTTTGTATTAAGTACAGGAACAAGGAAAAGAAGGTGATTTACAGAGAAAAATTTATCATTTTAACGAAATTTCAATAGAAGCTTCTTGAAGAGAAAGCAAATCTAGATAAAATATGGTATCATATATCTTAGTAGAGATTCTGTCTTCCTGTGCAGTTCTCAACCTTGACTTCACATTGGACTCACTTGGAGAATACTGATGCTTTTTTTCAGCACCAAGTATAATCAGCTTAGACAGAGCCTGGGCACTGAGGGAGGTGATGTTTTCCTCACTGATTTCAGTCTATACCCAAGTCAAAGGCTGATATTCTCCACCTTTTAAGTGAATATCATTTAGAAATATTAAAATATGGGAGAATGTGAAAATCCCTAAAGCTTCAGACTCCAATATGTTATCTCATTTATTTATTGAGGATCTTATCATTGAATAGGGGAGATACCATACAGAAATCAAGTAGAAAATATTGCCATGTATATGGTAGTAAATGAAGCTAAGGAGCTTTGAGAAAGAGACAGAGAAGCTCAGGATTGTGGTGAGGAGAAGAAGGAAAGAATTCACCAAGAAGACACGACTTGGACAGGAGGGATTTTAAAACTTTGAATAATGATGTGATTACTACTTTCTTTTTTTTTAAAAAAAAGATATATATTCATGTGTTTAAAAAATAGGCAGTTTTAAAAGTTAAGAATTAAAGGCAAAATAAGAGATTCCCTAAACACTAAACCTTGAAGACATAAACAACTCTATCAGTCTGTTGATATCAATTTAAAAAATTCTCTCTAAATATACAGATAACAGATGTGTTTATAAATATAGAACCATATTAGATGTTTTATAATTTTTATCTTAAATTACTCCTATATTTTGAGCAAACATAAAATATTTATTTCCATATTCAATACTCTTGACCAAATACTTAAAATATTTATCCTGAAAATTTATTTTATTACTATTTCCATTATACATTTTGTTTTCAAAAATTTCCATGGTATATTATTATCTGAAATTTTGCATATTTAAATATTTCTTGTTGCATAAATATTTGGAATAGTATATTACTAGCTCCAAAATTTCAAGAATATACTTACTTTCCAAATCTGAATTTTAAAGCCTTATTCTTCTTTCTTCTATCCTTGAGACTCACTTTACATGAAACTCTTTATTTCACATGGCACGTATTAACTATTTATCAGAACAAGAGAAAATGTGATGTTAACTTCTTATGTATTATGAACCACTGTGTTATTTAGGGATCTTTCTTCCTGATAATTCTGAACATAATCACTTAAAAATCATGAAGCACTCAAATGTTTAAAACTGACATTTATGTTGGAACAAACAAACTAACCAAACTGACAGGTACCTTGCAGAAAAACCACTGAAAGATGCTGTTTTAGATCAGATACTCAGTTTTAGCTATTGGCCCTATTCCATTTTTTTCCTTGTAAACAAATGAGTCTTCAGCTGTGCTTGATGAAAGCTGAAAGGAAACACTTTAAACATACGGTGTGAAAGATGGGTGACGCGCATAGGCTTTAGAATCTGCAATTTCACAGGGTTAAACACTTTCGTTTGGTGTTTAAAAATAGGCACAAAGATAATAGATGTACAGATAAGTAGAAAATAAATGGAAAATGGATATATAACATTTTCTTCTGGTGTACTTTCTACCCAAGTAAGAAATATGACAAGATCAGTATATAAGAAATCACCATTTTATTGGTGGCCACAATGATTTGATGTGAAGAAAAACCCTCCAGTGTACAACAGTTGATAATACATAAAGAGATACCATAGTAAGTGATAGCTCGCATTCAAGAAATAACTTTCCTGGATCCTATAAAATATGAATATAATATAAATATCAAACTGAAGAGAATATTTAAAAAAATAATGTGGCTTTTCTGCCAAAAACACAGTTACAGAAATTCTAAACAAAACATTAACAAATTGAATCCAGTTATATTTAAAAAAATAGATGATTACCAACTTGGATTTATTCCATAAATATGAATATTTTTTAAAGTTAATGTAACTTATTACATTGCAATAATTGAAGAAAGACATATAACTCTCAAAAATGTAGAATTTTTTTCTTTTTTTTTTTTTACAAAATTCAACTTCTTGTCAGGTGGATATCTACTGCTACCACTGCATTCATTTCTGTAGCGGAAGTCTTAGCTAGTGTAGCAAGGCAAACTTAAATAGCATGGGTATGGAAGAGAGGAAATAAAAGGCTTATTTTTCACAGACAACATAAATGTGTACAAAGAAAAATCCCCAAATTTTGTAAATAAAATGAGGATACCAATAATTGAATTAAGCTAGATGTGTAGGTATAGAATTTTGTTTTTATAAGATAGTAAAAAGAATAAGGAAGAGAAATTAAAAAGTGGTATTTATAATGGTGCTCCAGTTACCAATGCTGCATGACATTGCCCTTAAACTTATCAATAATTTGCTCATAGACCCAATGGATAAAGAACTTGAACTATATATACTTCGAAGGACTTCCCTTTTATGCACGTCATCAGAGACCCCTAAAGGAAAACCCTCAGTTAGACACTGAGGCTCTGAGTCTTTGTTCCCACAGCACTGGCTTGTCACTGGGGTTTCAGCTGTGCACGTGAACTGGAGCGCCCACACATAGTAGCTTCATATAGCTTGGGATTACTCTTGCTTACATGGTAATTCTGTGTTTTAAAAATGAGTTTTCCATGAAGAAAGTGGATGCTGAATCACTTTCTGACCTAGACTGGGAAGTCACTCGGTGTTTTTGTTCCGTTTATCCATTTTGCTCCATGTGAGTACAAGCAAAGTTAATGAAAGGGAAACAAAGCCCTCATATCACTGGGAGGAGTTTCAGGAATGTGGGAGCCATAATAAAAATCACCCCAAATAATATGAAAAATAATTATAATGTACCTAACAAAAGATGTTGAAGATATGTGCACTGCAAACTACAGACACAAAACTGTGAAAACAGGAATATCTGTCTACTGGTGGGATATCATACAGTTATTATTTGGTAAGGACATTGTATGGATTAAATACACTTGATCAAGTATGTGATGTGTAGAGAAAATGAGAAAAAGAAAGATTCTAAAATGCATATGAAAATACAAAGAGCCCAGCAGAAAAAGAACCAATTAACCTCACAGAAGAATAAATTCAAGGATGTACACTGCAAACTTTTTAATTAGAAGGAAAAAAATCAAGACATTCTGATTTTAGTGCTAATATAAGCAAGTAGAATGTTAGGGGGAAACAGTAAGTATGGGTACATCCTTGCATAGTTTGAACAAGGGTGCAGTACCAGCAACAGTGAAAGGATTGTCTTCTCAGGAAATGTGCTGTATCAGTTAGATATACAAAATAAAGTTTGACATTGCATATAAAAATCCAATTTCAGGATTTTTCAGTCATGAGTTAGGGAAGCTGAACCATCATGAACTCTCACTGTGTGTGAGGAGCTGGGAAAGGTAATTGAAGGAGTACAGAAAATTCTTCCCCCTGCCTTGCCTTCTGTGAATTAGGAATTAAGACAGACATTTGGAATATAGGCAGATCAAGCTGCCAGATTAGTATCATTAAGGTATATAAGTATATTACTTTATAATATTTATTGAGAATATAAATTTGTGTCACTTCGTCTGGCATTATGTATCATTTTGATGATTCATCTTGCAATCCCACTCCTGGACATTTACTTCCTATAATATATATACATGCATTCCAAAGGCACGCATGAAACTATTTATAACACTATTAACGACAATGGCCCCCAAACAGCAATCCATTAGCAGTGAGTGAAATGAATGAATGAGCCATGTCATATGCATGTGATGGAGCAGGACACAGCAACGGAAATTAACAAACTGTTAACATGCAACAACATGGACAAAGCCATCAAGGAAGAAAAATGTCACCCGGGAAGAATACCCTGCAACACTACTCAAAACTCAAAATCAAACCACACTGCACTTACAAGTCAGGGATGGGGTTACCTTTAGAGAGGTAAAAGTAGCTTGGTAGGGGCCAAGGATAGCCTCGAGGTGCTGGTAAATCTCCACTTCAGTTGTGATGCGATATGATTTTGCTGCCTTTGTGTGAATTTATGATTTATGTACATGCCAAAGCCTATAGAAAAATATTTAATAAAATATTATCTACAAGATCTGAATACCCTTGAAATCACCCTATTGGACTTAATATATCCAGAGGCATTTTCCTAACTCTCTAATTTTTCACCTGTATAAATGAATATGATGGTCCTATAAATCTCAGTTTTGTTGAATGAATTAGATATTATAACACATAAAATAGCTAAAATACTGCTTGTCATCTCAAAAGCACTTAATAAATGATATTTACTGCTGTAGTTGTGTGCTATTTCTGTTACTCTTTTCACTGTTTATGTCTTTCTTAAAGCAACAGCTGAACTTTGCCCATTCCACCACAGCTTTCATACTTCCACGAGTGTGTGGCTCTTCAATGTGAGAAAGCAGAAGTGGTGTCACGTTAGTATCGATGTTTTACTCTCCACGGCACAGCCTGGGGCAAGCCACTGTCTCACACAATCATTAAGTTTTACGTATTTACAAAAAGCTGTGTTTAGATAAGATGGGAAAGAGTTACTACTTGATTTAAATTTCTATTAAATTATGTCAGAATGATATAATCACATGTACACGTAATAAAATAAGCAAATAAAATGTTAATCGTTTTTGTTGAAGAATTGTTTGTTATATTATAATGAACTATCCTTACCCCATTTATCATTTTAAAAATTGTAAGAATATACAATAAACAAAGTTCTGCTCTAATAGTATTATTTACATTACAGAATACAGGAAGATACATATTTCTTTTTAAACATACATATTTATACAAATACATACAAACAAATTCTACTTTCTCATCACTTTTTACAAAGATTTCCCTTTAATTCTTGGAAATAGTATATTTGTTGGTAGAACTGTGCACACTAGCATAAGGAAATCTGCTGATAAATGATGCCTTTAGAAAATCATTTATTTATTTGTTTGTTTGTTTGTTTAGGAGGCTAAAGGAAGGGATACTTTTAAAATATTGAGAGTAAAGAAAAAATTTTTAAATAAAATGTTTACACAAAAGTAGGTTGTAACTGAAGAGCCAAAATGATATGCTAAGAAAATACTCATACCAATAATTACAGGGCAAATCAAATTATGCAAAATGAGTAATATTAGACAGTATGGAAATGACTGATGAGAAATTTTCATCTTTAAACTAGTTTCAAACAAATTATTAATGTTCAATAAATACTTTAAATAATTAATTTTGGACATGCATTTTAAAAAAAGGAACTTCCAGAAAGGTGAAAATTACATTCATTCAATCAACCAGTACTTAACTTTGCTAAAAAACAGATCTTTTGTAGATCCTTGTATCTATAGATAGATAGATAGATAGATATAAATATAAAAATTTGTGTCACTTCCTCCTAATACTATAGTGTCATCAGAAATAACTGTATTCCTGAACTTGGGAGACCTTCACTGAGTATTTTCCACACAACATAACTTTAAGGAAAATAGGCATATCCTAAATGAACAAGGCAGACCAGATTTGTGTGCTTTGGTAATTATATCCTAAAGGGAGACATAAATATAAACCACTAAACAAAGGAACAGCATAATTACAGACTTGGGTAGACTGATGAGGAAAGCACACAGTGATAGAGTATATGGCAATTCCTAGGGCTCACGTTAAATAGACTCAATTGCAGTCTCTGTTTAAGCCATCGGACCTGAAAATCACAGGAACGGAGTCCAGTAGAGAAGGAGAATCCTTTCAGGGAGCATAAGTCTGAAAACTTGTCTGAAGGAAAGACTTGGGAAGGCTAAAGGAAGATGGAGAAATGGCAGGACTAGGTCCATTGCATGCTCTTTTCCAGGATGAGAGTCCTTTACACAAATGTCACCTTCTAACAAAGGAATTCCCTGACCTAACAAAATAGCATTTCCTACTCTCATTCTCACCAAACTCTGCTTTCTTCCTCACACTCACAGGCACACAACATTATAAAAAGGTAGTCCTTGCTTTGCCTGGTTCTGATATGCATGGATTTTAGCTACTATAGTTTAGTTAGATAGCACCAAGCCCCAAATGTGGTTCAAGTGTCAGTCTAATGGCTATATACTTACTAGGAATAATTGCATGATGTAGAAACCCAATGGCTACTTCTTCATTGCATGAATCACTTTAAAAATGAAAGATGTGCATCATAATCAGCAACACTGAATAAAACAAAACAATATTAGAAGGGGTGGCTGAACAAGGAAATATTGACACCGAATTGTTTGAGGGACTCTGTGTGGCCAGAGGAGCTCAGGGAAGGCAAACTTGCTGACATGCGTGAGAACAGTAGATATGAGAAAAAGGATAAAGATGTCCCCGAGGACGTGATGCTCACAATAACTAACAAACAAAAACTCCTGAACACTAAAAGAATTCTAGAAATACTTTTAACATACACAAGGATAATATGATGGAAATGGATCCAAATTTAGGAGGAAGTGTGATAATTTCCTAGGCATAAAACACATGCTTACACTGTTTTGTAAATTCTACAAAATGAACACAAAAACCCATTCAAACTACTTTGATACTTTTTTCTTACATAAAACCCTATTCAAATGTTTCTAATATTTTAAAGTATAATAAGTAAATATATTTTCCTATTTTTTATTTTCATATATATTTAAAATTTACATAGAATTTTTAAGCTCATGAAACAATTTTAGTTTTCCATTAATAATTAGCACTGTTTGTTCTTGGGGGGTGGCTGACACTCTCATGGAAAGCAAGGTCGTGTCACCTATATACTGTGTTTTTGTTGTTACCACTGTTCCACTCATTTATCCATTATAGGAGTTCCATATAGAAAAAGATTATCATGTGTTGATTTTAATGATGATCTAGACACAGTAAGTGGTTCTAGCACATATTGAATATATTGGAGGGAAAAATAAATGAAATAATGAGGGACAGAGAAAATAAAAAGGAGACATGCTAATACAAAATTAATCAGTGTATAGATTCTTGCAAATTTGGATTTCGTTTGAATGAACAGGAAGTCAATGAAGGGATTTGCACAGGAGATTAGCATAATATAATTTGTAACTAAAGAGATAATTTTGACTTCTCTTTGGATAATTAAGGAGAAATGAGCACAATGAAGAACTTAGAGCAGTGGTCCATGGGAGATGGAGTGGTCTGAGGTAGCTTGGTGAGAGTGAGTAAAGGAGTGAATGGATGTGAGATGTTGCGGCTAAATTCTGGAAATTTGTATATAACTTGGATGTGAAAGGTAAGTGAAAGAAGGATCAAAAACAAAATATTGGGAATAACAAGACTGAGGGTTAGAGTGGATAAGAATGTGAGTTTTTTCAATGTGAAACTTAAAAATTGGATGAGACATTCAAATAGAGATATCAACTAAATAGACACGTACTGCAGTTTAGGGGTGAAACCTGAATCTGTAGCCCAAGTTTGAGGGTATTTAGAATGACAAAGTTATAGAACAGACATTATCTAGGAAAAGGACAAAGCCCAGGTGGAACACTGACTATTCAGTAATTATAAGATGAATTAGGGAGTAACAAAATAAAACTATCCCTAAATTTGAAAGTGAAATCACAAAAGCAAATAGAGATGTGGTGTTCAAGACAGACACTGTCAAATCAGGTATTTGAAACTTGAGCACTCTCAAATTTGGTTCCTGTGTCCTCTTGACACATCTCCATCATATTTATTTTTCTTTTAACTTCATAGCTCTACAGAATGCTCCAGGATCATGGTGCATACATCCTGTTCAAGTCACAGCATCAGCCGCTTCCTGAGGAATCTGAGGAATAAGATCTGGGCACTAGTTCTACTCACAGTTACCACAACACCTTTACCTCTAGGCATTCTCAGCTGACAGAACAAGGAATCACATGTCAAAATAATAATCCATATCTATACACATACCTAGGGATATTTCCTTATGTGGACATCTTCATCTACTTATCTCCATGAATGTCTGACATACATTTTTTCTCAATTTGAATTTGTCTTCTGTCTCCAACTCTAATGCTTATCAATTTGATCATTCTAGCATTTGAGCTTGCTTCTCGGTCAACTCCTAATCCAAAAGGAGGAAGCGTGGCTTGCTCTATCTTCACTTCACTTACTTGTTTGTTCATTCGCAGTGAAGTCATGTGGTGGTATCAGAATTGTTAATTTACATCCCATGGGGGGGGCTTGATCACCTTAAACACAATGTTTTGATGCCATTTCTTTTATAAATTTCCTTATTTTCTGGTTTCCCAGGTAAGCACAATCCAATGAGGTCATATCAGACATACAGTTGTTTTCTTACATTATACAAAATTTGGCATAGAACTCTATGGTTCTTCCCTTTTCCACTAATAAGTCATAGATCTCCAGCCATTCTGATAACCTTCCTGAGATACTTGTTATACCTGTCATCATTTCTACCATCATCCATTTTGGTGTCCTCCATTCCCTAAACCATTTTTACAAATTTGCATACATCAACACTCTAGAGTTGCTTGGTTTGACCAAGGCATGGTGCAGCGTATCAACCAGTACAGTATCATACAGAATAGTCCTGCCATCCTAAAAAATTTCTTGCTCTTAATTTAACTCTCTTACTGATCTCCAGGCCCCTCATCATTACTAAATGATGATAATTGTAGCTATAATTTCCATTTTCTAGGATGGCATACATTTTGGTCTTTCAGATTAGGTTATTTCACTTAATGATATGCATTTAATAATCTATATCTTCTTCTCTGGCAACATGCTGTTTTATTGCTCAATAATATTCCATTATAAGGTTATATCACAATTTCAATATTAACCTATGGAAGGATATAGTGTTTGTGTCTACTCTGGACGATTATGAAGAAAACTTTATATCCAGACTTTATGTGTAGATCTAAATTTCCAAATCAATTTACTAAGTATATAAGAGCTAGACTGCTAGATCATATATAAAATAATGATTATTTTTTTAATCTGTCAAACATCTAATGTGGCTATGCTATTTAGCATTCTCATCAGCAATAAATGGTAGTTCCTACTGCTTCACATTTTTATCAGGAAATTATATCATAATTTTTGGAAATTAAGCCATTGTAATAGATGCGTAGGTGTATCTCAGTTTTGTTTAAATTTGTGATTTCCTAAAGACAAGTTATTTTGAGAATCTCCTATGCTCGTTTGACATAGATATATCTTCTGTGGTAAAGTATTTTTAAATCAGCAGATTTCTGGTTATTCTAGTATCATTTTTGAAAAGATTATTTTTTCAAATAAATCTAAACATTTTGGATTTAAGATCACCTGTGTGAGATTATTTCTCACTTTCTATTCTTTTCCATCCCCATGTTCAATACTTGCCTGTATATTTTTCTGAAATATCACACTTTCTTGATTACCATAATTTTAAAAATTGGGAAAAGTATAAATACCTTTCAAATCTATGAGCAAGGAGTGTCTTCCACTTTTTTAGCCTTTGAGTATTTCTATCAGTTTTTCACAGATAGATTAAAACATTAATTTCATTGTTTTGGTCCTATTATGAATTTTTTAATATTTTAAATTCTAAGTATTCATTGACTTACTCTTGCTCTTAAGGAAAAAGTCATCTGTCATCTAAAAATATCCATTAGATTATATATTCCTTAATGAATATTCATACAGTAATATACCATCACAACATTTTACTAATATGAACTATGAAATATCTATATTTACTGATATGGAAATACAGACATGATAATTATTTAATACAATTGTAAATTAAAACAATTTTGAATGTGTTCCTATTTTCTAAAAAGTATAAACATACTCATGTACAAAAATATGAAAACAGATTCCAACACATTATTAAATGAAATTTCAGAGAATGGTAAATTGATTGTATCTTCTTTGAGATTTAGTATAGTTTAAAATTATTCTGCATTGGACAGCATTATTATATAGTGAAAAGCAACACCACAACAAATTTCTTATAATCTGGAATCAAAGCTTACAAGAATTAACACAACTCTGAGAAATTTAAGTCTCAGTCATCCTAAATCTGACTTCTAATTTCATCAACAAATAATAAAATATGAATTGGGGTAAGTATGGACATGTTATCGCAGCTGATCTAGGATAGCAAATAGTTTTGTTTGACTCTGTGTAAAATGCATTTGAAGCTCTGAGACACTGCCTAAATTACCAAACTTCAGTAAATCCTATTAGTTTTGTAATGGGAGGCAAGACAGAAGTTTTGGAGGGTTAATTTTCTCAAAGGCATATTCAGGATACTCTATGAAATAGATTACACGCTGAGAGAATCTAACAGCAAAGGTACTAAATATTCGCAATGTGAAATGCCCAAGCAAGAGCATGCCAGCTTTCTGCAGTACTGCTGCCAAATATCAGATTAGCATATTGCCTAAAATAAAGCACTTTTCTCTACCTTGTTTATGTTTGCAAATAGAGAATGAATTACTGTCATTCAGATACACATTAAACACACACTCACACAAACATATATACATTCTTTAAAACCCAGTATTTGTCATTATTATGGAAATACTTGTTTGAACGTCAAGATTTTTTTTCTCTAGTTCATAAGATTTACATACACAAGAATGCATTTTAGGTGTAGTTCTATGAATAGTGACAACTGTATTAAGTCAAGAAAACACCAACACAATAAAGATAAAAAAAGAAGGCACTTTCATCACTACCTCAAAACTTCTCAGATTTACCATAGAGTCAGGCACACCTTGACCCTGAACTCCAGTAGATAACTAAATGATGTATTCCCAATAATGATCCCTTTTTCAGAATTTCACCTACAATTAACCATAGACCTTATCAGTTCATTGCCTTTGCTTATAGCTTCTTTTACTTAATATATAGGTTTTGAGAATCCATGTGTATATGTGTCAGGAATTCATCTCTTTCCATTGTTGAGGAAACATGAGGGTAATGCATTACTCCATTCCAGCTACAATCAACGTGGAAGTTGTTTCCAGATTATATGTATTTTGTTTTCTATTTTGTATGTGTGTATACTTGCATGACTAGAAATAAATCTGTCAATATTTAGTTGAAGGTCCTATATGGATATACGTTTTGCTTTCTTAAATAAATGGAACTATATATATTAGAAATTATGAAATAGCTTTCTTAAGTGTTCATCTAACTTGATATTCTAAATACCAAGGTAAGAGAGCTCTAGGTGCTCTGTATCTTTGTCAGGACTTAATACTGTCAGTATTCTAGATTTTACACCTGTGACCCAATATATCTTCATATTTAAGTTTGTCTTTTCCTGATCAATGATCTAGAACATCTATTCATGTGCTTGAACAAAATCAATATCATTCTTTGGTAAATAATTTATGTATTTTGCCCATTCTGAGGAGAATATATTTTCATTACTCAGTTGTGAAAGTTATTCATGAACTCTAAATACAAGTGCTTTGTCATATATCATTTTTCACAATACATTGTTTTTCTTATTTTAACATATTTTTGAGAAAGAAAAGTTATTAAACCTACTTTTTTTCCTTTTTCCAAATAATGTTGAATATCTTTTCTCATTTGCTTTTTCTTATTCTATTATTTTCTGGTAGATTCCTTTATAATGTACCACAAATTTGAGTACAACAGAAGTTTACTTATAGCAACAGAAGTTTACTCTCCCAATTGTGGAGACTAAGAATGTGGAAGGATCACTGGTCAAAAATCAAGGTGTGGGTGTGGTTCACTCCCTCCAGAGAGGCTCCAGACCTTTCCTCCTCCTGCTTCTAGATATTGCAGGCATTCTTTGTCTTATGCCTGCATCCTTCTAACCTGAATGGCTAGATCACTGTCACATCTCTCTCTTATTACCTCCCCCTCTAAATCTGTGTCAAAACTGAGGACACTTGCGATGCATGAAGGGATCACTTGAGGAATACAGGATTTTATCTCCATCTCAAGATCCTTAATTTAATTAAATCTGCAAGACCAATCCACATCTTTTTCTATATAAGATAAAATAACATTCATAGTGTTCAGGGATGAGAATGTGCATATATCCTGGGGACCAGATTTTAGCTTACTACATGTACACAGTTTGAATCACTCAGTCATATTTAAAGAAATGTCATGACTCTTTTGCATTACATATAGAGAGATCAGTCTAGAGATAACTATTAAATCTGAAACATCTGCAGAAATTCTATGCTAATTACTGAAATAGGAAAGTGTTCGATGGTGAGGCAAAAAAAAATAATGTGTACAATTTATTTGTTGATTCTATAGTAAAAGTATTGTTAACACTAGAAATATACTTTATTAGAGTTTAAGATTTATATAATTATATGAATTTAAAAGAAGAAAACCAAATAATAAGATTTGCAGCTGACAATCACATACACCCTGTATCAAATCCTGAGACCATCATTATCTCTCTTATACATATTTTCATAGAAACCTGGAAAGTAGTTGTGGATGCAGCTAAGGATCCCCTAGGTTAATTAATTTGTTTGAAGTCCCTAAATCATCTCAAGGCCAGATGCAAACATTGCAAAGGCCAGACTAATTGTATAATGGCCTGCTCTTATTTTTCAAGGATATTCATTGGGCAGAAAGTCTTACAAAGTGTGGTATATGTTGAGGAAGTAGAGGAAGGAAATAATAATAAAAGGATTGTTGGTAATAAAAAGTTGGAAATCCTTCCCCAAATCTTAACTTCTTTTTCTTGAAAACCATGGTCACTGAGATGGGAAATTAGATGAGAATGCCTGAAACTGGCCTGGTCACAGAGCATCTCCTTCCAGACAGAGAAGTGCATGTTGATTGCCAAGTCAAAGAGGAGGAGAGTCACGCTGGACCTTTGTGTCTTCTTTGGATTATCATACAGAAATACTTCTTTAAATCATGTTCCATATTAGAGGTTAAAATCTTTGCTGCCTATATAATGTCCATCATTTACAGTATATCAAATTTATACTACATCTTCATGCTTGTATATTTCTCTTTTGCTGCAAATAGAATATCTACAGCTTAGTGTCTATTATTATGTCAGGCACAATTGAAATGAGAGCATTGGAAGTTTGGATTTAGTGAACTGTGGGGCCCTTAGGAACTGTACAATGCAATCTTAAAAAGCAATTGCCTGTAGTGTTGAATTGCTCCAGTGCCCTTGAGAGGTCAATGTTCTGTATTTTGAGTAATCTAGTTCATGGATCTTGTTATGGTCAAGGCTAGGGAATATTATATGGCTAATATACATATCTTATTTAAAATAAATGGTAATTACCTTCATTTTCTGTTAAAATAGTATTTACATACTTCATCATATTAAATGCTTTGTAATATAAGTCTGTGTTACTGTAAATCCTAATCATTTTTAAGGTACTCGAGCCAGGGTAATATTTACATCTTTATCTTAGTGCACATTTGCCTTTTAAACTTAGTTTCTCAGTTTTAAGAATATTTTCTTACTTGTAATACCTCATTGCATGTTTAGATAATATGAGATGCAGGTGAAATAACCAAAATACTCTCTTAAAAGTAAAGTCATAAAATAAAATTTGAATCATCTACTCTTTTGTGAATTTAATTTATTCTCTGTAACACTATATAATGAGGTTACTTAGAATAAAAATTAAGTGAGATGTAGGTAAGCCAAATGCCACCTAAACCTATATACCAGGTGAAAACTTTAAGACAATATGACTGAAGATTCCATACACCTCTTTTTATAAAACAAACAAACGTGCCCTTTGAAGTAATGTTATTTTTTCCATAATATTAAATGTTTGAAATGCACAATTGCTTCATCGTCATTAGATAGTATAGGTCCATACCTGTGATTCTCACATTCTTCCACTTGCAGTTAATGGGTAAAATCTCATAAAATCTCCCCACTGAAAACTCAGTTGAGTCTGTTACTAAATTAAGATTTAGGATTTAGTATAAGTTCCTTTTTGCATTTTTCTCATGAAATCTGGATAATTTTTCTAAAGTATTCATAAAGAAAACCACTGACCTTTTCAAAATGAAAGCAATATTGAAATAAGAGATTAATTCTCCTATGATGACATTAAACTTAAACTCCCCTCGGAATACACTCAGACCAAAATATTTTGCAGTGAAAGACATTGTAAAATTGTCTTTTGCAGTCAGCTGTCATTTGGGGGCACCTTTTCTGGGACAGGGTTAACAGGATGAAAAAAAATCTGCACCTTATTTACCTTACAGAGTGAATTAATTTTAGCATTTTCTTTTTCTACACAATACAAAAGCATGCTATTTTAACAATAGGCCACTGTTGAGCTGGTGTGGAGAGTCGCTGATGAGCTAATGAAGGGTGGATATCTCAGTGGCAAGTAGCAGTCGAAGTCCTGGAAGGAGAAAGATAATGACGCTCTACCAGGAGAAGTTACAGCGAGGCCAGGGGAATGTTGCAAGGGACATCTGGCAGGCCATCAGCTCTCCTCCTGGCCCATAACTCTACTGGGAGAAATGGCAAAAAGGGTTTGGGGATTCTCTTTCTAGTTCCTAGGTCCCTAATATTAAAACTTAAACAAAATTATAACTTGGGAGGAAGGCAGGTGCCAGGGCGTGGTATCTTGTAGAGTCAGGGTAATAGCCATGAGGGCATAAGCAGATGGCATTAGCTAATTTCTTCTTTGCAAAAATCTCCCCAATGATGTTAGCTCATAGTCTTGTTAAAATGTTTTTGATATCTTTATATTATACTCAATTTTCTGAATTTAGAAACAGAGAAACTGTCCAGAGCTAAGGAAGACAGCCCGGGGTAACTGAAAGGGACAGTGAAGGCAAAGAGGTTGGAAAGGAAGATGAGGAAATCAAATGGGAGCAGGCATGAGCCATGGAGACCAGGGAGAAATAGGAAAGAGGTCAATTAGGAGAAGACAGTGTTCTACAAAGAATGTGGTAGACTGTCACCTAAATCCATCAATTCCGCTTTTCCAGAGATGGTAAGTGGGTCTCAGCTCAGGTATGTTCAACTGCAAACATCCCGGTAGGTAGGCTTCCTGGACTACATGGATGAAAGGAAGGGTGAAATGAAGAGTCATTAGGGCCCCAATCAAGCAACTGCAAGATGGTTCTGCAACCGTCTTGTCACTATGTAGTCAGGATATTTCACAATGCCTGCAGAAATTAGGAAAGGGAAAGCAATATATTTTTAAATTAATTACTAATACCTGCCAATAGTTCATTCAGACTTTTTTCATAAGCACTTGTAATTATGTAGCATTCCTAAGCTAATTATTTCCAGTTTTTTTCTTGTTCTAAGTGTTGGAAAAAATCTGAAACATATTGAGATGAAAATTTCATTTGTGGTTTTCTATTATAATTATAGCTATAATGATTTACTCAAAAAATCAATAATGGTTTTCAATTATATCTGGGGGGGCAGGGTAGGTGAATTGCAGACTTCGGAGATCCCAGCAATATAAGATGAGGAAAGACCTTTTCCTGGCTAGAGAGAAAGAAGTACCTCCCCAGGTCCTGACTTTGGAAAAGTGGCTTCCCCACTAAAAAATGAAGTCTTCTGGTTTCTTTTTTCTTTTTTTTTTTTTTCTTTCTTTCTATTTTTTTGAGGAGGGGTAAAGTGTACTGGGAATTGAACTGGGGATTGCTTTACCACTAAGCTATACTCACCATTATCTATCTAGCTATTTATTTATTTACTTATTTATTTATATGTTTATTTTTATTTTAAGACAAGATCTCACTGAATTGCTTAGGGCCTTGCTACGTTGTTTAGGCTGGCCTCAAACTTCTGATCCTCCCACCTCAGCCTCCCAAGCCACTGGGATTACAGGTGTACACCACCATACCTGGCTCTTGTTTCCATATTTGACTTAACTAAATGGAATTAAGACTGGGTAGCCTGGCCAGCAGTCTGAGATCCACCAGTCTTTAGTTCATTGAGTTTTCTAGGCATCAGATGCAAAGCTGTAAATGTGATTTTTGGCTGAAACCCGTGGTGGCCTGTACATGACCTGAAACATCACAAGAGCGGTAGGGATGCACAAACCTTTATGGCTTCTGCACATAGTGACAGATTTAAAATGTAAAGCCAGCAGTCTCAAAACAGATGGGACCACCAACGCCCATGCGGCCACCTGGTGTTAGTTACCCTTTGGGTAAGTGGCCAGAGGGAGCTGCAGGGGGGCGTGCCCTGACCACTCTTGTGTCAAGCTACCAACTACTTTGGGAAGCACGTCTTCTTCTCTCCTTGTTCTTATATTGTTCTCCCCTCTCTTCTTTTGTGCTGTCTTCATCTTTTATCGAGTTTGCATCTCTCCCTCTCCATTCCAAGTGGCATAATCCTGAAAAGACGCTCAGTAGCTGCTTAAGAGCCCTGTGACTCCAAGAAGGCACAGACATGCCTGGTGTGGATGGTTGGCTCCCCATCCCTGTGTCATTGGATGTGCAATCTTAGAACACACACAGATACACACTTGCAGTGACCATAAGTATGCTAAAATATTTGACAGCCTACCTCTCTCTACACAATAAATGCATTAATGTGGCTATTTTGTTCTTGTTCTTCTAATTTCCTTGTCAGCTGCCAACATGGGTACATTCTGTGCTAAGGATTCGAGGGAACTAAATAAAGATACACATCGTTTTGTTTCTTAAGAGATGCATTTTCTAAATATTTCTCATTCAATTAAGAGGTTTATATGATCAGACTACTGTAGAAAAATATTTTTTAAGACTTTGCTGTAATTTTCCGAGATTAAAGAGTTGGATGGATGTGTCTACCCATTCTTTATCTCCTGCTTTATTTTGTGTGGCTTACCGCAGAGGCAAAGGGAATTAACTCTTCAAATATTACAAGTGAGGCTGCTCTGTTGGCTTATTTTTATTCTTTACAAAAATGTGGAAACTTGAAATAAATATTACACGTGAAATACCTTAGTTGCTGAATATCTATAAAAGATCAATTTCAATTGGTACCTATTGTGCCAGTAACCAGGAGCTTTCATGCCAATATCGCCATCTGAGTCCAAATGTCATGCTTTCCTCTTGAGCATTCGAGGGGTCATGTTGCTCCTTCCACCCCACCCAAACACCCACTAACTGCAAGCCAGAGAAACAAGACTGCTAACTGAGCTACACCTTACACTTGTTTCAAATTATCTTTACAATACCAAAATATGCACACACGAGACATTTAAAATACTTTCTAGGGGAAAGCAGCCCATAGCAAGAAAGGACAAGAAAGCAACTGAGTTTTCTGAACTAATTATATTTGAATTCTGCGGGCTTGATGTCTAGCTGCAGCCACCATTGCCCTGTGTGTGATATGTTGGCTCTGGTGCTCTCATGAACAAGGTGTGGTGATGAAATTCACTGGCTGCATGGCTTTAAAATAAAATTTATAATGTGCATATGTTGAATGCTGAAAGTCATCCTTAATCAAAATTAACAAATGCTCATTAACATCTCTCTTGAACCACTAAAATGTCAACATAATATTAAAGTCACCACTGTTAATAATGGACTTTAATTAAAATGGCTATCTTGTGCCAAGTGTGTGCCAAACATACATATCATCAAACTTTAGCACAAAGCTGGGAATGTTATTTTCACTATGTTGAAGATATAAGCTCAGTCAAGCATGACCTGGTTGGGCTCCTCAGGGTTTATCATCTTCACTGATGGATGTAGAAGTAGAAGCCTGGATGACAGGGTACCCAGCCGAGCTGCCACAAGTAGTCAGCTGCAGAGCATGTACTGAGCTCCAGGTGGTCCATGAGTGGAGCTGGTGCTCCTCTCACACCCCACAGGCTTCCTGGCAATTGTGTCTCAGACACATGGTAATCGCTGGTGTGATTACTGGGATGAGCCCTCTTAGAAAATGGTCAACTAAAGAGCAATCTGAGGATATAGTGGATTTGCCATTAATCTAGTGGTGCAGAAGTGACTGCCTTAGGCAGCAAATCATGGCAACAGGAGCTGAAAGAAAGGGATACAAAAATAGGCCAAATCCCAACCCATGAGCATTTTAAATTCATGAAAAGTCAAGTAGTGTGACTTGGATATGGTTCACGTGTTCCCTGAAGGATCCGTGTACAGGAAGCTTGGTCTCCAGTGTTGCGGTGTTGAGATGGTGGAACCATGGAGAGGTGGAATCTCGCTGGTGGCTAAGGGACTGGGGCTCCTCAGAAGGGATTACTGTAGTTCACATGGGACTCAGGTTAGTCCTTTCCAGAGATGACTGTTGTAAAGGAAGGCCATCCTTTCTGCATGTGGTTCTCTCTCCTTCTCCTTCTCCACCATGCTATGACTTCAGTCTGGACAGATGATAACACCCAATCTTGAACCTTAAGCCTACGATCTATGAGTGAAATAAATCTCTTTTCTTTATAAATACCCAGCTTTGGCTAGTTTGTTATAGCAGCTGAAAATTGACACATCAAGTAATTATTTCAGATGAAGTACAACTATAATCAGGGAGCAGAGAAGAGTGCAGACATAATGAAAATTTTAGCTTGCAAAATTTAAAGGTGATTTTACAGGCATATCTAAGTCACAAAACTGTAGAGGAATAAGCAAAATAATGGAGTGAATCTCCTAATTGCCTGGTGATGAACACAAATCTCTATTCTATTGATATTAGCAGGAGAAGGCAAGTACCTGCAGATGGAGATAGTAATAATTAGAGGAAGAAAGGGCTGCCCTTCACCCCCTTCCTGGCGTGAAGTTTAAAGATGTATTTGACAGCAATTCATGTTATAGACAAAAGATTAGGTTATAAATGAAAGAATTGGAATTATGTATCAAAGGGTTAAATTGAGCCTCTGTTCCAAGAGCTTATCTGTACAAACCTGAGGCTTCCTCTCATAGAATGTAGATTATAAGTCATGTAGGCACATATCTACATTGATTGGCTTTTTGTGCACCTGAAAACCACTGCCTTGAACTAGGAATTCACAGAAGCAAATTCTTCCAGTTGCCAAAAGTGAATTGAGCCTTGAAATATTTTAGTTCTTCAGTGCTTACAAATGTCTCCACATCCCTTATTTACCTGAAGAATCAAGCCTACATTCTAGTGCATGGTTAGTAGGTAAAAAGGCATAAAGCTTTGGTTCTTGCCTGTGTCAGAGATAAACGAAGCTTGGCAGATTTTATTCAGTGGCATACAGTTGCATTAGGGAAGATGGCCCAACAAGAACTGAAGACAAGTTTGATTTGCTGGGCATTTTAAATGGAGAATGAGGAAAAATTTCCATGGAGAAAATGGGAGTTTAGTAGAGTTGGGCAAGTGGAACAATTACAAAAGTTGGTTATTTAAAATGTGATCAGACCAGCTGCGTCTGCTAGCTGTCAGATATGGAAGTTAGGATCCTATCCTTCCATCGAAGTGGGAGACGGAGGCCCTATCCGTGATGATTACATTTTAAAGGTTTTCAAGTTCTAGAGACCTCTTCCTGAAATAGAGTGCCTCCAACGGAGAGCAGAAGCATTTGCAATCATAAATCCTTTTTAGTATATTATTTTTAAAAAAAAGAGTAGTGAGAGGTCTAAGGTGTGGTGGTAGGCTGGAAACAGTGCACACTCTCAGCAGTCTTGGGCTTTCCCACATGGGCTCCTTAGTAGGACTTAGAACCGTTTGAAGATGCAGCCTTGAGCTATCAGATACTACATGTTTGTTTCAGTCTTTGATATGGTGAGAGGAAGGTGAACACAATCACTTGTGCTGAAAGTCTGTAACTTTGACCGAGGTTGAGGCCAAGTTGAGAAGGAGGCTCAGAGGAGCTTGGTTAGAGTCTGGTTCAGGAGAGAGTCCTTGTTTCCTGGCACACAGCAGTGCACAGCAAACCCTAAACAGCATCACTTTATCTAGTTGAAGGTTCATAGTAATTCATGAGTTAGTTATTAATCTTTCACATAAGACTAATGTTATGGTTTGGATATAAGTTGTCACCCAAAAGCCCCTGTGAGAATGCAGAGGTGGTCCAGAGGTAAAATGAATGGATTATGAGAGCTGTAACTTAATTAGTTCATCTAGTTTGAATGAACTCCCTGGGTGGTAACTGCAGGCATGTGGGGCGTGGCTGGAAGGAGTGGGTTCCTGGGGTGTGTCTGCCTCCTCCTGGGCCAAGAGCAATGGAACCAGCTAATCATGGACTGAACCTCTGAAACTGTCAGCCAAAACAAACTCTTCCTCCCTAAATTGTTATTGCCTGTTCTTTTCGTCCCAGCAAGAAAAAGCTGACTAACATAATGACTGAAAGTTAAGTGTTAGTAGATAATTCAAGGTCACAAACCTAAACCTCTTTCCATGATCCTTTTCCCACCTCTTTCTTACGCTCTGATCCATTCCTTCAAGGAACATTCATGAACACAGGACAAAACAAGAGAACTAAGAAGACCAAAGGTCCAGTCAGCTGATCCATCTCTTTCCATTTGTTACCTACATTCTTAAAATAGTTTCCAAACGGGCCTTTTTGCTTCCTGTATTGTAACTTCACACATAGTGTTTAAACAATTCAATATTTGAGTTTCTAAACAGAAGTTTGTTTTTGCACTTGTACCAATTAAAGACACACCCACACTTCCACATATCAGACACGTCACAAACATTTATGAACCCTCTCGTTAGCTTGTCATAGCTGGCTTTTCAACGTCTATTACTACCTTTCTCTTCAGCCTCTTTTCTCACCTTTATTCCTTCTGCCCTAACTTATCACCACATCACCACACTATGAATGACCTTGGCCTTAAATATATTTCCAGAGTCACCATCTCGCCACACCTCAATGACATAAACTTTCTTATCCTGCTGAGCGTTCATTCTGATGACCTTCTTTTTAAGAAGGAGACTTCACTGACTCCCAGATTTTTATCCTCTCAGTTTGCCCTTTAAATACATGTGGAGGGCTGGGGTTGTGCCTCAGTGGCAGAGCATTTGCCTAGCATGCGTGAGGACTGGGTTCGATTCTCAGCATCACATACAAATAAATAAAAAATAAATAAAGATCCATTGACACTAAAAAATATTTAAATAAATAAATAAATAAATAAATACATGTGGATAATTTAGTTATAGTATTTTGCAAATTATACTTAGATGATGAGTTTATTTCTCCTAATAATATATGAATGCTGGGAAGGCAAGTTTTTTTTTCTCAGTTGGTTTCTTAGATCAGAACAGGATATGACACACTGAAAATAATGTATGCTAAAAGAATAAACAGATAAATGTTAAAAATAAATAACAGCAGAAAACTTCACAAAAAGTCATTGAATGATAACTCAGTATGAGTCTGAGTTCAGACATTATAGCTGTAAATGCAGAAAGGGAAGGTAACTGAAGTATTTTTATACAAGGGTTTGAAGAGTTGTTTCAATTTATTTGAAATAACACATTCGCATCTGAACTTGAACCAGGGTCAATTTGTGCTCTATTATTAATTATGTTTTCTCTTAGCATTGTCATTTAGGGTTTTCTAGATGGCATAGTATAAACATCACAGAATAGAAAACAATTTCATTAGGTGAGAAAATCCCTGCAAGCTTCAAGTCCCGCTCATTATTTATTTGCTCATGGCGACCGTAACCTTTTCTCCAAAGAACTGCTAACTCATTTAGAGAACTTAAATATATTGCTACAAATTAACCTGAAAGCCAGAGACTGAGACCCTCAGAATCAAATCTGGCTTAAGAAAAACGTGCTTCTAGTTATGTAAAATCAGCAAGTGAATGAAAAGGGACTGAAAACATGGATCCTCCCATCCTGGACATCCGTGATCAGCTTGTGCACACACTGTTGATGGACGATCATCTTATTGACAGTGATGCAGAAGTAAAAGATAATTGGTGTTTTTTGTCCTTGGTTCTATTTTCAATTATATATCTTATATATATACTTACTAATGTCCCATCCAAATGTTAACCAGTATGAGGAATTTAAGTCAGCTCAGTAAACTCACCCTATGAGCACAGGTGGCATGCTAAGATCTGGACCCAGTGACCTCTTAGGTAACCATCTACCTCTAACAGGAACAATCTGACACAGATGGAGGATTTAGGTTTGAAAGACTCCCAAGAATTGCATTTAAGGTATTTTAAGAGACCTTTAAAATTGCTGGCGTGGTGTGGAACAGACCATCTGTGCATTGAGACACATTGGTTTCAGACAATAATGGTGTGACCTTGAACAATTATTCAGGCTTTATGAGACTCATTATTATAATCTTCAAGATCATTTTCTTCTCTCCAAGGCTATAATTGAAATTACATAATTCTTAGGAAAAAAAAAACTTTGAAAATAATAAAGACTTTGGAGATTAGAAATTGAGTTGGTCAAATGATCCTTGAGATATTAAAGCTATATGTTCTTACTGTTGGTATTGGAAATAAGATCCCAACCTCTCCCAAACACAGTAGGATAATATGAATAAGTTTCCTTCTCCAAAACAAAGCATGTCAACCCTTCTGCCTCTCTGAAAAACAGATACATGATTCACAATGGAGTATGGATAATAAAGAAACAAGATGCCTTGTTTGCATCAGAAAGGAAATGTGTGATTCTGAAAAAATGTGCATTGTCAGATGAAGAGAAAATTCTTCATGACTGCTGCGCATCTTCCTTCCTGCTAATTTTAGGAGTGTTACCACACTCAGAACTTGCCTTCATTCAAGATTCTGTGTTTGCCAGTGTTTGGAGCAGATGGCACAGAGATGTGTGATGAGTGTGTACCAATAGCACATTTTAAAATAATTTTTACTAAAAATATTCTTTGCAAGACTCAGTTAACAACCAGAGGCCCTGTTTATACATGAGATATAAACAGAAAATATATTTTGAAAATTTGATTGCAAGCTTGTGGGAAAATTGGATGTTCAGATAAGGAGGGCCGTGTGAGCCACTATCCCTGCTGGAGAGTGAGCTCACAAGTAAGAGCAGCAGGGAGAGTGGCAGATGACATCCTCTAGCACTTGTGACCTGTGTCAATTGACCCTATCAATGAATGGGCCACATTGCATTAAATTTACTGCTCTTATCATGTCTTATATAGTTGTATCTGAGGTTATTATAACCTTCTCTGTAACAAGGTTGTTATACTTGGACGGTTTGGACTACAGGGCCAATGGGTAAGGAGAGAGAGTAGAGCTAGCTCTAAAGTGTTGAAGCACCGATGGTTTTGTAACTCTATAGGAAATTCCTATTGGCTTTATGGCATCCATTGACTGAGCTAACTCTCTCTCCTTCTCTCTGTCCTCTGACTGTCTTCCCATTCTCAAAATGCTAAACCGAGCCACAGAGTCAGAAATGCCTGCTAGGCAGTGGGGCCAATGGAGAAAACATGGATGCTGTTGGGGAAAAGTGTTTGGTACCTTCTCCTTTTTTCCCTAGGAAAGATGAATCCTCCTGCATTTCCCCTTAGCGTGTCCAAGTGTTCAGCTGACTTTCTTCTCCAGTGCACATTCTGTGGTCTTCTGGAAGTCAGCAGATTCTTGACTTCAGGTCTGGCAGAGAAGAAAACAGAATGTTGAGGGGAAGAAGAAAGCTGAATGAGGGCAAGGAGAGAGGACAAGAGGAAAATGAGGAAAGGAAAAAAGGAAAGACAGAACCCAGGAAGAAAAGACTTGAGCTTAAATGTCCCACCAATACTTGTTTTCCCCCAAATATCCTTTTCTTTCTGCTTGTCATCTTAGAAATAGCTAAAAATAACACCTGTGCCAGCAGATGGTTGAAGACACTTGTCAATAAATTAGCAGAGTTGATTTTAAACCATGCAGAAATTCTGAGGTGTAGGTATCTTAAGGAAGGTACGATCCTCTCTATAGACTAAGACACAAAAGCTCATGAAGTGGATCACTGGGACACACAAATTCTCTGCTACAAGATTTTCTTTCATTCTCAAGTTCCTGGTCCAGCTCATTGCCTTCAGGATGCCCAGCACCACAGTCCTAGATCACACTGTTTCCAGAGCATTTCAACAAAGTAGGGAAGATTGAATCCTTATCCAAATACCACTTCTTGACTCACCCCCAAGGTTATGCCATATTTTCAAACATATAGCCAAAATTTGATAATGAAAAGGTGCCTAAAAAACAACTAGTCTTTGTTGGACCAGAGAATAAAACATGATATAGAATTATAAGGAAAGGTACATAATTTAAATCTATTCTGATTCAGATGCTTAGAAAGGAATTAGCCAAAATATTTTCCAGTTCAGTGAGCATGCTCCTACACTGCTCATCTCTACTTGGAGGATATATCAATAATTTTATTCATTTGTTAGAAGTTAAAATGTGCTTAATCTCTGCGTTATACTCTCATCAGAGTTGCTTCCAAAGATTCTCTTTAAATATATCCTCTACTTGGCTACCAGCATTCTTTCCATAGCTATTTCTGTAACATTTCCTTGCTTAAATCTTCTCTGTGGTACCCTAGTGATTAAAGGATATTTCACATACCTCAGTTTATCATCCAAAGAACTTGCCATTCTCAAAATGTTCAACCTACTTTCATGTTTCTCTGTCTCCTTCATGTGTCTAAGGCATTTTTTTCTATCTAGCAAACTTTTATCAATTCTTCAAGGTCAAATTCAAGAATCTTTTCCTTTCCAAACACTTCTCAGAACAAATTTTACCAGTTTTCCCCTGTAGTTTAGCACTTGGTATCTGCCTTATTCATCTTTATTTGGAACAAATTAACACCATGGTTAGCAAATTGCCTGTGCTCAATAAACATGGCCAGAAAAAAAGTGAATACCTTAACAAAGCCATTGATTAATTAAGCAGTTTTATTCCTCCACTGTCTCATTTTCATTTTTTAATAGAATAGTGTCTTTGTTCAAAATAATACTGAGGCTATTTTCAGTGCTAACATTCTAAGTCTCTGTGTTATTAATGAGAGTATGGCAAGTGCATTACAACGTATTCCCTACCCTTCTTACAAGGAAATGAGTTCCTCGAGGTCAAGGAATTTTGAGAAAGATGGGACACTTTACTGCACATCTCTGACACGTACATTAGTGCATGAAAGCCTGATAGGATACCCAGAAGCAAAACGTGCACTTCTTTGAATTCATTAATTTCTAAATATATTTACAACTGTTTCATGTGCAAAGAAACCAGGTTGTTCAATCTCTTTAGGTAGAGAAAAGCATAACAGTGACAGATTCCAAGCCCTTGTGGAAGCCAGACAGTACCGTGCCAGCCAGTAATTACACAATACTGAGGGAAACATGGGCGACTATCATAAAGAATAAGTGAGATAATGGGAGAAGGAGAAATTCAGGAATTACCCAAAGTCCCCACCTACTGACTGGGAAAACTGAGATTGAATGTTATTTTACATTCTAGCCCATTTGACATACAGGGTCATTTATTTGGTTTTTGTTCATTTTTAGTTTTACATTGCATCTTACATTTCAGCAAAGTTGCCAGTATGTCCTTGCATTTTAAAGTAATTTAAATGTGTGGGGTGTGATTTTTTGTTAAATCCAAATTACTATACTTAGAGAAGATGCTCTGGCATTTGTTTTTTCCCGGAAAGAAAAAACATTATTAGATACAAGAATATTTTTTAACTTGGACTTTCTACTTGCAGAAGAAAAAGTGGCAACTAAGCATTTTAACAATATGAATCTTCATCATAATATGCTTCAGATATTAAAAATAATAGGAAAAGCTATTGTGAATGGGATTGCCTTCTTGATTTCTATTTCAGATAATTTGCTATTGGCATACAACATTACTGATTACATTAGAAATTTTGATTAAATTACAGAAAAATTATAAGCCTGCTATTTAAACAACATTCTCTCGGGATTACCCATAGTAGCAATAACTTTCCATACAAAAATAATTTTAATAAACATATTAAAAAAGGCAATTCAACTTAGATTTTTCAACATAGATTGGGAATAATATTAAAGTGTTGTTTATATTTATGTATTTCTTTTAAGGTCTTTGGCACTAAAATCTCATTTAAAATCAGCATGCAAAAATAAATAATATGCAAAAACCAAGAAATTATATGTAAAAGAATAAAATTTTAATTAAAAGCCTCATTGTGTTGACTTCATTTTAAATGACTAACTGTTCTCTTCTGTATCTTAGTTTCCTAAATGGCCAATATTTCTCCTGTCCTTTATTTGAGGCCCAGCCATCCCTATGAGTCTGCTGTAGCATGCTGTACACAGGTGAGATGCAATCACCTGGGAGAAGCACCTGCGATAAAGAAAGCAAGGCATGGAATAGAGAAGTTACAGGTGTCCCTATCTTCTCCTTTTTGTAGATCCCGAACCCCTGCCAATGCAGATGGCAAACAGACTTAAGGGAATTTTAGAGACCAGAAGTCCTCTGCAAAGCAGGGTAGAATAAAGGAAAGAAAGAGAATAGATCTAAGAGCAAATTAGTAAACGAGCAGCACACGAAGTCATCATTGCAAGATTATAGCCTGGGTCAACACGTGTTCCAAATAATAATCATTGGCACTTACCTAGAATTTTGTACTTTACAAAGCACAGTTACCTTATCCCACCAAATTAGCCTGATAAACCTGTGAGGCCATTATCATTAAGAAGCAAAAGCTGGATATGGTGGTTCAAGCCTGTGGGAGACTGAGGTAGAATCATAAATTCAAAGCCAGCCTCAGCAGTTTAGTGAGGCCCTAAGCAACTTTTAGTTTGACCCTATCCCAAAATTTAAAAAATAAAACAATATAAAAGGGCTGAGGTTGGGGCTCAATGGGAAAGCACCAGTGGGTTCAATCCTTATTATCAAATAAAAAACAAACAAAAATTGATTAAATGTATTCAGACCACACAGAGGCAGGGAATGCAGAATTTGAATCCAGATCAGTCTCTCCTCTGTCTCTTTCTGTCACTTCTCTTTCCCCGCTGCTCTCCGTTTTTCACCTTCCTCTTTTTCTCCAATGTTCTCATTTCCTTTTCTCTCTCATTTATCTATCATCTATAACTATGTTACTTATATAATCTCAAACAAAAATGTGCTCAACATTTTATACCCTCTGTACTATTTGTTAATTTTAACAAGGTACTCTTCTTAGTTCTAAAAATGTTTTACTCAATGTATAAATACAAAATAATATGCTTCTCTGGGAAAGAGTTTAGAAAATTATAAGCAATTTCAAGACTTCAAGTAATCATATTAATATTTTAAAATAAATAGACTGACCTTTAAACCACAAGGGCTATTTGCTAAGAAATTCTACTCAATGGAAATATCAATGGTAAAGCCAACTTCTTCGGATCACATCACTAACTTTTGGCAAAATCCCACAATCTGATTTCCTGAATCTAGGTTCAATATTATTTCTGCTGACTAATTGGAGAGGCCCAGCTATCTTGGGGTTCCCAGTTGTAGAGGGACTCACAGCACAGCCGTAGGGAAATGAGTGAGCTGGAGGAGGGCCTTCAGTGTCTCTCACAGGGTACTTCTGCTTGGTGGATGTCCCATGTCTGGTTGTCCAAGTCAAGTCCAGGGCCTCCTTCATACAAGAGCCCTGTTTAGATGGGCAGATAACCTGAAGTTCCAACCAGCATCCTGGGGAAAAGACATCCTGGGGTAGCCCCTTACTCTTCAGATAGAAAGCACAAATACCACCAAGACACTTAAGGCAAAAATCATTGAACTTTGTTATATGTTGGTTAAAGTTCAATGATTTTTACCTTAAGTACTTTGGGCAAGGAGGGCACATGAGTTGAGAGCTTAGTCCTTGGTCCTGGATCATGCGAGGTGGGAACAAGGAGTCCAGCAGAGTGACCTAGCACAGGAGCCAGCACAGCGCTGCGATGTGCCTTGGTCACCTGAGGTCCTTGGGAAGATGCCTGAAGAGTCTGTGCCATGGAAGCGGCAGGATGCAGGAAGCCCAGGTCCAACTCAAGCTGCTGTCTGTGGCCACTGCTGGCGCCACTGCCTGTGGCAACTGTGTGGAGGGCAACGGGGCCCTGGTCCAGCATGAGCAAGTTGACCTGTGCTCAGTACAGAGGCTGAGGCAAAACCATGTTGTGGAATTCACCACAGTCATAGGTCAGATACGGTGTGCCTAAATGCCACCTACTATGACAGTCACTAGTGGAGTTCACTGCTTGATTTCCATGTCTTTCTGGAGACATAACTAAGTACTCATTGAGAGTAGAGAAAGTATCAAATGTTTACACATCCAAAATCTCAATTATTAAGACTTCTAATTTAATGCATTTAGAACAATAAAAATTTTGAACATTTTATATTAATTAAATGTTTTCAAAGAGCCCTCCCTATAACTATCCCTATAGATTTTGATGTACATGAATATTCCGAGAGGCATATGATAGAACTATTATTATCTCTTTTTTGCATATGAAGAAAATGCTGATTAAAATTAAAAGATTTTCAGCAATAATAAGTACATAATATACAAGGTCTATTGACTATGGTTATATTACTCAGTTCTTTCCTGAGGTTACTATTCACATGCCTGAGATTTAGGAAGCCTCTCTTATGAAACATAAGTTTAAACATGAGTGTGGCTATGGAATATGTAAGATTCAGGGCCAGATAAATAACATATAGGACCAAGTGAGAAATGAACATGTGGAAACTCTTGTTCAAAAATAAAAATGGGAAAAACATTTTTTCCCTTATTTGCGGCCTTGCTCTCTCTATCTGCTTTGTTAGGGATTATTGTGATTCAGTATTGTGCTCCCTTGGGCACGGGGATACAAACAGCCTTGTGAGTGCAGATGCTCATAGACACACTCGAAGGCAACGCCAGAGGACAGTGGCAGGAGGCCAGGAGGCCATAGGTCTGGTCATGGAGGCAGAGAAAAAAAGAAAGTTAAGGACTGCTTTTGACTGGAGGCACCTAACTAACTCTGCTCAGACTCATGCGCCCTTAAGCCACTGACTTCACAAACAAAAGATAAATTAAAAGATAAAAGTATTAAGAATTTCAAAGCAATGAACACAGAGCAATTGCCCAGGTTATGTGTGTATAGAAGTTGCCTTAGTAAGGTTAAGTCTTGGTTTGTGTAAAGAGTGGGGTAGGCAGACAGGAAAAGTGTGTCCAGACTGGACATTGTAATAGCAGCCTGGACTTACTGAAAAAGCCTGTTTAATTTATACACATTTGGTTGTGTATAGAACTTGGTCTTGGGAGTGAAGTCCAGGCAAGTCTTGTGAAAAACCTCAAACTAGTTCCTATCAAGAAGTTGCAGAGCCAGAGTACAGATGTTGGTCTCTCTCTGCATCTTGAGGTCCCTCTGTTTTTTCTTTTCCCAAGTTTGCTGCTTCTTCATTGAATTTTTTCAATGGTAGTGAGTTTTAGCAACTGTGCATTTAACAAAAGAAGGATTTGTTATGTCATCAACAAAGAGATAAATTGTTCTGCGAGCCAGTTACTGTAGTCTTTCTTCCCTGGGACAACCTTAATTGGAGTATCACAAACCTAAGGGCTAAGATTGAGGGGTTCTCTTAAAACAGGCACTTTGGCCAGAGAATTCATTACTAAAAACTACAAAGAAATGATCACTAGTGAATAAAATAGCTTCAATATTTGATGTACAAAAAAAATCTATTGTTCAGGCTTTGATATTAGAATATTAAGCATCCATGGAAAAATAATATTAGCTTAAAAAGCACTGTTATTGTTTTCACATTAACATCAAACTATTAGAAATAAACCAAAAATTAAGAGGAAATTCTTAGACTTAGCTAATGTAGTCATTCTTTCTCAATAGGAAAAGGAGTAGAAACTGCAGCCCCAACTATCTAAATACTTATGGAAAGGATGTAAGAAGATGATACTACAGCATGCAAAGTGGTCTCAGGAACTGATGATTTGGTTGATATCAGAACTGAGATCACTATTCAAAGCATGAGTAAATAAAAAATGTGGAAAGGCAAGGTTTGAGATGAAGAGCTTGGCAAGGACACTATTGTTTCTATCTTAGACCCTCAAGACTCACAATAAATATTATTATTAGTAGTAATAATAACACTTATTCAGAAATGCTTAGAGAGGGAATTCTATTGCCAGAAAATTGGGAGAAAACTCCAAAACATTTGAAGTCAGGATTTCAGGCAGGAGAAATCTAATGGGGATATTGCTCAGAAAGGACACCTGAGCTCCAACAGAGCTTTGGGATATCTTCAGGATGAAAATACAAAAGGACAACCCAGTGCAAGACTAGGAAATAGTCAGGGAATGGCAAGCCTACACTTTAGTAGCTGCAGCATTTGGGAGTCAGGGGAGAAATTTAAAGAAGACCAAGATGAGTTTCATCTGCTATACCCTGCTTGAGAACTCCTGGTCATGAAGTCATTATTTTGAAACCATGTTTAAAAATACAAAAATTTAACTATTTTAAAAGTAAAATAAACTAAATTTTACAAATGTTTAGACCATTTCCTGTTTTTCCACAATCTTGTCACAACCTGCAATTGCTTTTAAAAATGTATTGTTTCTCATAGATTGACATCTCAGGAAATTAATTTGCATTCCTGTAATAACTAAATATGCTGAACATCTTCTGATGATTGTCACTATCTCTCTGTTGTTGAAATGTCTATAAAGATCTTTTGCCCTTTGTTTTCTTAATATTAAATTATAATAGTTTAGCATATGTTCTGGGTATAAGTCTTCAAGCAGTTATATACTTTGCTAATATTTCTCTTAATCTTATGCTTTTCCTTCTTCTTTTTTTTAACCAGTGTTTTTCAGAGACCAATAGTGTTTAAGATGGTGGCTACTTTGAAAGTGGTTTTTTTATGGGTAATCATTTATACTTTGTGAATCTTATATAAGAAAAATTTGCTTAACCAAATGTGACAAATATTTTCTCCTACATTGTGTCTTAGAAATCTATAACCTGGAGATTTACATTTAGAGATATGATCAATATCAAAATAATTTTTATCTGTAATATGAGATAAGAGTCAAGATATATTTATACCTAAGAATGTCCATTTTTTTTCCGGGTCCATTTGTTGAAAGAACTATCTCATCTCCCTTGAATTATATTAGCAGATTTGTCAAAAATCAGTTGACCTTGTTTACTCCTGGGTTTACTCCAGAGTTTTCTATTATATGAACGGAGTCTCAGTGTCACTCTCGGCACCAGACCCTCTGTCTTGATTACTGTAGACTTAGAATTACACTTGAGATTAGCTGATGCATCACCCAGATGTTTTCCTTTTCAAATGTGTTTGTGCTGTTCTGGGTCCTTTATGATTTTAGTATCAACTTGTTAATTCCTAAAAGACAAATCCTGTTGAAATTTGGTGCTACATGGAACCTAGAGATCAAACTGAAATGAATTGGCATCTTAACAGTTTTAAGGCTTTTGATCCTCGAACACGGTGAACCTCTCCATCTGTTTAGACATACTTTGATATCTCTCAAAAATGGTAGTTTTTAAACATATACAATTTTACATATTTTATTTGATTTATTCATAAGGGTATCTATTTTATTTTTTTTGTATATTGTGCTGAATTTATTTAATTTTTTTTCAAGTTTCTCATAGTAAGCGTAAACAAATGCCACTGTTTTAATTGACCCTGTGCTTTGGAAACTTGCTGAGTCTGCCTTTAGTTCTAGTGGTTTATTTTGGAAATTCTGTGAGATTTTCTGTGCCATCAGCTGTCTGGAAACAACAAGAGTTCCCAATAATTCCATGCCTTCCTATCATGTCTCTATTTCCTGTTAATTCTTTTCCTTTTTTTTTTTTTTTTCCTGCATTGACTGGATATGTAATGTTGGCTAGGAGTGTTGAGAACACAGTCTGTGTTCTATGTTTTTACAGATTTTAAGAAAACAGAATTTAGTCTTCCACTTTAAAAAAAATGTAGTTGTAAATGGACAGAATGCCTTTATTTGATGTTTATTGTTATGTGGTGCTAAGGGACAGAACCCTTACACATGCAAGACAAGTGCTTTGCCACTGAGCTACAACCTCAGCCCTAGTCTTCCACTTTTAAAAGTAATAATTCCTAATGTATTGAGATATTTTATTTTGAGATGAGATTTATTTCTATCAAATTCTTTCACTGGAATTGCTGAGATGATTATGTATAATATTAAATAGGATGAATTGCATGGATCTATTTTCAACTGTTAAACCAATCTTACATTTCTAGAATAAACCTTTCTTGATCCTGATCTATTATTCAGATGTATTTTATTAAAAATATTTAATTAATAGTGTTTGTATCTCTGTTCTCAAGAGACACTATAGACCGTATATTTCTTGTAATATCTTATGTAATTGAGAAAGCAGTTCAATGGGTTACTCATGTGAGTTTTGTAGTAAGAATAATTATGGGATCACAAAATGGGTTTAGCAGTCAAAGTTATTAATTTGGAGATGAAGGTATTGCTGGGCTGATAAAATTGGACCTGTTCCCTCAATGACTATACAGGGAATAATTATATTTAATTTATATCCTGAATATATGGTACAATTTACCAGTGAAGCCATCAGAGCATGGAACTTTTTCTGTTGCAGAATGTATCAAAATGAGTTTTAAGTCTCTGCTTTTCAAGTAACTTGCCCGTTTTATCTATATTATAAAATTTATTACATACATTTTTTCATAAACCCGTATTATCATCTTAATGTACGTAGGATCTGTGATTATACTCTTTCTATCATTCATGGTATTGGTATTCCTATCTGCCTTTTTTCTTGACTACTCTGATGGATATTTGTCAGTTTTACCCTTTTGTTTTGTTTTTTTCCCAAAAAATCAGCTTAAGGGTTTGTCGATTTTTTATTTTTCTTAGATCAATTGTGTTGACTTTTCCTCTATTATTTTAATGCATGATTTGGTTTAATTTGCTCTACTTTTTCTGCTTTCTTAAGGTGAATACTTAAAGCAAGTTGTACAAACTGTATCACAGAACAAATTCAGTCTATTGTGGATTTGTGAATGGCATGCAGGCAAACAATGTTTCTGTACTTTCAAATATCTGGGAAAAATGTTAAATAAGAATAATATTTGAAAATTCCCAACACATAGAAATTTGAAGAGATGGAAATGATGCCAATGACCCCTATTTGATCATTATACATTGTGTATATCAGATTTAAATATTCTAACGTATTAATAAGTACAAATATTACATATCAATTACAATTTAAATTTCAAAATGGATATTTCATGATGTGAAAATTGTATGAAGTTCAATTTTCTATGATTATAAATATAGTTTTATTGAAATGTAGGCATGGTAGTTCATTTAGTTATTGACCAGGACTTTCTTTGCATCATTAAGTTGGAATCCTTGGATATCACATAAATGAAAAGTTACTGCAGCAACTGTATGTCTTATAAAACCTAAAACATTTTCTGTTTTGTCCTTGATAGAAGAAATGTTTTTGATCCATGGCTTGAAGTATCAAATGAATGGAAACTTCTTTAGTTTGATTTGTTTATCAACACACACAACACACACAACACACACACATGCATAAAACATACATACCAAGCATTAGCCGTGCTCCGAAATTTTTAATGCATGTTACTTTCACTTTTACTTAATTCAAACTATTTTCTAAGTTATGATTTCTTCTTTGATGTTTGGATTATTTAATAATGTATAGCTTTTGTTCCCAATGGTTGAGGATTTCCCTGATAGGTTGATGTCATCAAGTTCTGATTTCATTTCCTTGTAGTCACAGAGTATAATTCGTCTTGTTTCAATTTTTTGTGTATTAAGATATTGAACACAGCCAATTTTGGTGAGTGCTACGTCCTCATTTTCAGGGGATGTGGCATCCATTATGGCTTGAGCTGAGTGCTACACAAATGTCACGTCAAGCTGGTTGATAGTGCTGCTCAGACCACCCGCTTTCTTCCTGCTGTTTAGGCTCTCTGTTGTTCCCTGGAGGGGAGCGTTGCTATCTCTAACTACATTTGTGGACTGGTCTGTGTCTCCTTCAGCTTAATGGTTGTTTTCATGTTTCTTGAAGAGCCATTGTTAGGCACTGTCTTAGTTTTCTGTTTCTGTCCTAACATATTGCCATGAACTTTGTGACTTTAAACGGCAAAAAAAAAGTTATTGTGCTTTAATAAAAGAAAACTTGATTGTCTTTTGTATATTAGAAGTCCAGCACTGGTCTCATCCAAGTAAAATCAAGACACTGCAGGGTACCAAAGAGCATCCACTGCATTACCTCACAGGCTGTTAGCAGAATTCAGTTCCCCATGGTGTGGGATTGAAGGCCCTGTTTGCTTCTTGGCTGCCAACTCAGGGCTGTTCCCAGATTTCAGAGGCCACCTGCATTCCTTGGCTTGTGTCTCCTTCTTTTATTATCAGTCACAGCAATAGCTGTTGGGTTTCTTCTTTTATAGCACCAAAGACTTACAATCTGTATAATTCCTAAATGGCAGTGCTCTTTGTATAAGCTTGAGGTTAGCAGTGGTGGAGGGATTTTCTGTGTTTTTATTTCCTTCTGAACTTTCAGCTCATTGTGCTCAAGTGAGTCCTAGAGATTTCTCTTCATTCTCTTGTTCCTCTCTCCATGATAGAATTTATTTTACTTCTTCTGCAGAAATAGAATGTTGTTGCTTATTATTTGGTGCTAGGTTTTTAATGGCAAAGGTGGTTTTCTACTATACTGCTCTGAAACTAGAGTTATCCAGATACTGCTAACTGGTCTTAGGATCTGGCTTTCTTCATGCTCTGGCTCTCCTGCATGGGTCACACAAACTGCCTATGAAATTAATGAAGTTTTTGAAAATATTTCACAAATTTGTCATTAAGCATTTCTTATATTTTTATCTCTGTAGATTTTCTAGTGATACCTCTTTTTCCTAACTGATATTTATAATCTCAGTTTTCTTATTCTTCAGGTCTGTCAATGAATTCTTATGTCTGAAAAAAAAAATCTTAGTTTTTCTTCATTTTTGACATGTGTTTCACTAGGTATGTGATTCTACTTTGGCAGGTTCTCCAATCCTGTCCCATCATGTTTTTGTCTTGTGGCATGAGGGTCTTTACAAAAAATAGTTGTAGAAATTTTCGTGTTTGTTCTTCCATACATAACATATCCTTCTTTCTCTCAGGCTGTTTTAAAGATATTTCTCTTTATCTCTTTTTCTTTACAATGTTGCTAATATGATATATGTTATTTTGTGATTATTTTGGATTGTAATCTGCATTTGTTTTATTTACATTGTGTATGTGTGCATCTACAGCTTTATGTGTAATTTAGCTGTGACCAAAACACCCAACAAGAACAACTTAGAGGAGAAAGAGTTTATTTTGGCTCATAGTTTCAGAGGTTCAGCTCATGGTTGGCCAACTCCATTGCTCTAAGCCTGAGTGAGGCAGAACATCATGGTAGAAAAGCAAAGCAAAAGAAAGATGCTCAGCTCCTGGCAGCTGGGGGAGGCAGAGAGCAGTAGGGGAGAGCTTTCAGAGACCCAGATATAATACCCAAGGACATGCACACAGACACCTGTTTCCTCCAGCTACATGTCCACCTACCTACAGTGATCACCCAGTACAATAGTGTTTTCAAATTCTTAATTCATCAAATAAATTTATTTACTGATGTGTTTCGGAACACACCTCATATCCAAATCGTAACAGTGGCCAATATTCTTTGAAATATTTTCTTTTGCATTTTCTTCTTCATGTTGTGGCTCAAAAGTCTTCATATATTAAAACATTTGATATCATCTTGCAGGTCACTGAAGCTCTGTTCATTTTTTTTTTTTTTTTGGTACTGAGGATTGAAGTCAGGCGTACTCGACTGCTGAGCCACATCCCTAGCCCTATGTTGTGTTTTATGTAGAGACAGGGTCTCACTGAGTTGCTTGGTGCCTCTCTGCTGCTGAGGCTGGCTTTGAACTCGCGATTCTCCTGTCTCAGTTTCCATAAGTGCTGGGATTATAGGCTTGCGCCACCATGCCTGGGTTCTGTTCACTTTTTATCCATCGTTTTCCTATTGTGTTACAATTGATTAAATTCTTTTGCTTTGTCTTCAAGTTCACTAATCTTTTCTTCTTTGATGACTAAAACCTTACTCATCTCATGTTGTAAGTTTTCCGTTTGATACATTTTTTTTCATATGTGTAGATTTCATTTAAACTTCTTACATATTATATTTTTCTTTTCAATGGCTGTGCTTTAACAAACTTGTGGAATTTTTATCAAATACTCAAGAGGACCCTTGATTTTTTTTTTGTAGACTTTTTATATATTTGTTATTCTGTTCTGGGAAAACTTTCTGCTCTCCAGTTCTGTTTCACAAATACTGACCCTTTTAGTTTCCATTAATCTTTATCTCTTTCTCCTTAACCATGAGACTCTATCTGGATACCACCTTTTGCTTGAAAGGTTGCCTCCAAGTTTAGAGGAAGTATATAAGTCAGTGTCACAATCAAACTTTCAAAGGGAAATTTTTCTTAGTTGAATTTTAAATTTACAAGTGGCACATTGCAAAAGTAGAATAAATTGGCTTCAGAGGATAATCTGAAATCATGAGAATGTTCTTTCAATATTTTCTGTCTTCTCTATCTTCTTTGCTTTAATAACACTGTAGTTATTTTTTCTTCTTCTTCTTCTTACTGTGTTCTGTGCTTTAAGGCAGCAATACTTTAGGGTATTGTTAACTCACATTTTAAGGCCTTTATTGATACCTAAATCAGACCATCTGCTTGGCATTCAATAGGAAGATTAGAAAGAAAAATTCAACATTTGGATAAGCTCTATGAAATGTTATATTCTAGATGATAATGCAAATTCAAAAATGAGTTTTGGCAGAGCTTGAAGGCATTCAGGCCAGATGCATTAAATTACTTGTGGGAAAATGAGAACTTTGAATATTGTAATACATAAATATGATTAGTCTAACCTAGGAAACCTCATTAATAGAACACGATCAGCCTTTATGAGCACACAATCTACGTAAAGACGCTCATCTCCATTTTGGAATCCTAATAGTTGGTGGGTTGAAAATGTAGGTTGTTTTCCCATGCAGTTTTTAGTGTAGCAGAAAAGTAATTTTATCACCTCTGCATTGTAAATATAAGCTAGCAAATTGGCATTTTTGCATATTTGTTACACTGGCCTTTTATTTCTCCAATATGTAAACTATAAAAAATAAGGGACTTGAAGGGCTGAATTTGTGATCTGTGCTCATTTTAGTGACCTTGAGCTATTTTATTAATTCTTCTCAACTGGACAATGGAAATAACTTGTGCTTACAAGATTTCTAATGTTAGCTGTAAAAAATAAGTAAGGAAACATTTTACAAATATTTTATATTTTTGTTGATGATATTTGTATATTTATTCCAGGGTGCCACCTTTTCAAGAGATACAAGCCATAAATTAACAGGAGTACTGTTTTTCTTTCCCAATATAATAATACCTTACTCAGAACAGATTAAAAGACGCAATGAATTGCACTACGTGGCTGAGATATAGACCCCAGGCTCTTAAATTACTTTACAAGAACCTTGAAACTGAAACTTTGAAAATTCTTGAGAGTAATGTTAGGCTAAGGCTCATGGGATTCTTGTAAATATTTATTTAATATTGCCTCCAGAAAAACCTTAACATATAGCAGTATTACTTCAATTACATATTCCCCAAAGGTACTCCTAAACTGAGATAATGATTCTCCCTTTCTCTATTCTCTACCTTGATGTTACCCAGCTCAGTGGTTCTGTCAAAGCAAGCTCATCAAACAAGGGTCATGCATGTGTATAGATAAGAGCACAGCCAAATCCCACAACATTTAACAGCACAAGGCTTCTTCCAAATTTACTCTAGATAGCATTTAAAATTGTGTTCTGTATATTCTCAAGTAAATTGTTTGTTCCCACAAGAAAGCCTTGAATCTTCAAAACTAAAAAACACATTATAAATATATATTATAATATGCATATGTTATATATATATATATTGAGGCAGGGTCACCCTAAGTTGCTGAGGCTAGCCTAGAACTTGAGACTCTCCTACCTCAGCCTCCTGAGTCTCTGGGATTACATGCGTGAGTCACAGAGCCTGGCACTCTATCTCTTTTAAAAGTTCATTTAATCTGAGCTAGAGACTGGTCTTGAAAGTCTGTCTAGCTATCTGGTAGAGAGAAAATTATGTGTTTATTTTTTCTAACTATAATTTACTTTATCCATGTAGATGAAACACTGAACGGATTAATATATTATTCCATAGAGACAAAGTGACTTTCCTTGGAACAGGATCTCTGCTCTGTTTGCTTACTTGGGCAATCTTTGATCAAGCGAAGCCATTTCATAATTCAGTTCGGCATGTTTGTGGATTTTAGAAAACTTTTTTCCAGATTTTCTACTGTAATTTTGGTACCATGAAATTTTTGTTGAAGTCATAATATAAAGTCACAAAAACTATAGCAAGAAATAGGTAATTTAATCAAAGTAAATTCAGATCTAGAATTTAAAATATGTATTCTTATAAATCCTCTAAACTTTACCTTTGTGTTGTGTCTGAACTCTACAAATCCATGTGGTCATTTAAAATGGAGATCTGGTAGAATTAGGGATAGTGGAAGAAATTTGTCAAACTTATCACCAACTTCATCAAATTAGCCGTCTATGGGAACCACCCCATGCTTGTTACTAGTAACTAGTGATCCTCATGTTCTCATACTCTAATTCAAAATGAGCAAAGTCCTTTCATACATGTGTGAGAGTTTTTGAATGCAGATAAAATAGATAATATAAATATTTTACATTAGGAAAAAAATCAACCCTGAGACTCCACAATGGAAAAAAATGTGCCAAAAGAAATAAAAGGCAATTCATAAGGATTCTGGACTCAAGATCAGATTGAACACCCACCCACTGCTGGAGGTCAGTCATGACCGGACTGTACCTAGAAGGATCTAGTGAAGGAAGCTACTAGGAGAAACTGAAGGTATCATGTAATAAAATGCAGAGCATTAGCCCTGAGTCAGAAAGATGTGGGTTCAAATGCTGGGCTCCTCTGTGTACTTAGCACCCTGACACAAGACTTCAAATCACTAAATGGTTGTCAACATGTGAAATTTACAAGATTATCAGGAAGACTAGAGTTGTTAAAAAAACTGTGTATCAGGCATCTCGTGTCATGCACTCCAATAAATGACAAGTCTCTGTCGATGTGATAGTCTCACGTTATTGTTCTCACACACTGCAGTGTCTGGACTTCCCTGTGTAGGCAGGGTGACTCGCTGCCAAAGATTGGCATGACCTGAAGCATCAGTCTTACAAGTCTGGAGGTGGATGCTGGCTTCAACTGAGGAGGTTGGCTGGAGCATCCATACAGGATCTGTCCTTGCACTACTTGAATTCTTTACAGCATGATAAATCTTTACAGTATGTCACCCTGTGTGACAAGGGTCAGTGCTCCAACGAAACAATGTGGAGATGTGACACCCTTTTATGACCCAACCTCAGAAATTGTGTAGTATCTCCATGTAGCTTTTTTTTTTCTTTTTTAGTACTAAGGATTGAACCCAGGGCCACTTAAACACTGAGCCACATCATTAGTTTATTTTTTTATGTTTCAAAATGAAATAGGGTCTCACAAAGTCCCTATTGTCTTACTAAGTTGTGAAGCTTGGTCTTGAACTTGTAATTCTCTTGCCTCAGCCTCCTGAGTTGCTATGATTACAGGCTTGTGTCACCACATCTGGATCAATGTAGTTTTGATTTGCATTTACCTGATTGCTATAGATACTGAACTTTTTTAAATATATTTGTTTGCCATTTGTATCTCTTCTTTTGAGAAGTGTCTGTTTAGTTCTTTTGTCCATGTATTAACTAGGTTATTTGTTTTTTTGATATTAAGTTTTTGAGTTCTTTATATATTGCAGATATTAATTTCCTGTCTGAATTGCAGGTGGCAGAGATGTTCTTCCATTTTGTAGACTTCATGTTCTTAATTGTCTTCTTTGCTCAGCAGAAGTTTTTTTTTTTAATGTGATACCATCTAACTTATTAATTTTTGGTTTTATTTCTTGTACTTCAGATGTTTTGTTAAGGAATCCAATGCCTGCGTCAACATGTTGGAATGTTGTGTCTACATAATCTTCTAGCAGTTTCAGAATTTCTGGTCGAATTCCTAGGTCCTGGACCCACGTGAGGTTGACTTTTAAGCAGAGTGAGAGATGGGGATCTAGGTTTTATTCTCATACATATGGATATCCAGTTTTCCCAGCACAATTTTTTAAAAAGGCTGTCTTTCCTCCAACATATGTCAAGTGTCCGATGACTACGTCTGTGTGAATTGATCTTCCTGTTTTCTGTTCTATTCCTTCCTTCTTCCTATCTGTTTTGCTGCCAATACCATAGCATTTTTGTTACTGTAACTACTCAGTACAATTTGAGATCAGGTGCTGTGATGCCTCCAGCATTGCTCTTAATTTGTGCTAATATTAAAAAGTACATGGCCCCATAACCCAGGTCAAATCAAAAAGGGGAGAAGAACACTTAAAATCTTGAAACGAGTCTTGCAAAAGCCACAGATCTACCTGCCTGAGGTCTAGACAGAAGAATTTACAGATTTAAAAAATTGAATTAACTACTTATTTAAAAATTTTCCAAAAAATGATAACATTTTGTGACCTACCTCACTCAGAGAACTGCGCGGTTAATGCCGACTGAAGTCCACTGTCCTGGTGCGCATCCGTGTGCCATGTGCTGGGAAGTCGTGGCAAGAGCAGGATATAAGGCATTTAGAATCTGGCCCATGATCTTGTGACAACTCTAAAGTCATGGACATACTATTTCATTTTGGTTTTTCATGTATTGATTTTCTTTTGGTTTTACACATTCCTTTTAAATCTACCTAGAACTTGTGGGGTTCTGATCACATTTGATTGGCCTCTGCATCCAAAAAGACACCCCAACTAACTGAAATCACCCTGTTACTCCTTTGCTACTGAGTACAAGCATTACTTATTACACATTTTATTACTTATTACATGTATACTATATAGGAATTTTATATATACATGAGTCCAATTCTCAAAACTTATTGAAATGACCTCTTGGTCAAAGCTGTACCATGTTGCACTTACTGAATTAATGGCATTTTAATATGTAATTCACAGGAAGGCAAGCCCTATTGTCTTTGTCCTTATTTCTCACAATCACCTTGACTCTTCCTGTACAGCTATGATTTCATAAGAAATTTAAGATCAGCCTCTCAAGATCTACACATATTTGAACAACTAAGTAAATTCAGAGCATAATAAGCTGCTCCCACTTTTGTCAAAAGTAGAGGGATATTTCAAAATTGAGGTCAATTCTATGAACATTCCCTGAGGTGTTATTTTGCATCAGGTGCCATGCTAGGCATGAAACCTGAAAAAATAAACTAAGTGAGAAAATATCCTTAGCACATGAAGGGTTTCATCTAATGAGGACACAAACATAAAAGGCTAAAGGCTCTGAGAAGAGCTTTTGGAAGGGACTTTCTCAGTAGTGTTTTCTGCTAGTCCCTGCAATAAGTACCATAGCCCCCACTCACGAAGCAACCTACTGGGTTTTGCTGTCTAACTCTTATTAAATTAAACATGCAGTATTTATTGTGTAAAAAACAGAGACGTGCTTTCTGTGTGCTGCTACCTGTAGTTGGCCATGGAAGGGGCCTGTCCTCTCAAACAGCTGGCAATCTGCAGCTAGGGACAGGACTCTGTTCTGCCATTTATTACTGTGGAATCTTAAACATTGCAACATCTAGGCCCTTGTCTCACCTTAGTATCTGTAATAAAAGTGGTATTAGAGGCTTCTGCAGAGAAGACTGGTGATGATCACAAGAATTGATCCATGAGAAGCTCTTACAACAGTCTGGTACAGAGTGAATAATCAAGAAGCAGCGACTATTATTACTTGTATTGGTCATGGATACATTTTTGAAGGTGATAAACTACTCATCTGAATCCTAAAGAGGATATAGAAAGAAAATTTGAAGGTATACTTGCATGATACACATTGCTAGGCATAGGGTTCAACCCAATGGTTAAAAACTGCCACTGTTTTAAGTGGGACATCCTTCTATGCACGTTCCACAGACGAGGCAACAGGTCCAAAGAGGTTAAGAAACTTTCCCAGAAATACCATGTAGTAAAAAGGAAACCTGCAAATCAAATGCAAAAATTCCAGTTTCACATTTTGTATCTGTAACTCTGGTAAGGCTGCCTGGTCCCTTGCCTGCTTCATGTTAACAATAAACTATGACTTGCTAGGACTTTTAAGTCAGTGCACCTGCAGAAGCAGAAGCTGAGCTATTCTCTGCCCACTCTTCTAAAATGCCTTGATTTGTTCTGATTGTGCACTCTTTACAATGGGTAATGGAAGAGGAGGTGAAATGAACTCATCTCAAGTCTATTTTAAAGAAATGTTACAGTGAATTTAGTTAGCGGGAAGAATTTTGTCTTTTGAAAAGTAGAGCTAGAGAATTTAAATCTGAAAGTTCATTGTGCGAACACTGCCAGGTTCCTAAATAGCTAAACTAGAATACAGTCAACCTCCCTCAATATGTGTTTAAGGACTGTAAAAATAAAACTATTTCTACACGATAAAATGTGCAGTCTGAATTATTAATGGTCTGACACTCTTGTGTGGGCTTTCTCTGTTAGTACTGAATCCCATGCAAATTTGGTGATGTTAAAAATCATATGCCATTTTAGAGAGGAGGTGGAATTTGAGATGCTGAGTTCATGATAATTGAATTTTAAACACTCTCTGATTTTTCCTTCCTTATCTTAAAGCTTCACATTGATATCCTACAGTCATCTACAGTTCTCATGTGACAATCCATGAGCTTGATTGTAAACTTATTCTATTCACCCCCCAAGCATAAAACATGCCTAGCCACCAGGCCAGGCCAGAAAATATATACACTTTAGAAGGATACAACCAGTTATTGTCTATTATTTGTGTGCTAATAGCTTCTTGCAACACACTCAAGTTAGGAAAGATCCCCAATTACTTTTCTTGGGAGGCTTTTATTTGAGGCTAATTTCACTTTGACATATTCTTGCACTATTTTTATTACCTGGAAATGACTCTGAGAATGCCTGGAGGAGTAATCAGTTCCATGATAAATTATTCCTCTCCATAACAAGGGAGCATAATTACTTGCTCACATGTCCACATTTATATTCTGGTTTCAAAACAAAAATATATTTTCATATAAATCTATCTGCGTTACATTTGTACAATTAGTGGAGTCTTAAAAATACTTGATGATTTCTTAGTTTGGTGAATTTCAAACTATCAGTATATCAGTATTTTATTATTATCTGTTTTAACATTAATGAAAATTTCAAAAGGAATAACTATATACTCCCATTTTGCGACATTTTTACTGACCAAGAATATACTCTTTACTTAGGGCCTTTGTAACATGGATAATTTACCAGAAACAAGTTGAATGTGCCAACAATAATATGTTCCTTTGAATAATAACTTTATATTTTATATTAAGCTGCCTATCTTAAACAAATATTGGCTTTGAATTTCCAAGGTGATAGTGGTAATTATAATTCACCATTTTTTTATATTTAAGTTAGTTTTAGACTCATAATAATAAAAATTTCTTCCATAATTCAGTTTGCCTTTCTATCCAAGAAATACTATCTTAATAACTGCTCTTGCATCTTGATCAAACAAAAGATTTCAAAACTGTACTTGCATTAGTCAGGAAACATTGGCTAATCCTTGAAGGACAGGGCCAAAAACCAGTTCCAAAAGGTTTTTATTTATTTATTTTTAAATAGGAATCGGCCTGCCAGTGACTAAATTAAAGACTGTAAAATACCATTTCCTTAGTATGTTGACAAGCCATCTGCTTCCTAGAGTTTAATGCAGCAGTATTCACAATAGCAAAGACATGAAAGCAACTTAAGTGTCCATTCAACGAATAAAGAAAATGTTGTATTTATTCACAATGGAATGCTCTTTAGCCTTAAAAAGGATTAATTTCTATCAGTTCCAAAGATGTAGTTGGAAATTATTAGGTTACAGTGAAATAAGCCAAGGACAGTAAAACAAGAACCACATGATGTCGCTCAGGGGGACTCTAAGTAGTCAGTCTCATGGAGCTGGAGAGAGAGTGGTGTTATGGCAGGGTGGGGGGTGTGGGAGGTTGAGGGAAAAGCTGATGATGATTTGGATTACAGTTAGGAGCAAGTAGTTCTGGTACTTCCTTGCACAATTGTGTGACTTTAGGTAATGATAATGTTCTTCATATTTCCAAAATCTAGAAAATGGATTTTGAATGTTTTTTATGACAAAGAAATATCAAATGTTTGAGAACACAGATATGGTTACCTTGATTTGAACCTTACACAATGTTCATATGCTGAACATTTTTTTTCATATATTTATTGATCCTTTGTGTTGTTTTCCTTTGGAGAAGTTTCTGTTAATCTTTTTGCCCATTTATTGATTGGGTCATTTGTTTTATTGGTGTTAAGTTTCTTTGAGTTCCTTTTATATTCTGGATATCAATCCCCTATTGGAGAAGTAGATGGCCAAGATTATATTCAATTCTGTGAGTTTTCTCTTCAACTCTTAATTGTTTGCTGTGCAGAAGTTTTTACTTTGAAGGCATCTCACTTATTGATTTGGGATTTTACTTCTTGAGCATAAGGAATCTTGTTAAGGAAGTTGATGCCAGTACCTAAATAATGGATTGTTGACCCTATGTTTTCTTCTAGCAGTTGTAGTATTTCTGATATAATTCCTCAGGTTTGATCCATTTCTATTTGAATTTTGTTTGGAGTGAGAGAGAAGGGTTTAATTTCATTTATTCTAGCCATAGCAATCCAGTTTTCCCAGTCTTGTTAAAAAGGCTGTCTTTTCTTCAAGATAAATTGTTGGCACCTTTGTCAAATATCAGATGGCTGTAGGTATGTGGATTTGTCTATTCTATTCTTTCCCATTGGTCACCATGTCTATTTTGATGGCATGCTATTTTTATTTATGATGCTATTTTTGTTACTACAGCTCTGTAGTATTATTTCAGATCAGATACTAAGATGCCTCCTGTTTCACTTTTCTCGCTTAGTATTGTTTTGGCTATTATGGGTTTCTTATGCTTCCAAATAAATTTAAGAATTGTTTTGTTTTTTCTAATTTTGTGAAGAATGTCATTGGTATTTCGAGGGGGACAGCATTGATCTGTCTATTGCTTTTAGTAGAATGACCATTTTGACAATATTGATTCTGCTTATCCAAGAACATGGGATATCTTTCCATCTTCTTGGGTTTTCT
>CM053411.1:72737093-72793676 GCA_028644305.1 Xerus rutilus | reverse complement strand
TGGCTTGGCATCCTACATAGTTTTACCACATTGTAAGGTTCTTTAGAGAATGGCAATTATTTTCTCATTGGGAAGTAATAATTGTCACCTGCTTAAGTAAATTATGAATCTGATTTAGTAAAAATCTGCCTCCTTGAATCCAATTATACAGAAAAATAGGTCTACTATGGATATGTTAATAGCTGAGTATATTTGAAAGCCATGGCATTAGACCAGGCCAGAGAAAACCAAAGACTCTCCTGAGATGATTTAAAGATGACCTGGGATGACCTGAAAATGAATTTGAGACTCCTTTCCTTGCCAAAAAGGACAAGTGGTAGTCTGGACATGGTATTTAATGAAAAATGTGCCTCTTGTCTATAATTTAAATTTGTGGAGCAGATGGAGACTTAGGGGAACAGCATGCTAGAGAAAACCAAGGTCAGAATCAGAGAAAAGGACAAAAAGTGTGGTTACTTAAATTAAGGTTATGTGACGAGAATAACCTCTGTGTAAAGACAAATGATCCAGAATGTGTGAGGTCCAAACTGAAAAGAGCAAAGCCAAGATTAGTGCAAAAAAAAAAAAATGACAAAATACAGTGGTTAGCAGAATAGGTAGAAAATGAACTGCATGGGTTCAAACTCTAGCTCTTCCACTTACCAGCCATTTACCTACAGAAGCATCTTATCATAGGAACATATATATCTTAAAATATTTCTGGCTCAGTGTACATAGTTAATAAATGCAAAATGCAGAGTGAAGTACCCATGGCTCTCAGCTTCTGAGTTATACAGACTTGAAACTTTTAAAGAGATCAAAGTAGAGCAGATGGCAGCCCTAAAATAGCTGGAAATAACAGGTGACAAACGAAGAAAGGTACAGAACTGGGCCAGGAGGAGGGGACCAGATTGGGGTGGCTGTAAGATAACCCAAAAAGCCAGCTTCAGGCCTCCAGACTTGGACTGAACAAACCAGGTGATTAAATGAACAACACCTATGTTTCTTTATAGTCACACAGAGCGTTCTTATCCACTGTGTCTACTGTGTTTCCATTTCACAGATGAGGAGCTCAAGAGAGGAAAATGAAGTAACTAGCCTAAGGTCAAGGTAATGGTTTGAGGAGCAGCAGAATATTGGCTGTGTTTTGTTAGATAAATAATGTAGAATTATGAACTTATTTCACAGTCTTAAAAAGATGGTGGTAAATAAGACAGATCAAGTTCTTTCCCTGATAGAGAAGATCTTCCAGTGTGATAACAAAGAAAATAAATGTAGCATTTGAATAAGTTGTGCCACTCACTTGCTATTAAGTGTAGATGCCATTTATCAGATGGGATAAATTTTGAATGAGAAACAGTCCTGTGGTTATTCTTGCTAGTTAGGAGTGAGTTTAAATCTATACTTGGTTGAGTATTTGAAAATTCTGTTGAAAAGGAAAGAGTTTTTTTTTGTTTTTCCTAGTGTAGAACTACAATAAGTAAGAACCACTTAAGAGCCTTCTACTCAGATGTAACCAACAGTAAGAGCTTAATTTATGAAGTGCAGTTGCCTGGAGTTGAACGCCTGTATATAGCATGTGAAGTTTGAAGATACCCCGCAGCTTTGATAGCAGAAATCTATGGTAGAAGTAAAGTGTACAAGTTTGTGGGGTAGTGGTCTTCTTCCAAATGTGCTGAAGATCTTAGCAAACAAAATGACAAGCTCAGGTCTTTAACATTTCAGCTCTAGCATGAAATAACAGATACTTTCTACGACAGCTCTGAGCCATACTGTAAGGCAAATATTTAGGAAGCCAAATTCACTGTTTTATCCAACAAATGTCTGAATTACACAACAAATTGAACTCTTGGCTTCCCTAATTTTCTTACGTTAAGTTTGAGAATGCATCAAACTCTAAGAATTGATACTGGGACCATAAATCCCCCAAAAAAACTATGGCAGCTGGGGAAGCCTCTTTTCTTCCAAGCTAAGAAAGTTTGATTCCCCTGGACCAAAAGTCTTCACAACAGTCTTTTCAGAGGTATCTACATTTGCATAGGCAAATCAAATTGTCTCAAGACCCAACCTCCACACTTTTCTTTTTTTTTAGAATCCATTGTGAGATTCAAATCCCAGAAGGTCCAAATCCCAAGGTGTATAAATCCACCTGCTTAAAAGAGTTACTATACATACAGAAGTGTTGTGAAATGTTCCCAACTCTCACTTGTAAAGAACTGGGGTGTACATATCAGAATGGATGTCAGAGGCATTGGATGAGGGAAGGAGGAATCAACAGCTGTGGGCACACTGACCAGGGTGTTTGGACTCAGAGTTAATGAAGATGGCTTGGAAGAGACCTAGAGCCAATGGCAACATGGCTTCTTCAATGTCATTGAAATCCGTGGATCAAAAATGTAGTTTCTGTTTTACTGAGTTGACTTGACTGATAACCTGTCCTCAAGCTCATCTCTGTAGCAACCTCAGAGCTTTAGGATGTCTTGGGAAATGTGGGGGTCACTGATTCAATCAAAGCTCTCCTAGCCCCGCCATTGATTTGCTTTAGAATAATCTGCTACTTATGCACATTTTGCTGAGTCTTAGAAATCCTTGCTGTGGTCACAGTATTACTTGGCCAACATTTCCTGATGAAGTTATTTACTATTGACAGCACTCTTTTCTACTGGAGGTCTAAGAAATGTTTGCTGTTTCTCAACAAGCTTTATTATCTCGAGGAAATCTTTACAGGAGTACAGGTGTTACTCCTAATTTTTGGTAAGGGTTTAGGAAGCTTTCTTTTGGAATGTTCTACAATCAGCCCCCAACTATGATTTATAATTTTTGACTTAAAATATGTTGATGATTCAATGCGTAAAATAAATATGCATTTAATAGAAACCATACTTTGAATTTTTTAATTGTGATATTTTCTAAGACTAACAATATGTGGCACAATATTCTCTGGTAGCGCTGGACGGCAACAGCAAGCCACAGGTCCCAGTGAGACACATAATCACAAAGGTAAACAACCAATACTTTACAGGGTCCTATGTCATCAAGCTGTGATATTGGGTAGGTGAGATAGGTTACTTGCGATTTCTCTTTTTTTATTTATGTATGTATTTATGTATTTATTTATTTATTCTACTTAGGTATTATTACTTGCATTTTCAACCTATGATGGGCTTATTAGGATAGAAATACATCATAAGTTGAACATTTTAATTTCTCTGTTTTTGTTTTCTGTGTACTTTAATTATGTTGAATAGAGTAAAAATGGAATTTATTTCTAAGATCTTTAATTACATAACATTGTTAATAACAAAGCAGAGACTTGATGAAATTTAGACCAAATGCACACAAAAATGAGAATTAAAAACTTATCTAGCTTGATAGAAATTTTTTGATTAAATAAATCCTTGTTTTTAGCCAAAGGGCTTATATGCCATTATGAAACAAAATTAAAGACTTTAACTAAACTTTTTGGCAAATGCCGAGAAATGGTTATGGTTCTGATCTCTCAGATATTATAGCTAGATGAGCATCTCAACACTTGCAGTCATGGTGACAAACTCCATGTGTAATAGGATTAGGAAGAAAGAAAGCATTTAGGATTAACATTGATGACATGGTGACACCCAATTTATAATTCCTCTGATATTCAACTCCAGCTTATTCACATTTATTTTATGATTCTCTCTTCTGCTACCTGCTATATCTTTTCTTTCAAACAAGATTGTACAGTGTAGCAGCAGCAAATAAAAGAAATCATGAATTATTTATGCAAATCTTCATTTATCTGAGACTATCATCCACACCACATGGAGCAGCATGGATTTGAAGAAAAATGATGGAATTAGGAAAACAGCTTACTATGTTTCAGCTTTGCTTACCCCCAGGCAAGTTTCTCAACATATTTAAGTTTCTGTTTGGATGGCTTTGCAATGAGAATAGTCCTTCGTGGGGTTGTCAAAAGACTAAACACAGTGGCTGGCACAGAGTATTAATACAACATTAATGTTAATAGTGAACTAATCATATTATCATGGGCAACTTTGGCTTTGGAACTTGTTTTCTCACCTGCATAAAGTGAAGAGTCACTTTCACTCATAGAGTTGCTCTGACAACCAGGTGCAGTATGACCAGCCCTCTTGCTCATCACCATTAGAGGTCCCTCTAAAATTGATGAAATTGACTATCAGTGTCTCCATTCAACTGATATACCCTTAGCAAAGAATGGAGTAAATACAGCAAAAGAGTAATTCAACCTAGATTCCTAGAGGGAATCATTTTCATCAAGTCTGTTTCCAAACAATGTGGCTTAAATGACATTATTGAAACAAGTACAGAAAGACAGAGGTCTCACTCATGATAAAAGCCAAGTGCACAATCCATTTCAAGGGCAGTGCTGCTAAAATGCATAAAGTTACAAGCTTTGTCTTTTGAGGGATACAGAAAGAGTATGCAATTTCCTTGTCCCTTATGAACTTGTCAGGAGACTACATCATAAAACCAAGTGGACATTTTTGACATTTTGGACAGCTGATTGCATTAGAATCCTTCAAAAAGTTTTAGCCTTTAGATTCACAAAACTGACTAAAATAGATGTTTATAGAAATTGAAAGGAGATCTGAGGAGTAGAGGAAGAGAACTAGGGGGAGGGAAAAGGGAAGGGAAGGGCAAACACTGGGGAGTGATATTGGTCAAATTATATTGCCACAAATGTGCATGTACTACTGTGTAGTAACAAATTTCAACATGATGCATAATTATGATGCACCCATAAAAATATGAAAAAAAGAAAAAATAATGTTATAAATAATAGACTATCTTCATTAATAGTAAAATACTAGTTTTCCAAAACTTTTAAAATGTTGCAAATCCAAATTATGGGGTAATTGTTTTTTTTTTTTTAAGATTCACAAAATGGCTTAATGACCACATCTTTATTTTTACACAAATAATATACATTGATTGTTTATAGTTGTATAATAGCCGCCCTCCTATTAGGTTTTGGGTGCCTCTGGCTCAACATCTTTTATAAGGCTGCATTCAGGGTGTAGGCCCGGACTGCAGCCTCAACTGAAAAGATTGAGTATGAGAAAATTTGCTTCTAAGCTCACCCATGTGGTTGACAGAATTCTGGGCTATTTGGCTGAGGTGCTCTGTTCTTCATTAGCTACATGCATAGGATCCTTCACATCAAGCTCACATCAAGGTGAGCTTCCCTCAAACTAAGCAGGCAATATAGCTAGAACAGGCGAACAAGACAGAAGTCATAGTCTTTTGTAACCTAGTCTCAGAAAGAAGTCACATCTCATCATGTGAATAGATTATACTCATTGGCAGTTAGTCACTAGACTTATTTTATTTTTTCTTATATTTCTCAATACAGAAACAGAATTTTAGGTTTCAGGAGACTGAGTAATGATCACGAACTTTGTCCCATCAAGTCAATTTATAAAAAATTATCCTAAAAGAAAATAAAATATAAGTATAAAGCATACACTCTCATATGTTTTCTAAAGCCTTAAAATTTAGAAATAATAAATAAATAGTAAGAAGAAAAGGTTATCATTTAAAATAGATATTTTAGGGTTGGGAATATAATTCAGTTGGTAGAGTGCTTGCTTTGCATGCATGAGGCCCTGGGTTCAATCCCCAGCACCACAAAAAACCAAAGATTTTTGAAAAATAATTTATGTTTAAGGATAATATTTTAAATATTTTCAAGGGACAAAGAGCACTCAAATATACACATCAAACATAAATACGTGTGTATAGTCACATTAAAAAAAAAGAAACACAGAGCCAAAGGCCATGCATTGCCTACCTATGAGCTTGTTTACCTTTCCCGATTCTTCATTGAGGTGATTTTCCACCTCTTGAATTTTATCTCTGATTTCACTCCTTATATTGTACTTTATATCACAGATCAGTTCAACTATGTACTTTCTAAACTCCTTCTCTGTCATTTCTTCTACTATATTGTCAATGGATTCCATTACTGGAGCATCTCGGTTTGTTTGTGGTAATTATTCCTTTGTTTTTTCATGTTGCTTGTGTGTATACCCATCTAGCAGTGTGGATCTGAGGCAGTACAGTTTCTACCCTATAGACTTAATAGCATCCATGAAGGCTTCCAGTGCCTCAAAAATATGGAACACTTCATGAATTGGTGTCGTCTTTGCTCAGGGGCCATGCTAATCCTCTCTGTATCATTCCAATTATAGTAGAGGTGCTGCTGATCCAAGTACAAGAACTATGTTTCCTTTGTGTATGTAGTTACGATGAATGACATTTTTCTAATTAGTAGTTCAGAGTAGATTTTTTAATGTATAGAACATTGATGGATTTATTTTTGACAATTTTTGCTAATGCATACCTTCTTTTGAAATAGATTTTTATTTTATATCCTGGGCTTCTGTAAACTCTCTTCCCCCTCTACCAATTTTCAGTATAGAATATAGTTGAAGAGTATGGGTTTGAGCCAGAGATGAATAGATTTGCATCTCAGCTGTACCACTTTTTAAAATAAATATATGCTATCCATGTTTGTCTTTTACCTTCATGATGCGACATATTCCATTAGTAGTTATTCTAATATTGATCAATGTTCTCACCTCAAGGAGATTGGAACATATATATTAATTTTTTAAAATGAACTGCAGACCTACTCATTATTTTTATACCTTTAAGCAACAATAGTTACATTCCAGATGGTAAAAAGCATCTAAGTTACTCTGAGATGCTTCCTGAGGCTTCTGTGTCCTTCAGTTCACAACCTTACTCTTCAGACAACGAAGGACAGGGTTTCTCTACATCAATTGTAACTACTGATTTTAAAACTTTATTCTCCAAGTACTTTTGAACTCTGAGTAGGTAGCAAAGACTGTTTTAGGCACCTGGAATACAACAAAGAGGAAAAAAATATTTTACATACCAGACATAAAGAGAGGAGATAGCACCTGTCTCAACAGTCCATCAAAGTAAAAGAGTCTCCCTTGAGATTTCTTAAACACAAACCCAAATTAGGTTTTCTAATTGAATTCAGATTATCAGTGTGCTTCCCACATGCACACAAAGAAGTTGAAAATTATGCTAAAAGTAGTCACAGGCTAGTAATGTCATTATAATTCTATGATCAAGTACAATTCCTGTCCAGAGGCAAACATTTTAATAATATCAGGACAAAAAATGGAGTTCTGCTAAATATAAGCCTATAAACTCGTAATTTTTTTAAAGGCAAGGTAGACTATCAAGATAGAAATTCTTTTCCCCATGAGTCATAGTAAATAATGCCACATAAATTCCCAAAGCCTGTACATATCAAAAATCTCAGATACAAAAATGTTAAATATACCAATATGTATTTAAATCACAGAAGTAGTTGAAAAGATAGTGATTGGACAGGAAACTATCAATAATTTTCAGATATGTTTATGGAAAAAATAAAAATACTGAACTAAAGATTAAGAACATAAAAATAATTGAAGTAATATCCTCACTAGATTTATGAAATTAGCCAGTTAGATATGTATGAAAAATCAAATTAGTATGTCAGAAAACAGCCAAATAAATTGCTCAGAATGCAGCATTGAGACACAAAAAAACCCAGAAATTATAAATATAAAAAAGTCAGAAAACAAGGACAATTAAATTAGAGACTTCACTCTACATGTAAGCACAATCCAGAGGCAACATGTAGATTGAAACTGTAAATAAGTAGCTTATTTTTTCAATTCTGGTATATAACTCAAATTCCTAAATCCTAGTATATGTTACTCAATGAAAGCCAAAAAACAATTTAAGAATAGAAAATTTACTACCAAGTTACAGAACAACAGGGTGCATTGAATACAGGTGTGAGGAAGAGTGAGGTGAGGGGGAGAAGGGTATCAAAGATGGCAATGAGGTTTTTGCCTTACTCTACCAGCTGTGGTGAAGCCACACTCTGAGATGGGAGCAGTGGAAAGACTCAAATCTAATGTCCAGAAAGAAGGCAGATAGTTGGGAGTCTAGTGAGATGTTGATTAGGAGCCAGCTGTGCACATCAGGAATACCAACAAATCGGAGATCCCAAATATGGAGACATATTTGACCATCAAAATAAGTGGCCATTAAAAGTTGAGAAAGCATGAAATTGCATGCCAAGAGGTGATAGAAAGATTGAAGGTTTGGAGACAAGCATTAATGGACCATGAAATTTAATGGCTGGATGCAGGAGAGTCCATGAAAGGAGAATCAGGAGGGATGGCTACAGCAGTGACATGTTCACCTGTATCAAACCAGGAGCGCAGGGTGTGACAGGAACCGAGAGAGTTTCAAGGAAGAAGCGAGAGAAAAATCAATATGAGGAAAGGAAAAGACGCCCTTCGCATTTTGCAGACTAAATTTGAGGTATTTGATGAATTTATCAACATGTGTTTCAGTTGAGTGGCTCAAGGAAATAGCCACAGTGGAATGAGTTGAGGGGTTAGAGGAAGGCAAATAGATGTAGAAAGTAAGGTAGAAAATGGTTCCAAGAACATTGCTTGTCAAGGGGAAAGTTATGAGGGTAATGATTCATTGAAAATTTTGTTTCAGACTCTAGTAAAAATACATACACATTATGGGGTTGGAAAGAATAAGATTATTTCATATAAAGCCTGTTAATCCTAATAATGGAAAAGAGTTGAATCTCAGGACACAGGTGAAAGGATTTGTGTTAGAGGAATATCTTCTCTGTCACCTAGTTCTCAAAGTATGGTTTTCAGACTAGCAATTGCAGCAAAACTTGGGAATGGTTAGGAGTTAGGGATCCTGAGGGTGAGGACTAGCCCTCAGTGACTTAACATATCCTCTAGGTGATATTAAAACATGAAAAATTTGAGAATTACCAGAGTATCATGAAAAGAACAAAGATGAGTACACTACAACTTGTTTTATGTGTTTGGTGAGTGGAAGTCAAGAAATTGATATTTCCTTGGTTAAGAAGGAGATGCTACCCAATCATTGTGAAATAGGTAATGGGTGGGTCACACTTTGAATAGAGGAGAAAATGTTCCATCTAGGGAATAAATTGTCTGAGTAAAGTAGTGTGATTTTCCGCAGGAAACAAGGCCCTGTCTGAAGTCAACAACCATTAATGATGACCTTAACAGGCTCTGTTATGTGAGATTCCTCAGTGTTGTCAAGTTCAGATGGATGAGGGGGAAAAACATACTACTATGAGTTGATGTAAGATTTGGATGCCAGTGACACTAAGGTGTGTTCAAAAGTGGTATTAAAACTATAGAGCCTAAAATTTAAGTTGGATAAGAAAAAGGATTTAAAGTAAGAGTGGCGCCAAGCAACTCAGTGAGACCCTGTCTCTACATAAAACACAATATAGGGCTGGGGATGTGGCTCAGTGGTTGAGTGCCCCTGAGTTTAATCCCTGGTACCAAAAAATAAAAAATAAAACAAAAATAAAGTAAGAGTGACAACTAATCATATGTAAGTTTTCCTTTTTTTTTAGATATGGACAATCATATTTTATTATAAAAGATACAAATGGACAACCAGATGAAGAGATGCATAAGGATACATATGTAACTTTTTCAATATGAGTAGTTGATACAGTGAAAAGTGAGTAGTTGCTACAGTGAAATTTAAGGAGACCTGGTTGGATTAGACAACTGAGTGAATGAACTGATAATTTTATAGTTGGAGTTTTATTAGGTTTTAGAGGGTGACCTGGGAATGGGTAACTGAGAGGACGTAAAGAAGAATTCCACTGAAGATGAGCAAGAAATTGAAAGTCTTTTGTAATACCAAGCCACCAAGATAGATCCTAGTGATGTTGATCTCTGGTTTTAACAGTCTTGTATGGTCTTTTCCTATTGAATGATGTCTGCCTGTGTTACCATTGAGTACTGGGGAAGGAATATAGTGTGCTTTTCATGCATCGTTGCATTTATAGTGTGTATTAGGTGGTTTAATCTTGGAAGCTGGTCATTTACCATGAAGACCATCAAGTAGCTACATAAAGGCATACGATGATGAGAAACTGACATAATCTGCCAAAAGCGGGAAGGAATTTGCCAGCCATACAAGGAACTCACTTTGGAAGTGATATCATCTTCCAAAACCAGGAAGGAACTTGCCAGCCATATGAAAGAGTCACTTTGGTAGTGGATTCTCCAGCTCCCCAAACCTTCAGATGCCTGCAACCTCAGATGATATCTGGTTGTATTTCATGAGAGATCCTAAGCCAGAAACACCCAATCAAGTCCTCCCTAAATTCTTACCCACAGAATATGAGAAATAATTATATATTTATCACATTTTATCTCACAAAATTTTAGAATAATTTATGATACAATGATAGCTAATAAATGCAACATTCACACAAATATTATAGTTACATAATATTATCCCAAGAAATAAATACGGAAGGGAAAACCACATACCAGTTTCTAAAATCTTTGAGTATTAAATCTCTCCCTAAATTACTACAAAAACAACCAAAATATAAAAATTCAAGGTAGAGGAGGTAATATTTTTCATGTACACAAACCAAAACTATCCAGAGTAAAATGGAGGTGAAATGTAAGCAAGTGTTTCTATAATTAAACTTATAATTTTATAAATTATGAAGTAAATTCTAATGACAGTTCTTTCTGTCAAAAAAAAAAAAAACTATTGAGAAGTTGAAAATAAACATGCCTATTTGTCCTGAAATTGTAATAATGAGTAAAAGGAAGGCGATAAACTAGTTCCATAAAAAAACGTAATGATAAGATGCAGGAGGGGGGTGTAAAGAATCACTGTGATTTTTATAATTGACATTTATGTCTCAACTATATCTTACTGTCCATGTGAGAATGATGGGTTAGTCTTTAATGCCTTTACCATATGGATATGAGAAATCTGAAATTTATAAAGACCTTGCTGAAACTGATAGCAATTATTTCATTATTAAGTCAGAAGAATATTCACAACTGGTACATAACAAACATGAGCAATGGGGACCATGAGGCTAAGGGGATAATTCTACAAACTAGACCAACTTGCTGACCCCCACATGCTTTATTTTTAAAAATAATTTAACTAGAGCCCTGCCTGGCTCAGGTCAATAGGATAGCTAAATTCCTCAGCATAAAAACCTGTTATCTGCAAGAGAAACAGGCCTGAGAGGCTCCTCCCTGATGATAAAAGGAACACAAGTCACCCTAAAGGCTGGGGTCGGGGCCGGGTTCTAACCTTACCCAGAGTAGATTCCAGACTTCAAGGAGATAGGATAATTAGAAGCAGAGCCCCTAGTCACAAAATCTGTAAGAACAAGTTCCAATTAGAATGGGTCATTGTGGCCAAAGTGACCCAGAGTTGCCTGGAATCTTCAGCATGTGATTATAATAGTGAAATCTCCTCTCCCTGGGGTAAGACTAGGTGAAGTAGGGACTTGAGAGTCTGATGCAATCCTGTTATCACTCAAAAGTCAGGAAGTGGCCCTGGGTGGGGCTCTCTGGAAACTTCCCTGGGACCCCCTAGAAAACTGAAGGGCAGGAAGGCATGCCATCCCTCTCCTGAGAGGATTCACTCACTTCCTCAAAAGTGTCTCCTTTACCATTTTTCCGCTCTTTCCCAATAAACTGCAATGATGTGTGACAGCATCTGAAATCTTTCTGGTAGGATCACCAGAACCAGTGAGAGAGAACATCCACAGTTGCTTCAGCTCTGCAGATGGCCTTGCTCTGCAACATGAGGATAAGCAAACCTGAGACATGCTAACTAAAAACTGAGACTTTTCAAAAGTGTGTCTATTGAAGTGACATTTAAGACCAAAAAGAGAAGCAAAATTTGTGGTTGTCACAGAAGCTAAGTAAATATATTAAGAATTTTTTCTCAGAAATGAAAAAAAAAGAAAAGAAACTAAAAGGTATTTGAGAAGATGCTTGGCTTTTGTGAAGGGGCTCAATAGGAAGTAAATATATGCTTAATGAATGCTTGTTGATAACACCACTTGTGTACAATATGAAGAAACATAAATGTAAATTTTATTATGACTTTTTTTCCAATGAGTTTGTAATCCAATTACAGATAGACATAGAAAGGATTAAGGATAGTCTACAAACTAGAAAGCTTTTCACAGCAAAAAAAAAAAAAGATAGAAAATAAAAAAATCAAGAATGTGACGAGAGAGCCTATAGAATGGTAGAAAATCTTTGCCACCTGCACCTCCAATAGAGCATTAATCTCAAGGGATTTGCAAAGAACTCAAAACGTTTAATACCAAGAACCAAATAACCCACTTAATAAATGGACAAACTAACTGAAAGTCACTTTACAGAAGAAGAAATATGAATAGTCAACAAATAGATGAAAAAGTGTTCAACATCTCTATCAACTAGAGAAATGAAAATTAAAACTACATTGAGATTCCATCTCACTCCAGTCAGAATGGCACTTAGCAACAATATAAGTAACAATAAATGTTGGTGAGGATGTAGGGGAAAAGCTACACTCGTGCATTGCTGGTGGGACTGCAAATTGGGGCAACCCTCTGGAAAGCAGTATTGAGAGTTTTCACTGTAAAATCCTAACACAAAATGGAGTCACTCTGGCTCAGGCCTGCATGTATTATGCTAACCTGCTCTTTGTGCTTCTGTGATTAATGCTTTGCTATGCTTGCTTCTCACGGATGGGGGTGCATAACCACAGGCTGCCAAGACCCCCTGGCCAGTTACCTAAAGTTCCAGGAACTGAAAGGACATAGGAGGCACTGTCACGGTTGAACTGTAAATAACTATAGGCTGAATACCTGCCAAATCCTGTTTTCCTAAGTCATGTAGCTAGCCCACCCTATAATAACCTCTGAAACCCTCACTTTGGGGTCACTCTCTGAAGGAAAGGAGAGCTGACCCCAATCGATTGGCCTGTGTGCCTATTTCCTCAATAAACTTTGCTGCTTCTGCAGAGTTGTCTGGGCTGCACTTCTTGGGGAGAGGTGCAGGTTGGATGCAACATCACAAACCTTGAAATGGAACCATAATTGGACCCAGTTGTCCCACTCCTCAGGATATACCCAAAGGATTTAAAATCAGCATACTACAGTGATGCAGCTACATCAATGTTTATAGTGGCTCAATTCACAATAGCTAAGCTGTGATAACAAGCTATGTGCTTCTCAACAGACGAATGGATAAAGAAAATGTGGCATATATACACAATGGAATATTACTCAGCCATAAAAAAAGAAAAAAACTATGGCATTTGCTGGCAAATGAATGGAACTGGAGGCTATTATACTAAGTGAAATAAGCCAATCCCAAAAAAACAAAGGTTGAATGTTCTGTTCGATATGTGAATGTTAACCACATTGAGGTTGGTGTGGAATAGAAGTTTATTGGATTAAACAAAGTGGAATGAAGGGAAGGGTGTGGGGATGGGTATAGGAAAGACAGTAGAATGAATCAGTCATAACTTTCCTATGTTCATGTATGAATACACACCAGTGTAATTCCATATCATGTACAACTACAATAATGAGATCCTAAATTGTACTTTATGTATGTTTAATATGTTGAAATATACTCTACTTTTATGTATATATAAACAGAACAAATAAAATTAAAAAATAGACATAAAAATAAGAATTAAAGATAGTCTATGACCATGTTGCTTTGTTTTCCCCAGGGCTTTCACTGTGATTTACTGCATTGCAGGCTGTATGAGAAAATATAAATAATTTAAAGAGAGAAAGATCTTTATTCTTTATGTAAGTACAAGAGTTGAAACTTGATTGAAGGTCTTAAAACATTCACAAGTTTAAAGCATGATGGGGAGTGTGGGGGTTCTAGCACTTGTTTACAGACTGAATAACAGCAAAAGATTTATGGTTTGTGAAACATTTGTACTGTGGAAAAGATAATAAATTGGAGACATCATTGTGAAAAAAAGATAGTCCATGACCAACTAAAACAAGAAAAGAAAAGAAGAATAAACATTACAGGATACAGAGATAGTCAATGGACATAGCACATTGTAATTCTGTTTTCTCTTGTTATAAAAAAATACACGAGGATGGATAATTTATAAAGAATAGAAGTATATTTAGCACCCTTCTTGACTCTGGGAAGTTCAAGAACAAGACTCAAGGATCTGCTTAGGACCTGATGAAGTCTTTCTTCCTGGGGTATGGCACAGTGGAGAATATCACCTGGTGAGACAGGGCAAACTTGTCAGAGTTTGATTTTATACAAAGCCACTCCCTTGGAAACCAATTAATCTATTAATCCATAGATGGGTTAATCCATTCATGAAGGCAGAGTTTCACATGACTACATCACCTCCCAAAAGCTCACTTCCAAATACCCTTAGCATGTGACTAACACATTGATTCTGGGGGACATACATTGATACCTCAGCAGGAGAGTGATGAAACTTAAGTTATGCTACATAGCAGCATGATTATTTGTTGCTGCATTTTGAATGATCACTTCTGGGAGTACTTGACTCTAGCTGTCCACCCTTGGGAAGAAAGTATCTTCACGCTACTATGTGTCCAGGCCCACCTTCGTACGATCAGTGTGTGCAAATATGTCAATCATAGTACTAAAAATCCTGTTCCTTTCTATCCCTCAAGTCTTTTTAATGACTCATTAATGAAGATAACCATTTGTTCTTAGTAGATTTTCCTTCCAACACTTTTTATCCGAACCTCAGGTTATGCAATTTTGTGTTCTTCATGCTCTTGTCCTTTTCAACGAAAATAGTAGCTTTGCAGACTGACAGAGACTTCCCATTCAATCCTGAGGAGAAAAACTGGAGTCTTTATCCACAAACAGAATCTAGATTTTCTGGAGGAAGGTGAGTTAAGAAAACCATGGATAGAACATACTTCTTGATATAGAAGGTTTTTCAGGGACTGAAGCCGACTAAATGTGGGGTCCCTAGCCCCACCGAAGCACACTCTTGCTGCTGAGGGAAGGAAGCTGGAGCAGCTGCAGACCCTACCGTGACAGGTGCCAAAGAAGATGAGTGTGGAGATGGTCCACTCGGGTCTGCCCCACTGTGGGCTCCCTAAGTCCACTCTGCATTTCCTGCCTTTTGGCACTTCCCTGACCCTCGTCTTTAAAAGTTCTAAATTTTAATGATTTCAGAGATGCTACTTTTGTTAACAACTGTGTCTTCAATCTTCCTTCAAAGATGGCTTTGAATAATACCAGTTTTCCTAACAATTTGACTCCAAGTATTTCTGGAGCAGAGAGCATCAAGGCCTAGTCTCTTTCTACCCTAAATTAATTATGACAGAATCTCGTGCCACCTAGTGACAGGAACAGACCCATGGTCTGCATGACTGAGGTCGCTCAATTCCAAATGTTTAAGAAAGGTAAAACAAAAGACTGTGGTCATGTTTCAAGAATTATATGGTGGATGCCAGTTTAACTTGCTGTCAGGATGAACAAATGCACATATTTAGTTACATATATATGTTTAGTAACAAATTTAGAGTTTTTTTCCATTTTATTTATAATTTTTTTTTGTTATTCTATGGAAATCAAATTTGAGGCAGATGGGGACCATCTGGAGCCTGAATTCATAATCTTTCGCTAAAAGTCTTTTCCTGTTTACCCACTTTTTACAATGTTTAAAAAGTGCCTCTCCTACCTTTCTATTGTTAAATCAACCATGAAATCCAAGGGTAAGGTGTTGGCAAAAGTCTCCTCCACAAGAAACTTCTTCAATTATAAGAATCACAGGCCCTTTCCGACTACAGCCACTCAATCAAAGGCTGAACCATTCTCTTTCAGGGCCAGTTGTGACTTCTCTCTCACTGGGCACTGTCCAGTCACCTTGAGGTGATCTCTCTGTTGCTTTTTTCTCCTGATTAAATCTTGCTTTTCTATCAATCTCACTGGACTTAAGTTCCCTTTCTTCCCTCTCTGAGTAAAATTTTAGTTCCAGTTTCTCATATTAAGATGATTTTATACTCACCTGTAAGCTTGCTAAATTCAGATATTAATTAAAATAGAATTTCTTATAGATGATTGAGATTTTGTGTATTGGCAATCATATTGTCTATGAATATGTTTATTTTTTTTTTCTTTTCAATCTGGATTGATTTCTTTTCCTGCATTGCACTAGCTAAGAACTTAGATTGATAATGGTGAGAGCAGACCTCCTTTTCCCCTGATACTAGGTTAGGAGCAAAGCTTTTCCTCTTTCCTTGTTGCTTATCATGTTAACGTGACTTTTAGACATTCATTTTGGTGTTAACATTTTGGTTGAATATGTCAATGAAATCATCTAGGCCTGGAGTTTTCTTTGGGTCCTGGATGAAAATGAATTTTTTCTTTAACAGACACACAACTACTGACCTTGTATATTTCATTTTGACTAAATTTGGTCATATTTGTTTCTAAGGAATTTGTCCATTTCATCAAAATTTTTATATTTAAAGCTAAAAGTTTCTGTGCCCGTTTAATATTTGTAGGATATCTAATGATACACTTTTAATTATTCCAGATATTAATTTATATTTTCTTTCTGTTTTGGCTGGCATTTTATAAACACTACTCAGCATTTCAAGTCATAACCTCTTTACTTACTTTTCTACTTTTTTTTTTATCAATTTCATGGATTGGTTTTTATTTTATCTTTGTGATTTTATTTCTTCTGCATATTCAAGAGTAATTTGTTTTTTCTGTTCAGTTCAGGTGATTGGTTTTAAATTATTCTTCTTTTCCAATGTAAACTTTTGAAGCTAAAATTTCATTGGTTTCTAACCTAACGTCCTTTTGTTTTGTTTGTTTGTTTTATTTTTTTTTTTTAGTGCTAAGATGTCATCTAGGACATCATATTTAGACATCATTTATCTTTAGGCTACTCTTGACTGTGACTCTCAAGGTTTTCTTATTTTTAATAACCTTAATAGTTTTATGAAATTCTCATCAGGTATTCTGTATAATGCTCTCAATCGTAATGGGTCTGATGGTTTTATCATTAAACTAAATTCATGGGTTAGGCAGAGACGAAGATGATAGAGGTAAAGTTTAGATTGCATCACATATTATCAAGGGTCCATACTATCCACATGACCAACTACCCTTGATACTGACTTGACCACCTGTATTGGACAGTGTCTGTCAAGTTGCTCCGCTATGAAGTTACATCCCCTTCCTTTCTTTGTATATTACATTCTTAGAAAGAAATGAAATGAATGGGTTTTGAGACCCTTAAACTAATCACCAGATTAATACACTGACATGGATTAACTTGGTGTTAATTAATGTGTAGTTAATATGTAGTAATTAACTACATATTAATGTTAGTGTTATTAATGTTAGTTAATATGTAGGTTGGGTGTTTTTGGAGGAGATAGGTCACTGGGAGTGTGATCACTGGTGAGCAGACTGCTTAGTTACCCATTCCCATATCCTGAGTTGCTTTCCTCCACCATGCCCTTCTACCATTATATTCTGCCTCACCTTGGGCCCAGAGAAATGAAATTGGCCCTTGATGAACTGAGACCCCTGAAACAGTTAGCCAAAATACATTTTTCCTTCTATTTCTTATTCTTGTCAGATCATTTGGTCACAGTAATGAGAAACCTGACTAAAACAGAAAGTGGTATAAGGAGTGGAATTTTTTTTTCTTTTTTCTTTTCCCAACCATCGTTTTTTGTTCCTTTTAAATATACATGACAGTAGAGTGTATTTTGACATATCACACATGCATGGAGTAGAACTTATTCTAATTGTTGATGTGACTAACCTGACCATGAGGTTTGGAAGGTTTCGGAGCTGGTTTGTCAAGGGAGGAACCTTAAAGAGTTTAGAGATGAAAGCCTGAAAATCTTTAGAATGTTGTAATCAGAGCTTAATGGGCAATTCTTTTGGGATCTCAAAGGACCATAATGCCAATGAAACTGTGGACAGTTAAGACTAGGCTCAAGAAGTTTCAGGGGAAAAGAAGGACTTTATTGAAAATTAGACTAGATGCCTATAACCCCAGTGGCTTGGGAGGCTGAGGCAAGAGGATCACAAGTTCAAAGCCAGCCTCAGCAACTTAACTTTAGCAGGGCCCTAAGTAACTTAACAAGATCCTGTCTCAAAAGAAAGTCAGGGTCGGGGGAGCTGAGATGCTGTGCACTGGTTAAGAATCTCTAGGTTAAGTCCTCAATACTAAAAGAAGAAAAACAAGAAGAATAGAAAAGAAAATCGGACTAGAGGTCATTCATGATACATTCTGGCAAAGTCGTCTACATTTTGCCTATATCCTAAGAAAATTTCAGTGAGGCTAAATTTAAAGGTAATGGACTAATTAATCTGGTGGAGGAAATTTCAAGGCAGCACACTATTTAGGCAATGACATGATTATTAGTGGCAGCTTTTAACCATGTTTACTATGATAATGAAGAGCAGAAAGATTTGAAAAACTTTCAGTTTAGCCACAATTGTATGAGTAAATCTGTGGCTGTAGAAGGTGTGGTCATTAAAGAGATTACAACTACTAAAGAAAAGCTAAGACCTTTAGCCAGAGACTATAAGGAAGAGGACTTGAGGGCATATCAGGAATTGGAAGGCCACAACATTCCAGGCTCAAAGATGTCCAAGTAAAAATTGAGAAGAGACCAGTAGGAAACCCTGCTCACATGGGGGCAGGGTTGAAAATTATTTCACCATATTTGGATACCCTGACACTCAGAGGCTGCAGAAGGTATGGTCCCAGGAGGATGGACTACTGTTCAAGATGACAGAAGACTTTGCATCAACCACCTGGTGCTGATTCTGCAGGAATGTAAGAAGCTAGAAATATGGGGTCATTGAGGTTTCCACCAAAATTTAAAAAGAAGGCCTGGGAGGCCATGCAGAGTACAGCAGGGTCAGAGTCCCTGCAGGTAGTCCCTGATTAGGCAATGCAGGAAGATGCAAGAGGAAGTTGGAGCTGCAGTGGAGACCCCAAGATTTAAAAAAGAGAGTAATGTGGAATGCCTGCTGAGGAAAGTTGCAGGAATCAAGCAGAAACAAGCCAAGAAAGTAGAAATGAGTTCTGCAACCAGAAATGCTATTGGGACAGAGCTACAACGCAGCCTTTTTGAGAGAACATCATGATGCCATGTGCCCCAGAAGCTGAATGTGGAGCTACAGGACTTGTTGCCTAGCTGGATTTTGCTACTGTTTTCGTCCTATTTCTTCCTAATATGCCCTTACTTCTCTCTCTCTTTTTTTGTTGAATGCAAATATTTACTCTGTGCTACTATATATTAGATACATGTAACATTTTTATCTTCTTAGGTGATATTATCTGTGGGTTTGAATTGAGTCTGAGGTGGAATTTTGGACTTGGACTTCGGGGCAATGCTGTAACTTCTAAGATTCTGAGGACTTTTGGAAATTGACTAAATGTATTTTGCATTGTGAGATGAGCGTGCATTTGAGGAGGCAGGCTGAAATGCTATGGTTTACATTTAAAGGTTCCCTCAAAAGCTCATGTGTGGTACAATCAAGAATTTCCACAAGTGAAATAATTGGGTTATAAGAGGCTCATCTTAATTACTGGATTAATCCACTAATATGGATTAACTGGGCAGTAACTAGGAAAGTAGGGTGTGGCTAGAGGAGGTAGGTCACTGGAGGTGTGACTTTGGGGTTTCTAATGTCTCTGATGAGCAGAGTGCCCTCTCTGCTTCATGTTGCCTTGTCCTGAGATGCTGTCGTCCTCCCTGCCCTTCCATCACAATGTTCTGCTGACCTAGAGTCCAGAGCAATAAAGTTGGCCTTCTATGAACTGAGCCCATGAGCCATATGTGCCATTCTAGCTAGGTTTTTTGGTCACAGTGATGAAAAAGCTGACTAAAACTATAATACTTTGCATTGCTTGTCCTTATGGTGTGGGATATTTGCTATAACTCAGTGAAGGAAGATTGGTTATATAATATTTTTAATTGTCCTACAAATTTTGATCTGCTGCATTTTCATTGGCATGCTTTCAAGATAATTTTTTAAGGGATGGAAGTATAGCTCAGAAGCAGATCATATGCCTATTATATGTGGAGCCCTGGATTTGATTTTCAGCAATGAAGAAAAACTATAATTCTCATTCATGTTTTGTTTTTTGGCTCATGGACTTTTAAGATATTGTTTCTTGAATTTACAAATATGTGAAGCTTTCCTATATGTTATTTTTGCTGATTTCTAATTTAAAATCTTTGTGATTAATATATACATTTTCTAGAATCCAGTGCTTTAATATTTGTTGAAGTGCCCAAAATGATCTACAGGTTCATTATAATCCCTACTGAAATCCTAATGGCATTCTTTAAAGAAATAGGAGAATATAATACTAAAATTTTATGTAATCATAAAGGACCCAGAATAGCAAGTTATATTAAGAAAACTTGAGCAAGAAGAAAAAGCTGGAGATATGACACTTAGATTTTAAAATATATTACAAAACAATTTTAAAAAACAGCTTGGAATGTGCACAAACCTTGATGTATATACCAATGGAACAGAAATAAGTTTACATATCTGACTAATTCATATTTGAAGAGGAAACCAAGAGTACGCAATCGACAACATTCTTTTCAATAAATGGTTCTGGGAAACTGGGACTTCCAAATGCAAATAATGAACCTGAACCTTTATTGTATACTATGCAGAAGAAAGTTAATGCAAAATGAATTAAAGATGTGAATATAACACATGAAAGTATGGAACCAGAAAATGGTAAGGAACAAACTTTATGATATTGGTCCTGGCGAGTGATTTCTAGAATTTGACACAAAAATCACAGTGAACAGAAAGTGGGATTATATCAAAACAAAAAGCTTCTGTGCATCAAGTGGAACAATCGAGAGAGTGAAAAGACAACTGGCAAAAAGGGAGAAAATATAGAAAAAGATACATTTAATAACAGGTTAATATACAAAATAAATAAATAATTCATACAACTTTAAAACATGCTCATAACTTGATTTAAACAGGGGAAATAACTTAGTTGTTTCTCAAAAGTACATGAAAAGATTAGTATGTAGAGAAATTGGAAACTTTGTACATTGTTGGTGGCAGTATAAAGTCTTGCCGTCACCGTGGAAAACAAAATGAAGTTCCTGCAGAAATTAAAAATAGAACCACCATCCAACATAGCGTTTTGTTTCTGGGTACATTGTCAAAGATTTTAAATCAGGAACTCGACATAACTACTCCCCTATGTTCATTTGTGCATTATTTCCAATAGCCAGTCTAGGAAGATAGCCTGAAAAAATGTCAATGGACAATGAATAGGTAAAGAAAAAGTGGTGTAGATACAGTAACAACAGTCCCCCCCCCGACACGCACACTCACACACACACACACACACACACACTCACACACACACTCACACATGCACACACACACACACTCACAGCCTTAAAAATGAGGGAAATCCTTTCATATGTGAGAACATTAATGACATTGCAGGACACTATGCTATGTGAGATAAACTGTCCACAGAAGGACAAATTCTTCATGAAACTCTTATACGAGGTGTCTACAAGAGTTGCAATCATAAAACACAGAATAAAATTGTGTCTTCCAAGAGCTAGAGTTATGGAAAATGAGAAATTTCTCTTCTAAGGATATTCCATTTCAGGCAGATGATAAAAATAAGTTCTAGAGATCTGTTATACACCTTGTACCTATGCTTAGCAATATTGTATTGTGACTTAAATTTGGTTGAGAGGGTAGAACTTAAGTGATATTACCACAAAAGAAACAAAAATGTTTAAACAAATTTTGTTGGCTTATGCTTTTCCAGAACATATTCTATTGTGGTGAATATATAATATACTGTATCAACATAGTTACTGACTTAGGCCTTAGTAATATTAACTACATCAATGTGAATGCTAATGTATTTTTTAAATTTATCTTTGTTAATTATTTCTTAGTTGTTCTTTCATTTTATGGATTAAAATATTAACCTTCTACAAATTAAAATGTGAAAATGTTTTTTATAAACAATATGTAGTTAAGACTTTTTGCTTTTTATTTTGAGATGGGGGCTCACTAATTTGTTGAGGGCCTTGCTAAAGTTGCTAACGATGGCTTCAAACTTGTGATCTTCCTGCCTCAGTGTTCCAAACTTCTAGGAGTACAGGTGTGCACTATTGTGCCTGAATTAGGACTTACTTCTTAAGCAAATTCTGACAAACTTGTCCTTTTTATTGGTGTTTTTATTCTCTTGATGTTTATTTTAATATCGATATGTTTACCACTTTTCCCCATTTTCCCTGTATTTTATTTCTTATTACTCCTCTTATGCTTTCTGGGGATCTTTAATTTCTTTAAATACCATTTTACTTTCTCTTTTGATTTCTTAAATATGCTCCTGTTAGTCTCTGTGTGTGCTGGAGGTTACATTACAATATGCATCCCTAATTTTCAATGGATTATCAAAAAATTGTGCCACTCTTCATAAATTATAAACATATTTCAACTATATAGATTACTCCCATCTCATTTCATTCCAGGAGTTAGTGATCTTTTTCTATAAAAGGCCAAACAGTGAATAGTTCAGGATTTTCAGGTCACATGCGGTCTCTCTAACCTCATCCTCTCCTCCACCTGCTCCCATCTTTAAAATGGATGATTCACTTTTAGCTTGCACTTTGTACAAAAATAGACCATAGGCTGCAAACCTTTACAACTCAGTTTTACCATTCCTGCCTCATAAACACCATAAAGGATAAGGATAACACCTATGTATCACAAAGTCAATATGACAATGTCAAAACTTTGCATTCAACGATGGTATGCATCTTTAACGTTTCATCTTTCATGCATGTTCATATCTGTAAGGATCAAAGTTTCCCTGTGGCATCATTTCCCTTCATCCTGACAATTTGATCTAACATTTCTTTGTAGGGTAGGTATATAGCTTCTCTAAATTTGTGTTTATATGAAAATTTCTTTATTTCAACTCAATTTGTAAAGTTTGTTTTATTAGGATATTTAGAATTTTTGTTCTTGATTTCTTTGGTGTTTTTCTTTCAATTATTTGTAGTTGTAGATGGACAGGATGCCTTTATTTTATTTCTTTATTTTTATGTGGTGCTAAGTATTGAACCCATGGTCTTTTTAATTATCTCTTCTAACCTCCATAGTTTCTGAAGAGAATGTATCAATTAAATATTGTTCCTTTGTATGTATGTTAATTTGTCTGTTGCAGCTTTAAAGATTTTTTGTGTATTTTTGTATTTTATTTTATTTTTAGGTTTCAGCAGTTGACTATGTTGTGTTTGAGCAAGGTCTTTTTGGTACCAACTTAAAATAATAAGTTATTATTTTTATTTACATATACATTTCAGAAATTTGAGAAATTTTAAGCCACAAGTTTATCTAATAATTTTCCTTGTTTTCTCATTCTAAAATTCATATTACATAAACTTAAGTAATATTAGATTATCTGATATGTTCCTGAGACTCTGACATGTGTTCTATTGTCTCTGTTTTGCAGATTGGATCTTTCTTATGTTAGTCAGTTTTCTCTGCTGTGCCCAAGAACAACTTAGAGGAGCAAATTTTGTTTGGACTCATGACTTCAGAGACACTGGTATTTGTCAAAACATGTCTTTTAACATTTTTGTTTGAAGAATATGGCCTTAGGGAAGGATGGGTATTTCTACCTCTCAAGTTATAAAAGGTTTTATATGTATTTAATCTTTTAGTAAATGTGGATTGAGACTTACTATTTATTAGATATTCCGTTGGATCTGTGCAGATGTGATAGAGATGGTAGGGAGGTAGAGAAGCAAGCTGCATATGTGCTATGCTTGTAAAGTTTCCAGTGTCACACACGAAAGGAGAATTAGACATCTATCTCTTATATCTACAAACATAAAAAAATCACAAAATAGGACGTAAGTGCAAAAAGAATATTTCAGATGAAATTCTATGTGGAAACTGAAAATAGAGGAGGATGATAGTGTCTCCAAGATGTACAGGCTCTAATCCAAACAGATTGCTCTACTTGGCATGGAAGACTTTACAGATGTGATTAAGATTATGGATTTTAAGATGCAGAAGCTGGACTGGATTATACAGTGCTTCTGATACCCAATATGATCCCATAAGGCCTTAAATGCACAGCGATTTTCTTGGCATTAAAAGAAAATGAAGAGTCAAAAGAATGTACAAGTGGAAGAATGCTGGCACCCTCTGTACATCAGAAAAGGCAAGACAAGGAGGGATTCTTCCTTCACCTCTACAAAGGAACATAGCCCTGCCTACCCTGGATTTTACCCAGAGCTCAGACTTCTGACCTATAGGACTCTATGTTAATGTTATCTACAGAGAATAAAGCCAATTGGTTGATAAATTGTTACAGTAGGATTAGGTCATTACCTCAGAGGGCAAATTTCTTTATTTTAGGGAAGAATGTTTAGAAAATGATGGGAAAAGCACTTTGAAGAGAGACGTCTTAGTTCATTTGGGTTGCTACAAAAAATGTCACAAACTGAGTAGTTTACAAACAAGAGAAGTTTGAGCTATGCAATTCTGGAGGTTGGGAAGTTCAAGGAGGAGGCACAGATGATTCAGTGTCTGATGGGGGTCATCTTCCTGGTCCATGAGGGCCATCTTTTCTCTGTGTTCTATCATAGTCAAAGGGGTAAAAGTCTTAGAGGTCCCTTATAAAAACATTAATTCCATTTGTGAGGATGGATCCCTCCCATACTCAGCACCTTCCACTCCCTGAATACCATCTTTTTGGGGGTCAGAATTTTCACATAAGTATTTTGGAAAGAAGATTGAATAGTGGATAGAAATGTGGTAGTGGATATTGGACAGGGTTAGTAGTGGTGGTTGTGGAAAATACTCTAGACCTAGGTGATGAATTGAGTAGATGCCCTGATTAGAAAAGTCAAGGGCAGGTACATAATGCGAGTTAACGATGTTGGCCAGAACTAACAATTTCAGTGAAAAGCCTGAATAATCTATTTTTTTGATCTTTGTTACTGTCTTTATCTCATCTTCTCTGAGCTTCTTCTTCCTTATTTTCTATCATGGCATTATTCCTTGTACAGATGGAAGCTTCTTACCCTTCCACACACAAGCTTATGGATGAGTGGATAATGGATTAATGGAGGTGGACCTGTGTGTGTCATCCCTGGAAGGATCCTCTAGGACACTAGATCAGAGATATATGAGTTTGAAAGGAAAATGTGCCTCTTGACTGGTGCTTAATGATAAAACACACTGATAAAACACACTGAAATCACATCAGTTTGCCATCATTTTCTTCCCAGAAATAGGAAGCAAGCATTATAAATTTCTGATATTAACAGCATGGTGGGTTTGTTGCCAACAAACTGTCTCTGCCCATTCAAGCTTATGTCCCACAGAGCTGTCTTACCATCACTTTTATATGATCTCTACTGAGATGGAAAGGAGTATTCTTGTTTTTACACTAGATAGTTTATTTCTTAAGAAGTGAAATATATTTTTTGTGCAAGAAGTCTTACATAGATTCTAATACTCTTAAAGCTTTGATCTATCTGTTGGGTATTTTTTGATACATTTATTCTAAAAGCAAGGCATTAATTAAAAAGGGTTTGTAATATTTATATGTTATAAACATCATCAATTAAATTATGTGTGTTTCCAGATATAGACAACAATGTTTAATTGTTAATGGCAAAGAATATGGAATTTGGAACAGATTTGACTCAAGTTTGGTTTGTAACACTTATTAGCTATATTTGCATATGTTATTTATAATTTCTGAATCTTAATTTTCTTCTGGGTTAAATTTATATCATGTGCCTCCTACATTGGTTATAGAAAATGAACCCTGTGGATATGTTCATACGAACAGAGAAAACACAGCAGGTATTGTTGACGTTTTTACAGCATAGTGGTAGCAAGGATGACGGCAGGTCTCCACCTTCTTTTTCATGTTCCTATTATTACCATTATGTACTATTAGTGTTGTGTTTTTACTATGATCTGCTTCAACAGCCTTACTTAAAGCCACTGTCCATGGTTTCATGACACAGGCCTCCAACCCAACAGAATGAGCCTCCTGGCTATCCTGACGAATACTAAGTGAAATCACTGCTCTGTGATTTTTCAGGTGTTTTCTTGCATTGCTCGCCTGTCCTGTGCTCACCTCCTGAACTTTTCCTTAGGCTATCTCAAAATTCAGCACCTCCATGTTATTACTTTTCCTGCAAATATGGATCATGATCTCAGACCCATTCTCTAAATGTATCCATAGGATGTGTCATCTCTGTGTCACTCACTGACCTTTACCAGTCACTGTTTATCTTTTGTAAATGAACACTGTTTTTCTACATTTTAAAGACTCGTTGAAAATGCAAAACTGTACTGCATTTTGGCCTGTACGCATAGTGTTTATCCACTTCATGTGCAAAAGAAGCACTTTTTTGAGTATAAAATGTAGATTGCCAGGGCCTACGTTTAAATATCTATTTAAAGGGCTCTGAAATGGGGTTGATGAGGATGTATTTTAAACGTTCCCTGTTGAAGTTATTGCCTAAGTTCATCAATTGCATTAATATTGGTTTTATCTTTTAATACAGGATTTAAAAATCACTGAAAAAAAAAGAATTTTCTTAATATCTGTATCTGTTGTCACTTTTGTGATACTGACCAAGTCATTTGATATCCTTGAGATTTGAATTCCTCTCCCACCAAATGAGTTTATATTTATGTTAGCCTTTTGTCAAAATATTATGGATATGTAATATAATGTGTGTTTTGTTTATGATATAAGTAGAAAATTATAGGTAAAATAACAACAAGAAATAGTGTTAAGATAAAACTTAGAGAATAATTTTATAGAAAGATAACCGTAAGTATTAAAATAAATATTTTTATTAATTATAATAAAAAGAATGATGAGTTTGATGATTTGGAAAGGAGATGGTAACTGAAATGCAATGCTTAGTCATATTTTCTCCTTTGATTCATTTACCTCTCTATTTATTCTCCTCTGTGAGTAAATTACTTATTAACAATCCATATCCTTTTATATAATATTAAAAAAATCTATATAGAGTCCTGGGTGCTTTGAGCAAAATTGACTCACTTTTGATAAAGATTCTTCTACTGTTTTAACTATCACTATGCTTTCATTTATTTTTTTATTCTCCAATAATCAATCCCAAACTACTAATCTATGCTCTTCTATTCTTTCTGCTTCCATAGATTTATTTAATTCTATATTTTTAAAATTATTTTAATTGAATCTTGGGGAGGAAAGAGAGCAAATGAAGTTTCACAAAGTAGCAACATGAGTAGAAACTCCAAGCCTCAACTTTAAAGCAAGTGACAATATCACTGCAATAGGCATTGATGATGTGGTGAGAGAACAGAGGAGGAGGGTTGGGGACTCAGGAAGAGGACTTGGTGCATGCTGCACCCTTGTAGCATTGATTTCTGAGATGCAATCTTTATCATGTATATAACCTCTAACACTGACAAAAATGGGAGGTGAGAAGGAGAGGCAGAATGGTAAAATCATGCATTCATTCATTCATCTAATAGCTATGGAACATCTTGTATTCCTGAGGTATTGAATTACACACTAGAGATGCATTGATTAGCAAAACAGAAAGCAGTTCATTGCTACCTGAAGACAGTATTTGAGTGGGAAGAGCAGATACTACTCATAACAATAACAAACACATGTTTAATTACTTATAATAATTGATATTAAGGAGGTTTAAGAGTTTCACCATTTGATTGAAGTACATAATATACTCATCCAAGAGATCATGGAATATCACTCTCAATCAGTAACAATTGAACTAAGATCTAAAGCAGACCGGCTGAGAAAGAACGGCACTGCAGGCTGGAGACAGGACATGTGCCAACCTTGTGAAGGGTAACTGATCTTTCCATGTAATGAAAGAATGTCAGAGGAAAGAGTCTATTATCTAATCTCGTTGTCTAGATATACAGCTATTCTTCGGGCACTGTGGAGCTTTATTTAGGGGAATATGAACAGTCTGAGACAGAAGATAGTGTGAATTCAGGACATGTTGCCATATCCAGTCTTAGAAACATCAAGTCCTAAGCAAAGGACTAATTTCTCAAGAATCAATAGTGTTCTTTTCCTAAATCTATGTCTCTAGTTATCTTTATAGAGGGAGAAGCTGTAATTGTTGAATTATTTTTATATTTTTATTTTGAATGCGCTTCTGCATTTATCATGGAAATGTATAATAGACTGAAAAGCAAAACTCTAGAATCCAGAAGAACAATCAGAATAAGGTTGTACTTCTAGAAGGTACTAATAGAAGAGAAAAACCAAGAGACTAGAAATGAATATTTTAAAAAAGTAGTTTAACTTTAAGAAGACATAACAGATAAAACCATGGGTCTGTTCATTTGAATAGATATTAATAGATATTATTATCTAATAGATATTAGATAATAGATGTTAGATAATAATCCTTTACATACTGCAAATATGTAAAGGATTATTTATGGGCAAAAAATGTAGTTCAGAAAGAGCCTTATGGGTCAAGCTACCTCATATTTTATCTTTAAGAAATGGGAATTCATTGCAATATTTTAAGCATGAAGTTGCATGACCAGATACACATTCTGAATGAGCACCCAGAGAAAACTGGGAAAGCTGAGGTCAGATGAAGAGCTTATAAGTACTGGGGAATGGCACTGATCAAATTATGTGCACATGAGAATATGGTCTAATGCCAATTGCACCAATAAAAAAGCTAAAAAAAAGTATTGTGATAATTTCTATATTAAAGCAGAATATTAGTCTTGGAAGTGTATATGTGTAATTTACATGTATTTTAAGTCAATTGACCAAAAAACATTTTGTCTGTCAATACAATGCATAGGTGGTCAGTATATATGACTATAGCATATTCATTTTTTATTCAATTAAAATAAATGTGCAAGGAGGAACAACTAAAATATTTTTTTTAAAAAAGGAGTTTATTATGTCCAGGCGGCCAGAAATGATGAAGACAACAGGAATTACATGATTGAATTCATCGCTGAGTGGTGTGGGAGAAAGACTCAATGTATTGAGTTTCCCTACAAAGGGTTGCTAGTTGAGCTACAAATTGGCTTGCTTTAGAACCAGTGAGATAGGATTATAGGAGAGGTGTCATGTTTTGGAGGGGGGGATGTTTAGATTACTTATATTGCCCATGCTAAATATTGGGTGCTTGAGAAATTCAAATGAGATCAATAGTTAAATAGAAGACAGTTGAGCAGAAGTCTAAATCTACAACAAGTCAACTACTCCAGTTTCTCTTTCTCTCTCTGTAAGGATGACTAGAATAGCAGTTGAGGGAGAAAAGAACAGTTTGGTAAGCTGTGAGAAATCAGTATTGTCCTTTGGACTTAATATTTGCAGACTGAATGCGGGGGCCATTCTGAACTCATTCATCCTTTAATTTTAAATTCGCTTGTGTTAGAAAAAGTACAAGATGCTCAATTCAAGCAAAAGTAAACTTGCCTCTCGCCAAAGCTCATCAACAGTTCTCCCACCAAAGCCAAAGTGTGGACCACAATGGCCGAACTCTGGGTTGTTCAGAAGTTTCTTTTCTTCCCCTGTCCATCATATTGACAAGAAAGGAAAACATTGTGCTTTTCTAAAGGTCAGAATGTGTGATTAACTTCAAGTGGGTGGTTGGACATACGGATCCTTGATCTCCAGAGGCACAGTAAGGAATTGAAGTCGCTCACAAATAGGTAGCTTTGAGTCAAAGGGAGGTTTGAAATAAATCTGAAACCGTGGCCCTCAACCTCTTTGACGTAACATCTCTGGTAATTTAAAAATAAGAACGCAAAAGAAAGAGAGAGAGAGAAGGAAAGAAGGAAGGAGGGAAGGAGGGAAAGAAAGAGATGCAGGGAGGAAGGGAATGAAAAAAAAAAAGAAAAGGTCCACAGAAGGGTGGATCTAGTTCAGGTAAGCATTCCTTTTCAACATCAGCAAGCACAGATCCAGATCCCTAATGAATCCCTCAGCCCTTTGTATCAAATAGATCAACTCCTTGTAGTCTTTATGTTTTCTTTCTTAGAGTTAGCTTTCTGGAACCAGTTATTTGCTAAGCTTGATATACACAGACATTGTCTCCTGAAGCTACCCACTCCAAGACCCCCACCTCCCTGTCTCTCATAAACACTGAGCAGCTACTATCTGGTAAGGACAGCTTAGTTCAACCTACATGCTCCCATGGCTCCTTGTCCACATTGGAGAACAGCATATTCTTCCCCTAGAAGTCTTCTTATTTATATTAACTATAATACTTATTATCGAATCCAAGAAATTGGCTTCATTATGAAGTCAGGGTAGAGAGAATCAGCAAAAGATCTGCAGGATTATACTTCAAAGGTAGAGGGGGAGATCTGAAATGTTAACAGTTGAATAAAAACTCATCCCTAAAACATTTGAAACAGGTCCATGTGATTGCTAAGAGAGGAACTCAGATTTTAACTTTAACAGCAAAAGCTGCCTTTTGCCTGGAGTAAATTGAGAATGGTGACTGGTTCTCAAGCTCAAGGCAATTGTTTTATAGCCTGGAATGGCCCAGTTCCCTCAAAGCCAGAACAGATTGTAATCAATTACAGCTCCTGTTGAGAGAAAGGCACTCAGAGTGTTAAGACCTGGAGAAAGAAGGTTAAAGATGAGCTGGTATTTAGAGCTAATGGCAGGGCCAAGATATTTCTTTAAAGGGGCAAAGTGGCAGATATTAAGGAACTGGGGGACTTCACATACCAGAAGAAAAGAGTCGTTAATAAGGAACAGAAGGCTTGAGAAAAGGAACAAATAAATGGCATCGGAGAAAATTGACAGCACTCATTTTAAGAAACCAGAAAATTTCTCAGTTGCTATGGGAGAGGCAGGAATGGGACCAAACAGGCAGAAATGACTCAGTACAAAGGAGAGACTGCAGATGGAAGGCAAAGGAGGAGTTCCATTCCTGCTGGACAGGCACAGCGCAAAAGTAGATCCATGTTGGAGGATGGCTGGTTCAGGGTTAGAGGAAAAATAGCTCCCTTAGGACTACTTGGCATGACACATCTTTGCCTAAATTTGTCTAGACCCCAAGTCCATGTACATGCTCCATTCCGAGGTTTTTAAAGATGCATCCACTCATTATGCTGTATGGAAGAAACAGACAAGTTATAAACACAGCATATGATGTTAAAAATAGGATGAGCCGTTATGGGAACACAGACAGGTTGTAGCCTAAGGGTAGATGTCAGAAGAGGTCATGGAAAGGTTATTTGCCTGAATTGAGTACTGAGGGATGTGAGAGAAACAACAGCAGATGCCAAGGCCCAGGCAAAAAGAACAATTTAGTAAGATATCTATGTAAAATAATATTCTGGTGATATTTTTTCTGAAAAACAGTGTGGTGATGGTGGAAAATAATCAGTGTATAGTAAGACACAGGATTGAATTCTTTTGCTGCTACCTAGTAGTTTCTCCACATCAGTCTTAGAGAACCCAAGAGCCAGTTCTCTTGTCTATAAGAGAATGTTCCCATTTCCACCCTGGGTTTTGTAGGAGTGAAATAAGATCATATGGTAGAACCCTGGACCCTGTCTGATGATCGCCTCCCTGGTCCTCGGATCTATACTCTCAGAGGAAGGGGATGTTTGGATAGTGTGTCCCACAATCCTTCCTCTGGTTTCTTCCTGACAGGGTCAGAAATGGGACATCTCTGACCCATGGATGAGGATTGGATGGGCTGGACACAGCACGGAGATGCTGGCTGGGCAAGTTTCACAGTGGTGCGTTTTTACAGAGGTTGTCAGCAGTGAGTGAAGGGTGCTGCAGGATCCATAGAATCAGAAGTCTCCTGGAAAGAGACTTGGAACATGAGGACAGCTCCAGTATTGTGGCTTGGGCTGTTGCATGTCAGAGCAGTGGTCATGTCAAGAGGCTTTATTTATGTTGAACAGAGACTGCAAACAACCGAGAACTCAATATTTTGACTATAGAAATTGGCTTTTGGTTTCATTGAACTTATTTAGCACAATGGCTTCTCTGTAGCATTGAGTTTATAGAAATATAAAACTTCTCTATGTATTATATCATAACCTGAAATGATTTCCAAAATATAGGGAGAGTGTGGCAGCACACTAACACAGAAGTTCCTTCCCAACATAACTGTGGTGCCTAAAACTGGCTGAGGCACTAGGCCTTGGGTGGCATCTTAGGTCCTCTCGAGGAGCTCACAGCATTGCACTTGGAGGGCCATCAGGCCAGACCTGGGGGGCTCGCGAGCCCACTGAGTGTCAAGAGCAGGGGACAGGCTTCTCTGAGCAGAGCAAGTCAGTGGCAGGTTGATTGGCATATATCCTGACCACGTGCTGTGGGTGACAGGACACAGACTGCTAGATGTGTCCCTCTAGTCAGAGAGGGAAGGGTAATTCCTCCTGAAGTCCACATTTTCATTTCTTACAGAGGCACTGTCTACAGCTATGATCTCGTGCCGCTTCTCTCATTCTTTCAATACGTGCAATCAGGTTTCTTTCTTGCACAGAAGTGTTTGCTGAGGGGGTCACTCAGTGCCTTCTTCCAGTTTGCCAGTCCTAACGGTTGCTTTCCAGTCCTCATTAGAAGTCCTGGTATTCACACTGAAGACCAGCTCCTCCTTGATAGCTTTTTCCTTTGCTTTCCTAGGCTTGTGTGATCACATCATTGCTGCATTAGGTCTAAGCTGACCGGCCATGAGTGGTGAGCAGGGAAACATCAAGGGAAAGGCAACTGCAGGGAACCTTATCCGACAGGCAAGTACCTGGATTAGGGGGCCTGGAATGTCAGAACCTCTACAGCCAATATTACAACCCTTGAGGAAAAACTATTGTTTCATAACCAGGTCACACCCTACCAAGTGGCTCAGGCCCTCCCTAATCACCCAAACTATCACAACCTCCAATCTCGCTGGTAAGCAAAACATCAAGACTCTCACAAAGAAAGCTTGCTGAGGACTATTCAAAGGATACCACACTGACTAAAGGGGTAGGAAATTGAGGCAAAAGCAAAGGGACCCAATTTCCAAAATTTCCAACTCCTTGAGTATCACAGGGTCCTCTCTTACAGGCAGTCAATGCAATTCCTAGGCTGTCAATCAAGTCACAAGGTGCACCTGGGTGGAACTCTAGAGACTTCCCTGGGACTGCCAATAAAACTGGAGGGCAGGAGGGGTATGCTGCCCTTTTCCTCTCTGAGAGGACCCACTCTCTCCTGTGAGAGTGTCTCCTTTCCCCACCCCCTTTCCAGTGCCTTCTAAATTTCTCATGTCTTTTTTTTTTTCTATTAATGGACACATAGGCTGTTTCCATATCTTGGCTATTGTGCATAGTGTTGCAATGGAATACACACATTTATTCTACATACTGACTTTAAGTCATGTATGACATATATACCCAGAAATGGGATTTCTGGATCCTACAATAATTCCAGTTCTAGTTTTTCAAAGGATGCCTATATTTTCCTTTTTTAAAATTAATTAATTTATTCTAATTAGGTATACATGACAGCAGAATGCACTTTCGATTCATTGTACACAAATGCAGCACAACTTTTCAATTTTCTGTACACCATGTAGCATTGCACCATATGTGCAGTCATATCTGTATCTAGGGTAATGATGTTCATCTCATTCCACCATCATTACTGCCCCCGTGTCCTCTCCCTCCCCTCCCTCTCTTTTGCCCAATTACAGTTCCTCTATTCTTCCTGCCCCTCCACATTATGGATCAGCATCCACTAATCAGAGAGAACATTCAGCCTTTGTTTTTTTTGGGATTGGCTTACTTCACTTAGCATGATGTTCTCCAACTCCGTCCATCTACCTTCAAATGTCATAATTTTATTATCTTTTAATGCTGAGTAATATTCAACTGTGTATATATACCACAGTTTCTTTATCCATTCATCTATTGAGGGGCATCTAGGTTGCTTCCACAGTTTAGCAATTGTGAATTGTGCTGCTATAAACATTGATGTGGCTGTGTTACTGTAGTACCCTATTATAGACCAAGGAGTGGGATAGCTGGGTCAAATGGTGGTTCCATTCCAAGTTTTCTAAGGAATTTCCATAATCTTAGATGTGTGTCTGAAATATTTCTGGTCTGATTGCAAGAATCTGGGGGAAGAAGAGACTTTTGTGGGGAAGAAGAGACCTTTGCACCTGCCTCAGCTTTGCTGTGGGCCTCTGCCCACAGCACTTTGAATCTATACAAGCTTTTCAAGTTATTCCATCCAGTCTCTCTGGGCAACCTGGAGTGCCCAGAACAAAAAAGAATAACTTTTTTTCTTTTTCTTTTTTTTTGAATTTCCGTTTCCCCTCGTTTCTCCTTTTCTTTCCAAATTATTCTATCTAGGTCAGTTAATTAAGACTTTAAAATCCAGTCTCTGTGCTTCTGATGCTCAAATTGTATCTTAATCCTTGATTTTTGCTTTTTCTCTAGTTAATTTCTCATACTGCCTATTTTGAAAGATCTGTAACAGCTAACATGTCTATATCAGAACTCTTGATTCGCTCCACCCAGAGTGCATTCATTCCTAAGCTTTCCTGGTGATGCTACCCTCTTTGTCTGTGCTCAGCCCAACTTTAAGACTTTTTCATTGGACTTTTACCTATATTCCATAACCAATATATAAGAAAACACTACTTTCGTCAACTCCAAAACATGACATAAACCTCGTAGTCTAATTCTCACTCCTATTTTTCCTTCTTACTCCATCCCATTTCGTTTCCTGCCTCGGTCACTGCATTGTAGAAGAGTATTTCTACATATTTGTCAACTAAGCCTCTAACAGGCTTTCAGGATTTGATTCAAACTCCCCACCTAAGATACATTTCCTGAACACTTCAATTTTGATCATTTTTGTTGCTGAGTTGTATTTACATAGTTAGAAACATCACAGTTTGCCTCTACATTCATGACTCAATAGACATTCACTTTCTTCAAGTTTTGGGCTTTTTGGCAAAAATGTTTTTATGCAAATTCAAATACAAATTGATGTTAAGAATGTATATCTTCAGGTCCTCTGGGTATGTACATGGGAGATATATTTCTGGGACACATGGTGATGATATGTTAGCTTTTCCAAATAGTGTAACTTTTTTTCAAAGCGACCATACAATGTCTTCATGACAATTCCCGTTGCTATATATTCTTTCTAATATCAGATATTGGTATTCTTTATAATTTTGGTGATTCCAGAGGGCACATACTGATTCACCATTTGAATTTAATTTGTATTTAATTATCAAAATTGCTGAACATGTATTTTATGTGCATATATTCATTCATGTTCCTTATTTGTTAAAATTTATGTTCAAACATTTTTCTCCTTTCTGTTTTGCCTTATTTAATGTTTTTCTTGATATAGAATTGAAAAGGTCCTTTAAGTAGTCTGGATATAAGCTAAATATTCTATCCTAGTCTACATTTTGCCTTTTTATTTCTTAGTATGAATTTTTAAAGATAATTTAAAGTTGTTTTGATGAAGTCAATAATTTTAATTGTTTCTTTTATACTTTTTGCTTTTTTGTGTCCTATCTATTGAAACATTGCTGAACATAATATACAAAGACTTTCTTTTAGAAAACTATTTAGCATCAGAACTTACATTTGAATTATTATTTTAAGAATGTATTTTAAAGTCAGTTTTATGTGTCCTTAAAACTCATTCTCATTTTTTAACATTGTTGTGGCCATTCTAGGTATGTTTCCATTCCATTTCATTTTAAATGAACATGTTTAAATGAACTAAACAGCTTATTAGTTTAGTTAAGAAATCCTAGTAAGGTATTATGGGTTTAGGGGGATTGTGTCAAATATCTAAGTAAGTTTGGGGAAAAAAAGTTAAATTATCAATATTGAGACTGGCCATTCAATGACATATTATGTCCTTCAAAGTATATAGGTCATTTAAAATTTTCCTTTGCAGCATTTACAACTTTCAAATAGCTAGCCTTATACATATATTTTCTCAATTGACAAATCAAAATTTCATATATATATATATAAGGTATAAAATGAGAAGTTTAATATATGTATACATTGTAAAATAGTCGCAAATAAATTTTTAAAGATTTGTAAGATTTTGGAAGCTATTTTAAATTAAGGTTTGAAATTTAATTTCTAGGTGTTTATTGTAGATATAAAATTTCAATTGTTTTTACTTTCTTTTTAATGTACAACTAGTAAATATTTGTAGATTCCTCTTATTGATCTACATAGACAGCCATATCTTTTGCAAAGAAAGAAAGTTTTATTTATTTCAATTCGTATGTATAGTACTAGTTTTTCTTGTTTCATGAAAGGTGACACCCTCCAATACAATGAGTGTGTAAGTACTGAGAGTAGACATTGTGGATCTCCACTATCAAGGAGAAGCCACTTCATTTCTCACAAAAAGAGGGTTTGTATGTTGATGTTTGAAGATAACTTTATCAAGATAAATAATATCTATTCTATTCTTAGTTTTCTGCTAATTTTTCTCTTGTTTTCTTTTCTTTCTTTAAGCCTGACTGGATGAAGATTTTGTACATCTATAGAACTGATCATACACATTTTCTCACTAATTATCTTGATATGATGAATTATATTAATTGTTCTACCAAATGTTAAAATAAATTCCTGCTCCTGGAAGCCATCTCAATTAGATTTCATAGCCACATTCTTAGTAATTACCATAAAGATCACAATATAAATTTTCTTTTTACAATCTCTCAAAAGTTAATATACCGCTTGATATAGGTCAATATTTTTCTCCATATAGTTATACATTTATGTCTGCATATATTTTAAACTCTTCAATAAAATACTATCTTTTTTTTCTTTGCTTTTGATACCTATTGCTCTATGAAGAAATAAGAAGAAAAACAGTAAGACAAAAATATTCATTTACCTTTTTTTTTTTTTTTTTTTAAATATTTATTTAGTTGTAGATGGACACAATGTCTTTATTTTATTGCTTTGTATGTGGTGCTGAGGATCGAACCCAGGGCCTCACGCATGCGAGGCAAGCGCTCTACCGCTGAGCTACAATCCCAGCCCCTCATTTACCTTTTTGTGTGTATTTACTATTTTCACTGATTTTTATTCTTTGCTATGGGACTGAGATTTTTACCTGATATGCTAACACTTCAAGCTAAAAAAATCTCTTTTTCACCTTTGGTAATGCATGTCCACTAACGATGTGTTATTTAACTTTTATTTTTTGCAAAAGTATATATTTTTCTCTTCCCTGAAGGATGCTTCTTCCCTAATAGCTACTTCTGGAATTTCAATTATATGCTTATTAATAGTACATTTGATATCATTTAATAGGAAGTTGAGGCTCTATTATTTATATTTCAGTGTGGTTTTTTTTAATGTTCTTTGTCTTGGATAATATCTTAATGATTTATCTTCAAGTTCACTTATTCTATTCTATCACCTCCAATCAAGCGAAAATTTCATACTATCTTTTTAACTTAGTATATTTTATTTCAAAATGTAGAATTTTAATTTTGTCCCTTTTTCTTCTCTATTTATCCATTGACTTTTTACTTCGATTGAACTAAAAACAATTTTGTTTTCCCTCATTAGGAATACTTTTAAGAGACATTCTAAAATTCTTTTCTGGTATTTCCACATCTGGTTCATCTCAGGGTCAGACTCAGTTGACTTCATTTCCTCTTAAGAATCAGTTTCATTTTCTGTACACTTTGCTTGTTGGATAATTTTGGATCATACACTTGAGAAGTTATGTCATAGATATTTTGGGTCATGTTACTTTTTTTCTCTGAGGAGCATTGTTTCCTTTTTTTAACAGGTAATTTTCTTTCTGGATTTAAAATGTCATACTCAAGCCTTAGGCAGCAGTTTTCCGTGTAGGTGAGATATGTGTTCTTTTGCCAAGCTGCTTTAAGCCTATTCTGCAAACACATGATTCAGAGACCTGTTAGAAATGTCAATAGACAAATCTGGGGAATCTCTCTTTGGCTTTTCTCTTTTTAACAACCCCCTCACCTCTACTGATGGTTCCCTGCCGTTAGGTTTCTGATTCTCTACATCAGAAAGATCCTGATTTTTTACACTGATGTCCTCGCCACTGCTGGGCAGGGCACATAGCATGCACCTATCCCAGGCCTAAGTCTGTCATCTGCAAAATAGTTCATGCTACTCCCCTCATCCGTCCAGAGTCCACTTGCTTCTGTTCACTCTAAATGACTTCATGTAATTATCCTTTGTATTGTGCCTAGATTTTATAGCTCTTTTCTCATGAGTTGACCTCTGATTGGGACTTATTTTTTTCATTAGGGTATTGTAAATTCTATTTCAAAAAGTTTGATAATGATGAAAATAGAATTGATTGAATTTTAATTTCCATTTCTAATTGGTGGTTGTGATGTATCAAAACTCATCTGACGTTTGTGTGTTGACCTTGTTTTCTACAATATTGCTAAACTCATTGGGTAGAGGACACCTTCCGATCTTCTAGAAGCACAAGTATGCCGTCTGCAAACAAATTCACGATCACTTTGCTTCCCAAACCATTTTTTCTGTTTGTTTCATTTGTTCTTGATATGGGACATACTCTCCTGCTTATTTACATGCCAGATAATTTTTTACTGGATGCTAATACTGTTTGTCATGTATTGATTTTTAGTAGATTTTTATCATATTTTAATAATAAATTTGCATTTTATTCTGATACATAAATAAATTGGCTTTAGCCAATTGTCTCCCTGTGAAACCTACTTTTAAACTTTCTCTTAGCTGATCCAGAGAAATTTTATTTATATTTTGTTTATAGGTTATAATTTATTTATTTTATATTACTAGTCATTTATTTACATTATTTATTTATATTTAAATGTGTGTGTTTATTTACATTTTATAAATATTTACCAATATTTGTAATCTCTCTCTCTCCATTGTTTAATCCTCTTCTCCTCCTCTCCTAGCCCTTGATCTCTCCCCAGTCCTCCCCCTTTGTTTTCCAAGGCAGCCTGGCTCTGTAGACTTCAACCACCTTTGCACAGGAATCTGAAGATTTTCTCCAGGAGACAGGTGATGCAGTCATAAGGCTCACATTTCTTACTCTGCATTCATGGATCCCAGTCTAATTTGCCTCTAACCTCATGTCATCTCACTTCATATATTTTAGCAATTTCTGCTTCTTATTGTAGAAAGAAAATCCAAGGCATAGTTATTTCTTCATGGGGAAAAATACAAATCTCAATATATATTTAAGGAATAAGAACTTTCAGTGATAACAGAAAAAAATGACTGAAAACCACAGGAATTAATTGTTTAGAAGATGAACTGTATTACATTTAACTCCCTAGAAGTTTAGGTCTGGAAGAAACTTTAGAAGCATGGAGACTTTGCAACTAATCACAAAAACTTTGTCTAGAATGGGAATTTGATTTGACAAAAATTAGTAATGCCTGGCACTCTCAAGCCAGGACTGTAGGATCCAGTTTCTTAACTGGCTCCGTGTGTGTGTGTGTGTGTGTGTGTGTGTGTGTGTGTGCAGTTGTGTACTGTTTAACCACAGGGATACAACCTGAGAAACACATCATTAGGTGATTTTGTAATGACGCAAATGTGATAGAGTGTAATTATTCAAACTTAGTACAAATTAATCATCCGATGTGGCCCCTCAATGTAATCCAGAGATGTGCTAAGCATGAGGTGTAGGAGGGGGCCATGGCTAGCAAGGCACACGGTTTTACAGTAAATTTTTATTTTTTTGTAAGTCAAAGGAGGATACTCTGAGGTGGTAATTTTTAAAAATATAGTATCAAAACACATAAACTAGTAACACAGTTGTTTTTAATGAGTATCATGTGCTGTACAAGACTGTGGGCACAGGACTTTTCTACCACGCGCTGCACAAGAGATTCGTTCCCACTGAATCACCATAATCAGGTGAGCAATGCCTTGTACTATGATGACTTTAAGAGGCTCTGGTGTTAATAGGCAATTGGAATTTTTCAATTTCATTATAATCGGGACCACAGTCACGTATTCAGTCCATCATTGACAGAAATGTAGGTACGTAGTGCATGACTGAATGTATACATAAACATAAGGAGATCAATATAGTCACAGAGGAGACACTTAGAATTTTTCCTTTTTAGCATTTTTTTTTTCCTTTTAGAATATCTATGATGCTAGGCAGGAGTAGGAAGTATGCCACCATCCCATCCCACACCCTGGACAGATGTCCCTGTCTCTAGCAAGCCAAAGCTGCCCTGACCATCTCTCACCCATTCTGTCACTACAAGTAGAACTGCACAACAGACACCAGAGGATGCAGCCCTGTGTTGTCACAGCCCGGTAGCATCCTCATTATCCTCGACACTAACGAGGGTATTTACTTTGCCCATAGGACTGTCAATACAAGTGTTAGGGTGGAATATTTTGTCTGAAATAAACCAGCTTAGCCGCCATTTCAAAACAGCAGCTTTCCAATATGTTCATCCAAACAGAACTCTGCTTTAAAGAAAAGGGGCACGAGGGCGGGTGGAATAATATGTCAGTACAGTAACAGACTGTTCCCAAGGCTGTTGTACACAGAACGCCACCTGCCAAGATGTCACACGAGCTGAGTAGTTTCTCGTGCCCGACAAAACACTTTCACCTGCTACCCACTTGCTCCTGAAATTCTATGCTTTGAGGTCAGTTTAGCTTTGAATCCAGGAAGAGGCGATTCACCCTGGGAAATGTTTCAAACCTGGCCATTACTAGTAACAATACTTCCAAAGAATAAATTTGAACAGTCAATCAGCAGGGTCTTGTATACTTAAAACTCTGGAGACGCTGGCCTAATATTTAACCCTCAACACTCATTCTGAAACTCAGTGTTTTTTAATGACACAGCCTGATAGTCTCTAACTCAGGCCTTAGTTATAATGGAAAATGATCACTTGCTTAATAAGAAATGGAGCAGGTGTTTGGACATCAAAGGCTTAAGAGAGAGGCTTCGAGCACTAAGGGGACAAAACTGTCATCCAATCTTGGAATTTTTTCACATTAAATTGAACTGTTTTGTTTAATTCAACTTATTTAGACCTTGGTGATAGAATATAGTGCTTTGTCATTTTTTTGGCTTATTTCTGGTACTTGTGAAAATTAGCATATTTCAGCTTGTAAATTTCAGAGTTATTACAATTTTCAGGACTGCTGCCTAGCAGAGCCCTCTTCTCTCTGCCTCTCTAGGACAGTGCCTTGGCCTCAAGCAGTTGTCACTGGAGAGACATGACTGAGAATGCTCCAGGTCCAGTTCAGCAGTTCTTCCTCTCAGCTCTGTTTTTCCATCGCAACTCAACATCACCTAGATCATCTTTAATTTTCCAGGTTTTCACAGAACTCAATTTAAAATTCTGTCATTCCATTTAATCTGTTTGTGGAGATTACGCATATATACCTGTGTGTTTCCTGGACGTAGCTGTGAGCTCCATGAAGGACACCGATGCTATGTTGACATTGTGTCCTCTGCGTTTCCTTTTTCCAACACAAGCTCATCGTTATGCTGCTTCCACTCGATCTGTACAAAAGAAGCTGTGTTATTAAATAGGTCAATAAAAATTAGGAAACAAAAAGATCCACACAATGTGATACAGCCTCAAGTTGAGATTTTTTAAATCTTTCTTAAAAGTACAATGTCCAGAGCAAAACGGTATAAAAAGGAAATTACCAGATACTACTGTCTAATTCTACAAGTAACATGTGACCTGCAGGAGGCTGAATGGCAGGACGTCAGGAAGGCTCCGAGGACACCCCTCCTGGGTTTGAATTCTGTCTCCAGTGCTTAATAGCACTATTTTAATCTGTAAACGATTGTATGAATAATGGTATTGACCTTCCACTATTGCTGTGAGTTAGCTGTTGAAATCCCCGGTATATAAAAGCTTTTCATACACATCAGCCATCTGTAGTTTTTAGAAAGTTAATCATGCAGAGAAATATTAACAAATTCAATCATTTTGTGGAGGGGAGGTTATTGTATTATTCACTGTCATGGCGTTCAATAATATCAGTGATCCAGAGCACTTGTTTCATATTGAAAAATTTAACTATTTACCACATCAGTTAAGACTTTCTCAATAAGAGTGTCTGTCATACATTTGTCAAATAATATACCTGTTCAAGATGTGTGGTATTTTAAAATAGAAACATTGAAAAATGTATTTTCAATGTATTACATATAATTAGAACACTAATATTCTAATTATTTCAAAGAAATGAACTACAACAAAATGGTAGAATGATAGAAAGTTGTTATGAAAATTTTGGTATAGATATCTTTTTTTGCTTTTATACACAGTACTTACCCAAAATCTTTGGAACCAATATCTATAAACCCAGTATATAAATGAAATTTCTTATCGACTTTCTATCTGTTTATAATAATTCAGAGTTGGCAGATGTTATTTCATTCAGATGCTCTAATTAAGAAGTGATAATAAAATTTGACAATATTTTATCTAAGATCTAAGAGAAAAAGAGCAGGTAATACAGATGGAGTCAAAGGAAAAGAATTGTAACTGAAAAAATAATTTTGTCAATCAATTTAATTTAAATTCAAAGTTATGCCAAGTTCCTGCATGAAAGTGTATATGTGCAAGACAAGAAGAAAGACTACTTAATTTCCCAAATAGGCAAAAAGTTTGAATATACATTATTCCAAAGAATATAAACATGGGGCCAATAGACACATGAAAGGAAGCACAGCCTCATTAGTTATTAGGGACATGCAAATACAGGTCATGTGAGACACCATTCACATCCACTAGCATGGCTACAATAAATATCATAGACAATAACAGGTTTGGAGCCAGGTGCGGTGGCGCACACCTGTAATCCCAGCACTTTGGGAGGCTGAGACAGGAGAATCGCGAGTTCAAAGCCAGTCTCAGCAACTGCAAGGCACCAAACAACTCAGTGAGACCCTGTTTCTACATAAAACACAAAATAGGGCGGGGGATGTGGCTCAGTGGTCGAGTGCCCTTGAGTTCAATCCCTGATTTTTAATTAAAATTAAAATTAAAATTAAAATGACAAAACAAAATAACAGGTTTAGTTGTCAATGTGAAAAAATAGGGACCTTCATTTTTATTGTTGTTGCTGTTGTAGTGTAAAGTAGTGTAGCAGTCCCATGGACATTTACAGAAAAACTTAAAGATGGACTGGCAATTCCATTCTTTGGGTGTGTACCCAGAGACGCATATGCACACACAGATATGTGCATAAATGTTCCTATCAGCATTAATCATAATAGCCAAAAGTTAAATCCACCCAAAGTCCGTAAAATGGACTGATAAAAATGTCATCCTATCTAGATAATGGAATACTATTCGGGGTTGAGAATGAATCACATACACGCCATGCACAGGAAGCTTTTTTATTTAATTTTTAATTGTTTTATTTAGTTGTAGATGGACACAATACCTCTACTTTATTTATTTATGTGGTGCTGAGGATGGAACCCAGTGCCCCACACATGCAAGGCAAGTGCTCTACCACTGAGCCACAACCTCAGCCCCACAGGAAGCTTCAACAGTACTAGGCTAACTAAGCAAAAGGACCTCCCCCAGAAAAGCATACACTGAATGGTTTCATTTGTTTGGCATGCTCACAGTAGGCAGATCTAGGGGGGCAGAAAGTAGATCATTGATTTGGAGTGTGTGATTAGGAAGTGATTCCAGTGGTCTGTTTATAGGGCAGCGAAAGTGCTTAAAACTTAGATTATGGTGATTGTTACACAGTTCAGTGGATACACAAAACAAAGGGAATCATATACATTAAATTGACAAATTTTATTTTATATGAATTAAATTTTAATAAGGAAAGTGAATCTAGAAAGTAAATCATCAATGACTAAATTTTAAATGAAAATCTTATAGCTCTCAGCGAATGAAATTATCATTAATCATGCAAAACAGTAACTCTTTGAATTTTGTACCTTCCTGTCATACTCCCAGAATTACTCTCTTCCTCTTCCGGGTTCTTGTTTCAGACACTTATTGCAGTCTGAGCAAGCACCATGAAATTTAGACATGTAAAGAGTAGCCCTGTATTGACTCCTGAGAACATCTCAAACCAGACTCAAACAAGAGTTGTCCTGGTGCACGTGGTGCTGGCTGGGTGGTTGGAGCTAAGGAATCCAACATGTCTTTCCCTCTTGGTTGGCCCTTGGTTGGCACTCAGCTGAGGAGAGCAAATGGCATAGGGTGGGGGGAGCTCTCTCTAGTCACGTAGTCAGAACTCTTTGATTACTCAGGTCTTCAAGGAATGAAACTGGAAATTTCCTGATTGCTGCTGGGCTGGGCCTGGAAATTGCACTAAGTAACCTGTGCCTCATTCTATTAGCAGATGTTCACAAGACCAGACCAAAGTGGTAGGTTCACCTTTTCGGAAGAAAAGTTAAAGAGGTAGGAGGGATTGTTGACATCTATCATTCGATCAGTCTTTGCAGACAATCTGCCACAGCCCACATCACAACTGTATTGAGTGTCACTAGATTCTATCCAAAAATTACTGTGGTAATATATTTGAGAGCTTCTTTTACTCTTTTAAAAAATTCATACACACACAACTCTCTCTGTCTTTTGCTTTCCCTCTCCCCCCACCCCACACCTTTCTCTCTACTGTCACTTCTTAAGAGAAAAGCGAAAGTTTTATTGGATTTGCTTCCACAGTACCTCAATGAGTGACTATTATGGCTTAGATATGAGGTGTTCGCCAAAAGCGTTTCTGTATTTCTACATAAATATTCAGAGGAGAATGATTAGATTATAAGAGCTGTAACTTAACCAATCCATCCTATTTTGAATGGACTGACAAGATGGTAACCATAGGCAGGTGAGGCATGGCTAGAGGAGGTGGGTCACTGGGGGTGGGCCCTGGAAGGGTTGCTTTACCTGGGACCCCTCCCTCTCTCCCTCTGCTTCCTGACTCCACTATGAATTGAGCATATTTGCTGTACTGGGACTTTCTTGCATGATATGCTGCCTGCCTTGGGTGGAGTCAGCCCACCATGGATTGAACCTCTGAAACTTTAAGCTTCAGATGAAGTTTTTTTGTTTGTTTGTTTTGTTTTGTTTTTTGTACTGGGGATTGAACTCAGGGGTACTCGATCACTAAGCCACATCCCCAGCTCTATTTTGTGTTTGATGTAGAGACAGGATCTCACTGAGTTGCTTAGCACCTCGCCATTGCTGAGGTTGGCTTTGAACTCACAATCCTCCTGTCTCAGCCTCCCTAAGTGCTGTGATTATAGGCTTGCGTCACCATGCCCAGCTTCAGATGAACTTCTTGTTAGACATTTTGGTCACAGTGATGGAAAACTGACTGAAACAGCGACGAAGATTTCAATACATTACCTGTTGAATACAGTGCATTAATAAATGCTCTTCAGATGACAAGCTTTGACCTATCTTTTGAAAATGTCTACTTCTTACTTCAGAGACATATTTAAATGGCAAAATAGAAAAGAACATACAGTATGACAAATGTTATCATAGAAGAAGCAGGAATGGTACATGAGAGCATGGATTGAGCTACTCCAAGTCGTAATGGGAAGAATCTCTACAGAGATGACCAACACACACCAGCCAGAAAGCTAAGTAGAATCAGGATTTTATTGTATGTTCACTTGTTCAACTGGCTGAATTTGTGACCTCTACCCTGTGCTTTTTCATCTGTTATGATCTCAGAAAATTTTATCAAATTTAGTTTGTCAACTCTGATAGATCTAACTTGACATGGTTTTATATTTAACTTTAGAATTTATTCACTTCCAGCTTCTCTGAGCAGTACCCTGAAAGATAGTATACCTTAAGGCTATTGTCACCAATGTGAATTGGATGGAGGGAATTTTGGTCCCTAGAAATTTGGAAATACTAAGCCAAGGGGAAAAAAGTGAAAAAAATTATAATTTACTTGAATGATATATCTGAAAACATGAGTGTTTTATTATATTTATATATAAATGAAACAAAATCACCAATAATTATTTGTGATAAATTTCCTACACACTGAGTAAACCCATATTTTCTATCCTATGAAGTTATTTTTGATATGTATTCTGAAATTTCAGACCTAAATCAAGTTCCAAATATTTCAAAAGTATATAGCAGCCTCATTGAAATGCAAGAAAGGATTATCAGGGCTTGACCATGTTTTCAAAGGAATGTGTGTATGTGTATAGGTGGGGAACTTTAAAGATTGAAATTTAGGTTAAAATCTTTTAAGTCCTTGAAAGGATATATAGTGAATAGTTTATAATGTTACATTTTTAGAAAGTTAAGTGTTTACATCTTTAAATAACAAATATACTATTTGGATTTGAACTATTTATCTATGATAAATTAAAGTATATAATTAATTGAAATATTTCAAACATATGACAATAAAAAGAAAAAAATAAAATAAATACCATATATTTTCATCGAATTTTAACAACTGTTAATATGCTGCCTATTTGTCTAACATTGTTTTTACTTTTTATTTTATTTAATTAATTTTTTTGGTACTGCAAATTGAACTCAGGGGTACTAAACCACTGAACCACATTCCTAGCCCTATTTTGTGTTTTATTTAGAGACAAGGTCTCACTGAGTTGCTTAGTGCCTAGCCATTGCTGAGGCTGGCTTTGAACTTGGATTCTCCTGTCTCAGCTTCCCAAAGTGCTGGGATTACAGGCATGCACCACCACACCCGATCTAACATTGTTTTTAAAAAAGGTTATAAAAAAGGTAAAATGATGTGTTCCATAAATAACTACATCCTTTAAATAATAAATCCAAAGCCAATGCATATTTTAGATGACATAATACATGGTGTCTACACACACACAAAATTAAAATGTGATTTGATTAAGTTAATTTTTTTATAAATTTGTTTAGATCAAAACTACAGTTTTATTTTACAAATTCAAATGAAAATTTCTTTTTAGAATTTTTAACTTGCTTAGTTAAATATATTTTAACAGGCACATTCAACATTAAATTGTACATACAACATGATATTTTGATACATGTATACATTGTGAATGTTTAAATGGAGCTAAACAGATCGATCTCCTCCTGTATCACTTCTTTGAGATAAGAACTTAGCATCTTTTTTTTTTGTAAGAGAAAATGGAGAAAAAGTCTTTATTTCAAATAGAATCACCTTCTTCAATATCAGTCTATACAATTACCAGCAGGAAATGTGTGGATTCACCCCAACACTTATCTCCCTTCAGTTCTCAAGTCACTCTGACATCCTTCAGGTGCCATTTTCCCATTATTACCAAATCACTCCTGGAGTTTGTAAAGATTGTTGGGCTCCCACTGCATCAGCTTTCTCATACATTCAGAATTACCATATATTAATATTTGAAAACAGTCCTTAATTACAATCTCATGTTGAGGTTTTCTGTGGTCGTGTCTTACTCAGTTTTCATCTTTCTCTCCTTGATTAAGCACCAAGTACAAATTGAAAATTCCACAATTTTTAGTGAATTCAAATGGGGTGATTGCATAATAGAAAATTCCATTTCTCTCAATAAACGAGTCTCAATGGAGTAGGTGTACATATAGGTATATTATTTCAGTGCTGTCTTTGTTCTGGTTTATTACCAATCCTAACATCTTTAATCCATCAACTGAGCCAACACTGAGAAGTACACCCTGTAAGACACATTGTCTGAATACGCATCTGTGGTCTTCCATTGAGTTCAAGTGTGACCTTAGTATTAAATCTAATCATCTCACCTATGAAATATGGGCAGTCATGTTAACAATATTATAGAGCTATTGTGTGTAAAAGAAGATCCAGTATCAAATGCAAATATGTTTCTGACCTCTATAGAAATGTTGGCCATTATGTTTTAATTATGCAGTTCCTTATACATGTGACTTGGGAGATTGAATTCAGTTCTTTTGGTGATGGTTACTTCTGTTATTGCCTCAAAAAATCTCTAATAACATTAGAACATTTTAGCAATATCTGTAGAAAGACCTTTGGTGGTATTTTAGGATTGTCTTTGAATCCCCAGTATAGCTATCCAGGTTACACACCTGTTATTATCATCACTGGAATAATTCTCCTAAGTGAGCAAAGTTCAGCTATCAAATATTAGTAGAAACATATTCTTATTCTCTCCTCAGTCATCTGGAATCAAGGTGGTGAACAGTTAAGATAGATTCCAAGTCACTTCATTATAAGGTTTTAACTAAAGAACAAGAATTTTATCCAAGCCTGAAAGATAGACCTCCAAAGAGTTCCAGTTTTCATTTACATTAAGTAAGCAATGCATTTCTCCAGTTCAGACACCAAAGCATAAAGTTGATAGAGAAAATCTGATGTTGATCTCCTGATAGAATATTCCCTATACAAGGTGTATGTGTGCCTTAAGTCAGGTCTCTGAAATAGGAGGTATGTATTTTAAATTGTTTCCAGCCACATATTGGAAAATACTAGTCATCAGAAAATCATGTGTGTGTATCTCATGACTCTTTAGAACATGTATATCTATAAGCCAGGTACCAAGAAAAAAGTGAAATATTCATGAACATGGGATACTAATTAAAAATCCAAGGTGATGTAGATAGTTGGTTAAAACATCAAAGTGTTGATTTTTGTTTATTTTAATTTTTAACTTGAATTTACTATTTGTACTTGAATATGAGACCCAGCATTATAATTCAACATGTGTATACAGTGTGTATTGATCAATCAGGGTCCATGTTCTTAAATATTATCATGTTGGTGTTTGAAGCCTGCAAACGCTTCTCTGGTTATTTTAATTTGTATAGTTATTATAAATTGTAATCACCCTATTATGCTATAAAACCTGAGTTAGTTTACCCTCTTTGCTGATTTTGGCATTCCTTACCCACTATTTCATTGTCTTTCTTTTTAATTTCTTTTTCTATTTAGAATGTAACATCTTCTAGCTTTCTTCATGTGTAACATTTTATTGCTACCTGTAGTCAATATGCTGTACTGCAGCACTTGGGAATTCCTTCTCCTGGGGACTCACCTGTCCCCAGCCCAACCGCTGCCCCCACTCATTCTACCCTTAACGTTGACGAGCTCAGCTTCTCTAACGTCTGCAGGAGAGTGGGATCGTGTGCTAGTGGCCTGTCTGTGCCTGGCTTGCTTCTTAACTTAATTTCTGATTCCAACATAGTAATGAGCAAAGAAACAAGACACCAAAGGACTACATCTGGATTATTTTGAGAAAATATGCTCTATAAAGAGTCTCTCTGTGGACGGGGCTTCTGGAATGGTGAGGTAACCCACAGAGCAAGTTTCCCATTCCACAGTGCTAGAACTGCAGAGTTATCTGAAATAAGCATGTATAAATTTTGTTAAAAGAACAAAAGCAGACAACATATTGAGAAGCTTTATGGAAGAAAAACTACTAAACACTAGATAAGAAGAGTGGGAATCTATGCCATTTTCAAATGGCATAGATTTTCCAAATATGTTCAAATCATATTTTCCAAATATGTTCCAATGAGAAGACAAAATAAGAACATTACTGTATAAATAAAAATGAAATAACTCATAAGTAGCTATCCAGTCTTGAAAGAAATACTAAGGTGCTCTTTATGCAAATAGCCTGTGATACCAACAGCAATTACAGTAATTTAAATTCTCATAAAAAATAAAGAGCATAAATAAAATAAATTATATGATTAAGGATAATAGTATAAGTGCATATTTTCCCCGCACTCTTTTTAACCAATTTAAAAAGTCATACATATCTTATCATTGTGACCCTAATGTACAGAAACATAGTGACTGACTGACAGTGACGGCCAGTGAGGTGAGTGGGTGCAGAGCTTCAGTGGAGAAGGGATTTGACATCAGAAAACGTGAGGAAATGCAGGACAGCTAGGAAATGATAAAGCATGAAGTCACAGAAAGAAAAGAAGAGAAACAGAAATGACAGGAGGAAGATTACAATAGCAAACTTCACAAATATGCAATCTACAACTGCTGTGCCATCTTCTTTCAGCAGGTGATGAGAGAGCACAGAAGATTTTGATGAAGGGTTAAACAGCACCATAGACTAATGATCCCTCGTGACCATCCACGGACACTGCATTTAAAGACAGCACAATGCCACTCTTCTCAAGGACACGTGGAAGTGTATAAGACAGCTCAACTGGTTACCATTAAACAAACCTCAGCAACCTTAAAAACCTAAAATCATCAGAAAGAAGTTCTCAATGGAATGAAATAAAAATAACTGATAATGAGAAGAAATTTGAGGTGTTCTCAACATTCATAGAATGTTCAGAAGAAGAAATCAAATGAGAAATTTGAAAATATTAAAATGAATGAAAAGCAAAACACAACACAGCCAGACTCATGCAATGAAGCAGAATTTAGAGGGAATGTATAACTGCAGATGCTGATATAATCAGGAGGATCTGAAATCAAGACCTAAAATCACTTATGTAGCCTTCCATCTTATGACAATGAAGACAAATAGAAAAATAAAATTTAATCAGAAAAAAAAGAAATAATAATGTTCAGTCTGAATATTAATGAAAGAGAAAATAGAGAAAAGGAAAATCCCAGAAACCAAACACTTAGTGAAATTATCAATTAATCTGACAAACTTTTAGCAAAAAAAAAAAAAAATGAATAAAAAAGAAAAAGAAAACCCAAATGCTTGAAATCAGGATGAAAGTAGGGACATCATTACCAACCACAGAGAAAAAAAGGAAGAGTACTGGAAATTCTATGATAAAGTATATGAAATGAATTAGCAAAACTAACTGTAAGATGTGAACCACTGAAATAAGAGAGAGTTGACTATCCTTAAAACAAGCAAAACAATTGAATTACTAATTTAAAAAGCTTCCTACAAGCTGGGCACGGTGGCGCACACTTGTAATCCCAGCACTTTGAGAGGCTGAGATAAGAGGATAGCGAGTTCAAAGCCAACCTCAGCAAGGGTGAGGCACTAAGCAACTCAGTGAGACCCTGTCTCTACATAAAACACAAAATAGGGCTGGGGATGTGGCTCAGTGGTCGAGTGCCCCCGAGTTCAATCCCCGGTACCAAAAAAAAAAAAAAAAGAAAGAAAGAAAACCTATAAATATAAAAGCTTTCCACAAAAAATAAGAGTAGAACTAATTGACTTTATTGATGAATTCTGCCAAGAACATAGTAAAGAAAGAACATCAACTCTTCAGTCTTCATAGATATAACAGAGAAAGGAACACTTAAGAGAATCCATACAAAATCACTATCAGTCTGATAATAAAACTGAAGGATAGCATCATAAGAAAACTATAGATCAGCATCTCTTATGAAAATATTTTACACATGGAAATCCACAGACAATACTAACAAACCTAATCCAGCAACATACATAAGGAACTGTATACAACTAAATGGGATTGATCTCTGGAATTAAAGGTTCATTTAACATCTGAAAATCAATTCATATAAAGTATTATATAATGAATGACAAAAACCCATGATTATTTCAGTAGATACAAAAACATCCAACACTGCTTCATGATAAAAACATTAAATAGACTAAAATAAAAAAATTCACCTTCTTTAAAATAAATTCAGAGCTAAAAATTATACTTAATCTTGAAAGCCTGAACTTTTTATTTTTCTAGAATATCTGAAATAAAGCCAGAATATCTTCTTTCATAGCTTGCGTTCCTAATCATACTTATGGCCAGGAAATTGAAGCTAAAACAAAGTCAACTGAGGAGGAAGAAAAAAGAGAAACAGAGAAGGAGAAAGAGAAATAAAAACCACCTGCTTACAAAAGGTATCCTACTCTAGAGCATCATTAGGAATCCATAAAAAAGCTATGAGTACTAATAAAGTCAGTAAATCTTAGGGCACAAGATTAATATGTAAAAAGAAATCATATTCTTATATGGTAGCAATAAACAATTCAAAATGAAATGATAGAAATACTTGTATCTGCAACAAAATAAGAGTAAAATACCTAGAAATGAAATTATAAAAGTGCTAAACATAATCTAAAAACTGCAAGCATTATTGAGGAAAAAAACTCAGTGAATGGAAAGACATTTCATGATCATGCATCATAAGATTTAATTTGCTAATATTGAAGTACTCCTCAAACAGATCTACAAGTTCAATGCAATTTCTATTAAAATCCCAACAGATTTCAAAGCATTGACTAGTATGAAAATTCATACGTAAACTCAAGGGCCCTAATGGCCAAAATGACCTTTAAAGAAAGCAGAGTTGAATGATTCATGTTTCTGCATTTCAAAACTTGAGACAGATACAGTCATAGAATAGTGTGGTAGTTAAATAGTGATAGATCACCTGGATAGAATGTGTAATGCAAAAATCTGTGGAAAATTGATTTCAAGAAGTGTGCCAAGAAAATTCAATGAAAGAGAAATAGTCTTCCAAAAACTGTGCCGTGAGAACTAGAGAAAGACATGCATTAGAGTGAAGTTACATGCGTACTTCATGCCATGTACAAACCTTAATTCAAAGTCCTCATAGGTAAAACTAAAACTATAAATTTATTAGATAAAAACATAGGAATAAACCTTCATGAACTTGGAAAAACCAATGGTTTCTTATATATGACACCAAAAATACAAGCAACAACATTTTTGAAAAAAGACTAATTGGAATTCATCAACATTAAAACTTCATATTTCTTTTTTTTTAATATTTATTTTTTAGTTGTAGGTGACAGAATATCTTTATTTTATTTTTATGTGGTGCTGAGGATCGACCCCAGTGCCTTATGCGCACTAGGCGAGCATGCTACCACTGCGCCATAATCCCAGCTCCAAAACTTCATATTTCAAAAGACACAATCAAGAAAGTGGGAGAAGAATCCAAAGACAGGGACAAAATATGTGTAAATCATGTATTTCATAAAAGTCTTGTCTCAAATATGACAAAAATGATCTCTAAAAACTACGTAATGGAAAACAACTCAATTAAAACTTAGGCAAAAGCCGGGCATGGTAGTGCACACCTGTAATCTCAGTGGCTCCAGAGTTTGAGGCAGGAGGATGCAGAGTTCAAAGCCAGCCTGAGAAACAGAGAGGTGCTAAGCAGCTCAGTGAGACCCTGTCTCTAAATAAAATATAAAATAGAGCAGAGGATGTGACTCAACGGTCGAGTGCCCCTGAGTTCAATCCCTGGTAATGACCCCCTCCAAAAAAAAAAAAAAAAAAAAAAAAAAAACTTGGGCAAAGGATTTAAATAGATTTACCAAACAAGCACATGAAAAGATGTTCCATCTTTACGAGGGGGCTGCAAATTATCGCAGTCCTCTGCATTCATAGGAGGACTGCAAATCAAAATGTCTCAGATACCACTTCATACCCACATTGTGGTTCAAATTATAAAGACATGTACTAACCTAAATTCACAAAGGTATGGAGAAAGTAGAACCCTCATTGCTGGTGGAATTGCAAAATGATATAGCTACTTTGGAAAAACTCTGGTAGGTCCCTCAAAGAGCTAATTGCTGTTATGACTCAGCAATTTTACTCCTAAGTAGATACCTAACATAAATGAAAACATTTGTGTGCATAAAACCTTACATGCAAATAATTCATAGCAACACTATTAATCATGTTAAAAAAGTAAAACAACTCAAATATCCATCAACTGAAGAATGGGTATCTACAATGTAAAATATTATTCAGCCAGTAAAAAGGAATATAGTATTGTTAATGCAATTGTTGGATGAACTTAGAAAAATGTACTATGCCAAATGCAAGATAGCAGTCACAAAGGACCATATATTTTTCCATTTATATGAAATGTCCAAATAGACAAATGTATTGAAAAAGAAAATTAATTAATGGTTTTTCTGAGACTGGGTGCATGAGTGGGTACGTAATGGGGACTGGTGACTTTGAAAATGTACACTTTTGGTTTGGGGGCAGGGTAACAAAAATAATCTAAATCAATTCTGATGATGATTGTATAACTGTGAATGTGCTAAATATCATTGTATTTCATACTTTGGATAAAATGTATAATATTTACATCTCAATAAAACAATTATAAGTATATTCCATGAACAGCTATGCAAAAGTCTTTGTGTACATTCATTCATTCCTCCTTTATAAATATCTCCTTTATAAATATCTTTTTAAACTATCAGGGTTGTATAGATAGTTTGGTTGACCTTCATAAGGTGCTGCCAAGGTGTTTCTTGAGTTTGATTTGTGATCCCCCTAGCCATGAATTAGGTTTCCAGTCACACCCGTAGCCTCCCCTGAATGCTGTTTAATTTCCTCTTTTCCTGTAGTGGTTTTCTCTTTTGCGTGAGAGACATCGACTCCTTAACAGTAAGTACTGTGTCCACAAGGTTCTCATCCACCCACCTAGGTTAGCAGTCACCTTGATTCAACAAGCATTGCTGACAATCTGCTGGACACTAAGCGCTTTGCTAGCTTATGTTATGAGAACAGATGCAACATGGTCCCTGCTGCCAAGCAGCATGTCACATTTTAGAGAAGATTAGACAAAAATCAAATGGAACAAATGAAATATATTTAACAATTTATTTGCAAAGCACAAACAAATCCTCAGAAGAGAGAACAACAGTTTCAAATGGTGTCCAGTGGGGAAGGTTTCATGAGACTGTTGTGTTGGAAAATAACTGGATTGAAATAAGTAGGCCAGGGCAAAAACTATGGAGAGTCTAACACAGAAAGGAGTTTTTAAAAATCACAGTGGCTGTGCATTCTTGGGGAGAATAGGAAAAAAATTACCCACTGGAAGCTTATCTGCAGGGGAGGCTCATCAAATTCATCTTGTGCTGTGAATGCTGAATATTCATACGAACCTCCGTAGACAAGAGGCTGAACATTGCTCTGTCTGCTTTGCTAGATTTCTAATCCGGGGAAAAGAAACTTAATGGCAAGAGATGTGTTATTAGTTCAGCATTCAGTCAAGGATCTAAGTGAAGAGACGATCAATTTGCCCTTCCCTTAGCTATGAAATATGTTGGCAGAAGCCTTCAATGAGCCTCACAGTAGAAAGTCCGAACTAAACAGCAGACATCATGACTCTAAGTAGCGGGTTCTGAACCAGTCTCCGTTTGCAAAAGCTGAAAATGTGCATCTATTCTCATTTGATTCCATTTCCAAGGGGAATGTATTAATAAATATCTTTACATGCAAAGGATCTGTGAGGAAGCTGAGCGCGCTCGTTGGTCAATTAATTATGACACTCAGGCCTGGAGGAACCCCAAGGGTTCCTGATGTGCACAGAGATGGAAGCATTATGAAGTCCCAGGAGTTGATGGAAAAGAGTTAAATAAAAAGAAAAACTATATATATCAGAGAGTTTAGCAATAAAATTAAACTTTGAAATTTAAGAATTCAAATGTTTCTAAGTTTCCTGTAGCTTAAAAACAAACAGTTACAGCTCACTAGGGCTGGACAGGTGTTCTGGGAAGCACTGCAGGAGTCGAGAAGAGGCCGATCTGCACTCCTCCCGAGAGTAGGCGGTGAGCATCATTCTGAGGTTTCATCACCTTCAGTATCCTTTGGGTGGGGTGCTCGCTACATCCTCCTAAAATGCTTTAAAAAATATCCAAGTGTTAAGCATTCCTTTGAGGGAAGGAACCTAATAGGCACCCAGGATAAAATAGGTATTTTTAATTATAATCTGTCCTTGGATTCTGCCTGTTAACCTGGAACTTTGTTGAAATCCTGAAGGAAATATTAATTCAGCCAGCTTTAATTTATGCATTGTGAACTTTATCCTTTTAATTGATTCTGTTAATAGCATTCATTCTAAACTCAAAGAAAATCGGAACTGAGTGTATGAAGCTTATTCACTCAGAATCTTGAGTTTTCTGGATGTGAAGTGAATATTATTTATAAGAAGAAGTGGCCCAAAATGCAAGAAAAGCTAAACCTTAGGAAGAATGAAACTTTTTCCTTAAGTTTTTGGATGGGCTTAGATATAGGTAAAAGAACAATTGCACACATGAGAATTTAATTGAGGACTGATGATTAATCATTTTATTCTATGTACCATCAATGCTCTTTAGAATAATTCCTAAGGTTTATGTTATATATAATTTTATAACTACTTTGTTTTCCAATATTGCAAAAATCAAAATAAGATAAATTCCTGAGAGTTAGAAAAGTGAATATTTAGCCTCTTGAGTCCCAGATGTTGAAACATTCTTGTTATCTGCTGCTTCCTGGATGTTTACCATAGTGAGGCACTTATTGTGTTACAATTGTATTTCGCCTGATTTTAAAAATTAACTTGGAAGTTTTGTACTGTCATTATGCACATATTAGAGAGGGGTAAAGTAAGAATTATTATATTTATATAAGTTTGAACACTAGCATAGTAGGGAATCAGACCCAAGTATTTAAATTCCAGAGCTCAAGCAGCTATATTATCTTGGTCCAGCACCTCTTGTTAGAAGCTGCTCATACCTTAAAAATCACACAAGTGCAATTTAATGAACATACAAATAAGACAAAATAAGTAAATATTATAATAAAACATGTGACATGGATTTTTATAGCTTTATTAGGACTTAATTCACATACAGTACATTTAACCCATTTGAATTACATAATGCAATGGTTTCTAGTGTATTCAGAGAGTTATGCAATGCCCT
>CM053411.1:72650225-72736593 GCA_028644305.1 Xerus rutilus | reverse complement strand
TTTTTTTTTTTTTTTTGGTACTGGAGATTGAACTCAGGGGCACTCGACCACTGAGCCACATCCCCAGCCCTATTTTGTGTTTTATGTAGAGACAGGGTCTCACTGAGTTGCTTAGCGCCTCGCCATTGCTGAGGCTGGCTTTGAACTCGCAATTCTCCTGTCTCAGCCTCCCTAAGTGCTGGGATTACAGGCTTGAGCCACCGAGCCCGGCTTAGAAGTCTTAATGTTGTAAATATTTCAACTTTTGAAATTAGCTTGTGTGTGTAATGTAATCTTAATCAAATTTCAAAATATATTTTTGAAAATAGACAAAACAATTTTAAGTATGCATGCTAAGAACAAATGTAGTCTAATAACTGGGATACCAAGCAATTTCTGAGATTAATTATATAGAGCAGCCGAAATAATTTACATGGCCCATGGCCATATGAAAATAGACAGACACATCAATGAAAAAGAATAGTAAATTCCTGTGATGACATTATGTATGAATTAACATATTTTATTGTATCATTTGAAACTGCAGTCAAGTAATGAATTATTCATAAATGATGCAGGGACACTCACTGTTTAGTAGAAGGACTGAACAAATCAGATACACATTTCACATTCACACTAAAATGAGTTAAATATGGCTTACTTTTTAAATAAAAATTACAAAATAAAAGCAATAAAATAGGAATAATGAATATTTTTACTATAGTCTTGACATACAGAACAATCTTAAAAGCATATCAGTAAAAGCAGAGACCATGAATGAAAGATATTAGATTTTATAAGATAAAGCATATATCCTTTTATAAATGGATAAAAATGCTAACTGAAAAATGTAAATTAAGAAAAATATTGCAACATATATAAAATAAAAAAGCTTATCCTTTATATATATAAAAGCTATGAAATAAATGACTGTATTTCCAAAGAATAGCTTGATAACATATCTCAAAAATTATACCACAAGAATATAATTAAATTAGCAATTCATTTTTCCTAAAGAAATGGTGAGATAAGACAAAGAGTATATTGTATATGCATTTCCAACGCAATATTGGTAAAGTACCAAAGAAAAATAGGAGTCAAAATACCTGCCAAACTCTATATCACAGATTACATGAAATAAGTTATTACAGAAAAGTATGAAATAATTAGAGTAAATATATACTTATCAAATTTTTACATTGTTAATATTCAAAAGTAAATTTCAAAATGTATGTTCTGTGATAATTTATTCTTGTATGTATAAATAGGTAAAAATAAACGGATATGTATAGACCAAACTAAAAAATAAATGTGTTCATGTTTATGTTTATAAATGCTATCTATACTTACGTGTCATTATGGATGGATGCAAAAATCGACAATGTCTAATATTGTAAATTAAATTCTTAATGATGTTTTTACTAAATGATAATTTAACTGATTTTTAATTTTTTATATTTATTGAAACTTTATCATGTTTTCTATAATTTTAATTTTTAACAATTTAGCATTGATAGTGTGATATATATGCTTTAGCTTAAAATTTGAATTTTACAGTTAATTTCCTAAATCAACATCACACACTACAGAGATAGAGTTAACATTTGAAATTATAAAAGTTTCAGAAGCCAAGTTTCTTGAGGCATCTGCTATAAAACTTTGGGTTATCTTTTATTGTGGAAAACCCTGGAGGCTTAGTAAAGAAATAAGAAAGCTTTTTTATTGGTTAACCAGTTGATTGCAAGATACAAGGATTAGCAAAAAAAAAAAAAAAAAAAAAAAACCAATGAACTTGAATTATCAGCCTCATTTGAAAGGGTATAAGACTACGCATGCAGTATCTGAACCCCTGACAAGAACATCTGTGGCTCAATTCTAGCGAGCTGCTAGTCCAGACAGTGACTCAGAGTTTTGTTCTGTGAACTCAACCAAGGTTATTTAAAGCTTTTGCCAACATTGCCATATTCACTTTGGGAGAATCTCTCCTCTAAGGAGCTACTGGTACATCTTAAATAACACAGAAGTAGAGCTTTATGAGTTCGCAAAACAATCAAAAAGCAAAAATAAAAGTTATTTTTTAATAAAAATAAGTGTATTGTTGGGCACCATGGCACATGCCTGTAATACCAGCAGCATGAGAAGCTGATCAGGAGGATCAGTTCGAAGCCAGCCTCAGCAACTTAGTGAGGCCCTAAGTAGTTCAGTGAGACCCTGCCTCTAATAAAAAAAAAGCAGGAGTGAGGGCTGGGGTTGTGGCTCAGTGGTTAAGTGCCCCTGGGTTCAATCCCCAGTACCAAAAAAAAAAAAGTATATTAAAGACAGTAATCAGACTGAGAGTAAGAATTACTTTCATTGTAAAATAATAATAATTATAGCATATCACATAATATCTATTTTATATGTATATAATTATACAGCATTTAGGTATGCATATTCAATGATTTGATTATGATATAGAATATTATGCATTATATGTTCATGTGTGCATGTGTATATGTATGTGTGTAGGTGTATGTTTGTTTGTATGTTTGTATATGAATAAACAGATTTGAGTGTCACTGATGCTTAAAAAATATTACCACAAATTTTCTTAATCTGATAACAGTTAGTTAACAACAAGACCAAGAATCAAGAGGCATCATATATAATAATAAAACCTTAGAAAAATATGCTTAAACTTATGGAAAATTATAAGGTTGTCTGATATTCTTATTTGAGATATTTTATTACAGGTAATAGCCAGATTCACTGATTAAGAAAAAAAGATAAAAAATGGCATGAATTAAATAAGACACTTATTATTTATTCACAATGTGATTGTCTACATATAAATACAATATAATATACAAACTATAAGAACTAATAAGTAAGTTCAGCAGAGGTAAGGGGCACAGATTCATATACAAATACTTACTATTGTATTAATTTGAATAAAATATATGCTAAGAATCTTTTTGAAGTGACATGACCAAAATTCCAGAGTATAAATAATACATGTGATAGAAGAAAATAAAAGATTTTTTTAGTGGCTAAAAGTAAAGGAAAATGGAAATAGAAAGAAAATTTTATAGTAAAAGTTGAAGATTTCCATCCCTGATTTTCAGTAATGAACAGAACACTCAGTCGAAATAAGTAAGGAAGTAAAAGCCTTGAACAACATAGTAAACCAGTGAGATCCAATAATTCATGCAGAACATTAACAAAAGGAATGGTAGAAAATTCCCAAATTCAAGGAATTTTAACAACACACTCTTACCTAGTGGGTCAAAGAAGAAATTCCAGGAAAATTTAGGAAATGTCTAGGAGTGAATAAAAGCAAAACTACAAAATATGGGATTTTATGAGATGCAGAAAAATCAGGGCTGAAAGGGAAATTTGTAATTCGAAGTGCCCACAGTTAAAAAGAGTGACCTCTACACAATGTGTGATTCTATACCTTAGGGTACTAGAAAAGGAACAGTAAACTAAACCAGAAATCTAGAGGAGGAAAGCACTTACCAAAAATTAGAGCAGAAATAAACAAAATTGAGAATGGAAAAACAATAGAAAAAGTTAGTCAAACCAAAAACTGATTCTTTGGAAAACAAAACTAATTTTTAGTTAAATAGAATAATAGCAAAAGACAGGCAATACCAATAAGGAAAGTCTTAAATGATTAACCTTACAGAGATGAAAGGATTGTAAGAGAATACCATGAACACTTAAATGAAAACAAACAAATAGATATATTCCATTAAACACAGAATATCTGAACTGACTTTAAAAATACAAAAAAAACTCAATCACAAAGTAAAGAGATTGAGTCTGGACCCAAACCCATGTCAAAAATGAAGAGGCCTGGACCAGGTGGTAATCTCGGGATCCTACCAGACATTTAAAGAGGAACTGACACAAATATTTCTCAAATGCTTCCAAAATATTCAAGAAAAAGGAATCCTTCCGGATCCATTCTGTAATTCCAGTATTAGCCTGATATCAAAGTTGATAAAAACATTGCAAGAAAACCACATTCCAATTTCCCATATGAATAATGATGCAAGAATCCTCAATAAACTCTGATCAAATTCAATCCAAAAGTATATTAAGAAGATTATTCACTGTGACCAAGTGGGACTTATCCAAGTGGGAAGATCAACATAAGGAAATCCATCAATGTAATAAATCACATTATTAGAATGAAGAAACAAAATCTGAATGATCATTTTAGATGACACAGAAAGTCTTTTCACAAAAACACAATATCCAGGCTGGGGCTGTAGATCAGTGGTAGAGTGCTTGCCTAGCACACATGAGGCACTGGGTTGGATCCATACCACCACATAAAAAATAAATAAATAAAATAAGGGAATTGTGACCATCTATGAATAAAATATAGTTAACACACACACACACACACAATACCTTTTCTTTATAAACAACTCTCAGAAAACTAAGAGTGACCTAAAGGGAGGATTCTTCAATATTAGGAAGGATGTTTGTATAAAAACCCACAGATAACCTCAGACTCTCCAGAGACTGAAAGCTTTCCCCTGACCCCAAAATAAAATGGATGGCCCTTTTCCACATTGCTACTAACCAATGAATAAGAAAATATAGTCAGAGATATTAGACAGAAAATAGAAATTAAATTATCCAAATGCGGAAGAACAAAATAAAACCATCTCTGGTTGAGATGTCGTGGTCTTGTGTATAGAAAATCCCAAGGTATTCACAAGGAAGCTGTAAGAATTAATCACGGGATTTGACAAAGATCCAGGAATAAAGACAACACATAAAAATCAATTGTGTGTTTATACACTAGCAACCAATAATCTGAAAAGAAAATTAAGGAAAAACTTCACTTACAATAGCACCTAAGAGAAGTAAATGCTTTATCTTGACTTTGAGAGCATTAACTACCTCATGAACAAACAGTACAGGTGACAAAGCTTAGCATCTATGTGAGCTGGGAAACCAGACCTGGACCTGGACCTGATGCCAGGGCATGATGAGCCACACCATCACTCAAATTATGTGCAGAAGAATTTTGTAAGGAAAGTTTAAATACTTAGAACAATATTATAAAAAGAATGGAATATGAGTATTGAAGCTAAACTAGGAAATTAACAAACCAATACTTACAAATCAAAATAAGTAAGGCTGAAAAATAATGAATCAAACATCTAGTTTAAGAAGTTAAAAAATGTAAACATGTATTAAAAAATAACTGGTCAAGTAAAGACTTAAGTACAGGAACAGATAATACTAAAATACAAAACAACAGAGATTATAAATCAAAGAAAATGGTTCTTTGAAAGAACTGGAAACATTTAGAAAATGATAATTTAAACAATTTAAAAGTCATGACTGGCAATGTTAGGAAATTAGAGTGGACTATAAATATAAATGCTATACAGTTTACAAGGATCCGAGATTTTTATAAAGAACTTGGTGAGTTGAAAGTTAATACAAAATGAATCCAAATAAATGTTGGTGGAAAATATTTTAAAAAGTAGGTGTTTCCTATCACATAATCCCCCAGATAGCATCCTCTCAATAAAATGCCTGTGTTTTTAACAATGTGCATTTTAATAATGAACATTTTATTAATAAAATTCCTAGTGGTCTTTGTTTATAGAAAGATGATAGTATACAATGTTCCCAAGACTCAATATGATTCTTTGTACAAAAACATGTGTATTAATCTATTTGAATTACATTTCAAGTCCAATCGGTAACACTGAAATGGCATGTGAATGCTATGCAAGGTTTACTTGTCAACAAGGTGATGCACATCTCAGGAATCATCAGAATCAGAGAACTATCCTTACTGTGAAACAATTTTTTCCTGAATGTTTATAGATTTTATATAATTTACTCCATATTTCACATAGCCTTGTATACCAAGCACCAAAGATCACACATAGGTATGCAATAAAATTTTGGAGAAAAGAGTTAAAGCAAGGATAAAAAGTGAATTTCGTGGGAAAGACAATTCTCTCTACAAAATTAGCATACATGCGTAATGTCCAGCAGTCTCTCATTTGTGTCTTCCAAAGTCACAAATGTCCTTTGAGCCAACAATAGTGCAACACAAAACAGTGGGGTAGTTCATGCTCATGGGAAAAATCTCAAAAGAAAATTTACCCCCAACAGCTGTTTGGAGTCTATGAATAAATACCCATTTCAGGTTTCCTGTCCTCCAGTGGAATAATTTGGAGGCAGAACCCAAATTCAGACCTAGAGAAATTTCTTGTTAATAATGCTCATCAATTGTTTGGTGATCAAGAAATGGCTTTTAAAGAAGTTTATGTCCTAAACTGAGAGTTTTTTTACTTAATGAGAGGATTATTACTGTGTTTTATTATAAGGAAAATGGATGTGGGCTGAAGCCTGAAGTATAATGCATTGTAACTTTCACATTAATATTAAAAAGAAATAATATCACAGGAAATGCTTTTATTGAGAACAAATGATTTTTTAAACATGCTAATGGTAAGTAGAAGTAATCTGCACTAAAAAGAATAAAGCAAGGTATAAAATGAATGACATGATGACTTAGAAGCATTTGTTGTATGAACGGAAGGATTTTTAGCTAACATTTAAAAAATGTGTTAATGTAGCTTGCACATTAACAGATTAAAGAAAAACAGACAAGTTTAACTTTTCACCAGATGCTAAAGAAGCATTTGATAAAAACTTTATAAACTTTTTATAAAACAGATTTAGAAATCTAGAAATAAATAACTTGAAATTCTGAATCATGTGAAATTTATTTTAAATGTTCTAAGGATAACATTTTCATAAGAAGCTGAGTTCAACAAGGTTGCTGGACAAAATATCCATTGATATGTGTTCATGATAAATCTACATATCTCAACTAAAAATGAGAAAATGTAATCAGAAATAATTTTTAGATACTGAAAGTATATAGGATGCCTAGTATGTTGAACAAACTACATATAATTAAGTCTAAAATTGTCCTTGGGCTTGAATAGGAAGTCTTATTATATTAAAGATGTATATTTGCCCTAAATTAATCTATAACTTCAATGCAGTGCAATACAAATTATAAAACTATTAAATTATTGAACATTTATTAAAAATGTAAGCAGGAAGAAATGCCAGCCTATAGCAGGAAATCTGAGTATCCAACTATCTAATACATTACTTCTCCATGTTTGCTAGAAACTTGTCAAATTTTCCACTATTATAACTAAGTAAATTTATCCTGAATCCCAAAGAATGTATTAGCAGCCATAAAAGACAGTTTTGAATAAGGACAAGTAAGGACTATACCCCATAGGTATCTGTCCTTTAACTATCGTGTTTGATTTTTTTTCTTCCTTCACTAATAGCTTGGTTGAGGACATTACCCAGGTGACATATTGTCAAATTCACCTCTGGTGTATAGTTATGAGTGTTAGGTCATATATAGCATACCACAGAGCTCATATCCAAACTGCTTTTGACAGGTTTGAGCAAGAGGTTATATTTCCTAGAAGGAGACCATAGAACATGAAAAATTGTACATCTGAGTCTGAAAATTCTATGCAAAACTGCATAATGAGGTAATTTGGTGGCTATTCCTGCTTTTCCTGGCTGGAAGCAGACTTAAAGGTCATTTTAGATGTCATTTCTCGTCATCTGCACACAGTTCACCCTATTGAGTTCCCCAGGAGACAAGACACAATGAAGTTTCCGGTCTGTTACATGCATTTTGTTCCTGATTTTTATCTTTTTTCTGTCCTAGGTAACTGAGATGTACAACCTCAATAAAAAATGTGGAAAGTCGGCTTCATTTTACTACCTCCTGAAATAAGAACTCAGAGTCATCTTTTTTACACTGTATGATACATAACCCCTTTTTGAAGGAGTCAAGGTCAAGTGTAAGATAGAAGAAGAATGCAAATAAAATAGAATGAAAGAAAATCAAAGCTTAGGTAGTCATAGAGTTCTCTTGGACCAAACCAAATGAAACTCTGATTGTCCACCCACCCAGATCCTATGGCTTATGGTAACTTTTTCTCCCTTGCTTATGAGTCTACACAAGTTTTCTACTAGTCCATTTGTGAAAAGAGAAGACAAAAGTAGCCTGGGTCCTGACCTAGAACAACAGTGAGTTCTTATTGTTGAATTTTGCTAAACAATAACTTATTTGCTAGCATTCCAGGAAATAGCTAAACACTTCTTTCTTTCTTTTTTTTTTTCTTACAGGAAATTGATATGGAGGAGGCCTCTTAGCCAGATCAGATCGCTAATGGCCTTAAGTTTTAGAATAATGTTTTTAGTCATTCAAGATAGTTGTTTTTCAGCTTTGCACAAAGTGAGAAAGTTCAATATAACACAAAACACTTCTATGTTTTTAAATTCAGTAGTTTTCAAGCAGGTTTATTGCTGCATGATTGAAGAATGTGTTGTCTTCTCCATAATGCAGGCACTAAACTTCTGGCTTGGTGATGCTTCATGTGGTTTATTAAACTTTGCCTTAGTAGGAAGATAAACACAAGGGGGATGTAATATTAAGCAATGTGTAATTCACTCCCAACTTAGTATAATTTTATACAACTCAATTGCTTTAGACGTAGATGAGACCATTTAAAATTTCAATAAGTAACTTGCTCAAGCATTGGAAAGAATTTAAATATTTGCAAGGAAATGTTTGCTTAGCTTTTTAAACTTCCAAACAAAACTCAGAAAGTAGGCTAGCCCTCAATATGTACCAGAGGTAGCTGATCCCTGTGATTTCTGTTTTGATAAACAACTGATGATAAAAGCACATGGATCCCTTGAAAGGAGTAATTCTGTATTTGAATGTGTGTGCATGAACACACATAAAACTTTCATGTGGGTTGGCTGGTATTCTAAATTCATTGGATATTTAGCTGGGTGGGGTGCCTTGTGTGTGAGATGTGTAAATAAAATTTAATAAATCATTTATGTACATATTCAAGCTCTCATTGGGCAAATCTGGATACTATTTTGAGTAGCATACCTGGAGGCCACTACCTAAGCTCTGAATACAAATGACTTCTTTGGAATTTACCATTAAACTTTATCCTTTTAGTTAGCAAGTAGCTCTGGATTTGAATCCTGACTTTACCTTGTAAAACTCTCTTCTCTTGGGAATTTACTGCAGGCTCTGTATATCTTTATTAACTCAACTGTGAAATTCCAAAAATAGTATATATTTCAGCATCATTATGGTGAGATTAGATAAAAATTATGTACCTGAAGTTCAAAGCACAGTGTGTGGTACATAAAATACTCTTAATAAGTACTAATTACATTCTAGGAAGGATTACTGTAGGTAAAGGTCATTAGAAAAACTATGTATCTTTATAACTTGGCTAAACCTTTAGTAGCAGGAAAGGTTTTACATTATGTAACATTTATTATAAATTAACTTTACTACAAAATAAAAAAAATTAGTTTTTGTTCATTTTTCAGATAATGAAAACATAACGCTGTACTTCAAACTAAAATTATTCTAGTTGTGGTTACACTGGTTGTTTTCCTTTTTTTTTCCCTGAACAACCTGGAACTATAGAAACAAAAATTATGCAAGACCATATCAAATATTTTACAACAAATTATTTTTACACTATTTTCCTCATTTTTATGAAATGTTTTGTTCTCTCTCCATTTTTGTACTGATGTATTTATTTCCCAACGTAATCTCATATTTCCCAACATTCATTAGGATGTGATATGATTTGAAATTGTCAAATAAATTCATTTTCCCAAAGGAGATGGAAATCCTGATGAAAAGCGGCAGGGAGCAGCACTGTAATACAGGGGAGGACGAGATCAGGAGCTATGGCTGGGAAATATAAACAAGCATAGGTCATCAGACTGGAAGGCCTGAAGGGATCCCCAAGAACTGCTTGACATCCTTGAATCTCACAGAGCCCCAAGGGTCTGCCCTGAGTCCCCCTGCTCTCTCCCTGCTTTCCTCAGCAGGAATGACCCCTGAGGCAATAGTGTCTTCCATTGTTAGTTCGACCACTATAGCAACTGGTTCTCACCCAAATGGGTTTTGTGTTCCCATCAGCTTGAAGAGCAAGTGGAACAAAGAAGTCACCTTCTGCAGCACAGATCAGGGGGTCACCTCACCCTCATGTCATAATGAAACCTGCCTCCCACAGGCTCATCTAGTTCTCTCTGCTCCTGAGCAACATCTTGTGTGGTAACTACATGGCTTGCCTCTGGCCTAGGCTGTGAGTATGTGTGTGAAGTCTCCCCAGTCTCATCACCCATTGTCCCCATGTGAGGTGTTTCGCTGCCCTGGAATCCTCAGGGTAGAGGTCCCTTCTTTGCCAGTGGATGAAAGAAGCCTGTCAAAGCAGTCAGGCTTGTGGACAGAAAGGCAGGGAAAAGGCTGCTGAGGCCCCTGATTTAGTCAGAGGCCAACTTTTCATTGCCTTATTATTCTGCTGATTTGGATGTTGTAGTTAAAAATTCTATTACTTTAGCGTCTGCTTTTAGGGTTTTTTATTCATTCAGAATTACCTTTACTTGTACATATTTGTGATGCAGAGTGCAATAATTTCATACATGTATATAATGGGTAATGACCCAGAAAGTGTAGCTAACATTTACACCTCCTTAAACATTTATCATTTTTTTTTGTTGGAAAACTCTGAACTCCTCTCTTCTAGTTCTTAACAAAATATATAATAAAGTTATATAAATTATTGTCCTACAACTTGCTGTAGAACACTAGTCATTATTTCTCCTGTTTACCTGTATTTTGGTTCCCAGTGTTCACCTCCAGCTACCAGCTCCTCCCTTTACTTCCTGGACTCTGGTGATCACTTCTAGAAAATCAACTTCATTAGTTTTACATACGAATGAAGACACGAGGTCCCCTTTTCCATCCTGTTTCTTTATTTGGTTTTTATTTCACTCAATATACTATCCTCCAGATCCAACCATGTTGCTACAAACAAGACTTTATTTCAATGAAATAATATGCTATTGTTTTTATGTACCACATTTTATTTGTTGATTCATTCATTGATGTACAACTCAGTTAATTATTATGAATAGTATTGCAATTAACACAGGAGTACAGGTATCTCTTAAATATGTTATTTCATTTCCTTTGTATAGACAACAGAAGTGATGACACTGGCAGTTCCAAGATGGTGGCCTGGACGGACTCCTCAGTGCTAGTCTCTCCAGGACCAGAGCTTGAAGTAGTGGAAATACCATCTCCCAGCCAGCTTCTTGACATCATCCTACAACTCATCATCATCCGCAGGGATTTCACTCACGCGTGTACACAGGGCCACCAGGCAGCAGCGATCGCCACAAGCAGTGTGACTTTAGCGGGGAGTGGCGGAACACAGCTGTGGTGCGGGGCCCCAGCCCAGGGCTTGAGCCCAGGACTCGGCCCAGGAGGGTGGGGCCTGCTTCTACATGGGGAACCTGGCTCCAGCGCCCACCCAACCACGCAGGACCCCTAGAAGTTGCTCCTGTGGACAAACGGGCTCCCACACAGGACCCCCAGCTACTGTTCTTTATGTATCTACATCTACCAGCACAGAACTTCCTGCACCAGGGGATTCCGAACAGCATCTGGGGACAATTTTTTACTTCAACACAGCACACTGTGAAACAGCATCTCCACTGCACCCAAGACCACCAGCACTCCAGACCTTCACCCCCAAAGCAGATGGCTTGTTTGTGAGACCCCCACCTATGACATTCTTCACCCAGTGGGGAATTTCCATTAAGCAACAGACAATGCCACCTACTGGAGGTGAAAGGAAGCAAACCTGTTTATTTGCATTGAGACTTTATTTTTTTTATTTTGATTCTTTATTTTTTTATTCTTATCTTTTATTTTATCCTTTATCTTTTTCTCCCAATATTCCTTTTGTTTAATCTTTTTTTTTATTTCTCTACTCTTTTCTTCTTTTCTTTCTTTCTTTTTTTCCTTTCCTCTTTTCTCTTTCACTCTTTTTCCACTCTCTAATCCCCAATAGTTGTGAAACCAAGTATTTGTTATACAGTAGGATATGGTAGACTGGGATTTCTGATCAGTATACTAGAGTGGTATTATATAGTCTTGTAACTCCCACTTGCATATGTTTGATTTTTCTTACTATCATATCTTCTCTCTAGCTGTACTCTCTTATTCCTCCTTACTGGTCTTCCCCAACTCTCTTTTGCTCTTTCTACTAATAGCCAACTTCTCTTGGATTCCTTTTTCATGCTTTCTAGGATCTAATAACCATATCCTCACTTCCTACTACCCTAACATTCTATCCTACACCCCACCCTCAAGTTTCTCTAGCCCACCAACAGAAACTATAGACCCTGTGCAAACCTATTGTTTACATAATAGATGTTAAAGGAACTCATAATTGTTTTATATTGTGACTAAATTGTAAATGTATTTAGGAGCTATTAGGAGCTACTTGGTTTGAGACTATATATTGTTTGTATTGAGATCAATCAATATTGGTCTCCCCCTTAAAGGAGAGGTATTGAAACCCTGCAGGGAAACTATAACCCTACAGAAGTAAAAACTGTAACATCTTGGATCAGCAGAGTTAGAAGGAAAGACACACAAACACCACAAAAAAACAAGGGAAGAAAGCACCTCAAACAAACCAAGGTACTACATTATTAGAATCCATGGTCAGTACAGCAGAAGAAATGACAGAACAGGAGTTCAGGATGTACGTAATTAAAATGTTCTGTGACTTAAAGAATGATATAAGAGAGCAAGCTCAGTCAGCAAAAGATCATTTTGATAAAGAGATACATAGGCAAATACAGGAAGTAAAAGATCACTTAAATAAGAAGGTAGAGATTCTGAAAAGGAACCAAACAGAAATCTTTGAAATGAAAGAAACAATAAACCAAATTAAAAACTCAATATAAAGCATCACCAACAGATTAGACCACTTGGAAGACAGAACCTCAGATACCAAAGACAAAATATTTAACCTTGAGAATAGAGTTGACCACACAGTGAAGACGGTAAGAAACCATGAACAGAACATCCAAGAACTATGGGATAACATTAAAAGACCAAACTTAAGAATTATTGGGATAGAGGAAGGTATAGAATTCCAAACCAAAGGAATGAGTAATCTATTCAAAGAAATAGTATCAGAAAACTTTCCAAATGTGATGAATGAATTGGATAATCAAATACAAGAGGCTTACAGGACACCAAATGCACAAAATAACAACAGATCTATACCAAGGCACATCATAATGAAAATGCCTAACATTCAGAATAAAGAGAGAATCTTAAAAGCCACAAGAGAAAGGAACCAGATTACATATAGGGGGAAGCCAATTAGGATCACTGCAGACTTCTCAACCCAGACCCTGAGAGCAAGAAGATCATGGAACAGCATATACCAAGCACTAAAAGACAGCGGATGCCAACCAAGAATCTTATATCCAGCAAAATTAAGTTTTAGGTTTGATGATGAAATTAAAACCTTCCAAGATAAACAAAAGTTAAAAGAATTCACAGCAAGAAAGCCAGCACTACAGAACATTCTTGGTAAAATATTCCATGAGGAGGAAATGAAAAACAACAGTAAAAACCTGCAGAGGGAGGAGCTACACTAAAGGCCAATCAAAGGAGAAACCCAGTCAAGTTAAGAACTAAGAATAAACCAAAATGTCTGGGAATACAAACCATGTCTCCATAATAACATGGAATGTCAATGGCATAAACTCAGCAATTAAAAGACACAGATTGGCAGATTGGATTAAAAAACAAGACCCAACAATATGCTGCCTCCAAGAGATTCATCTCATGGAAAGAGACACTCACAGATTGAAGGTGAAAGGATGGAAAAAAATTTATCACTCACATGAACTGCGTAAACAAGCAGGAGCCTCCATCTTCATTTCAGATAAAGTGGACTTCAAACCAAAGTTAGTGAAAAGGGATAAAGAAGGTCATTTCATACTGCTTAAGGGAATCATACATCAATAAGACATAAAAATCTTAAATATCTATGCCCCAAACAATGGGGCAGCCATATTTGTCAAACAAACTCTTCTCGAATTCAAGAATCAAATAGACTCCAACACAATAGTATTGGGTGACTTTAACACAACTCTCTCACCACTGGATAGATCTTCCAAACAAAAACTAAACAAAGAATCTACAAGACTTAATAGAACAATCAATGGTTTAGACTTAACAGATATATATAGAATATTCCATCCTTCAACAAGCAAATATACTTTTTTTTCAGCATCACATGGATCCTTCTCCAAAATAGATCATATGCTATGCCACAAAGCAAGTCTTAGTAAATACAAAAAAATAGAGATACTACTCTGCATTCTATCCAACCAACCATAATGGACTGAAACTAGAAATTAATGATAGTTTTTTTAAAAAAAAGAAGCCATTACAACACCTGGAGACTCAATAATTTGCTTTTGAACAATGCATGGGTAACAGAAGACATCAGGGAAGAGATAAAAAAATTCTTGGAGGTAAATGAGAACTCTGATACAACATACCAAAATCTCTGAGACACTATGAAGGCAGTGCTAAGAGGAAAGTTCATTGCATTAAGCTCATATATTCAAAGATGTAAAAGTCAACAAATCAATGACTTGACACTACAACTCAAAGCCCTAGAAAAACAAGAACAAAGTAACACCAAAGAAGTAGAATACAGGAAATAATTAGAATCAGGGCTGAAATCAATTAAATTGAAACAAAAGAAACAATTCAAAGAACTGATAAAACAAAAAGCTGGTTCTTCAAAAAAATAGACAAAATTGACAAACCCTTAGCCACTGTAACAAAAAGAAGGAGAGAGAACACCCAAATTACTAAAATTTGTGATGGAAAAGGAAATATCACAACAGACCCTGCTGAAATAGAGAGGATAATCAGAAACTATTTTGAAAACTTATATTCTGGTAAAATAGAAAAAAAACCCTGAAGACACCAACAAATTCCTAGAGACATATGACCTACTGAAACTGAACCAGGTGGACATTCATGACATAAACAGATCAATTACAAGCAAGGAAATAGAAGATGCCATCAAGAGCCTTCCAACCAAGAAAAGCCCTGGAACAGATGGATTCTCAGCTGAGTTCTACAAGACCTAAAAAGAAGAACTAACTCCAATACTCCTCAAATTATTCCATGAAATAGAAAGGGAAGGAACCTTTCCAAACTCAATCTATGAAGCTAGTATCACCTTGATCCCAAAACCAGACAGAGACACGTCAAAAAAGGAAAATTTCAGAACAATATCCCTGATGAATATAGATGCAAAAATTCTCAATAAAGTGTTGGCAAATTGCATACAAAAGCATATTGAAAAACTAGTGCACCATGATCAAGTGGAGTTCATTCCAGGGATGTAAGGTTGGTTCAACATACAGGAATCAATAAATGTAATCCATCACATCAATAGACTTAAAGATAAGAATCACATGATTCTATCAATTGATGCAGAGAAGGCATTTGACAAAATACAGCACCCTTTCATGCTCAAAACACTAGAAAAACTAGGGATAGTAGGAACATACCTCAACATTGTTAAAGCAATATATGCTAAACCTAAGGCCAACATCATCCTAAATGGAAAAAAACTGGAAGTATTTTCTCTAAAAGCTGGAACAAGACAGAGATGCCCTCTCTCACCACTCTTATTCAATATAGTCCTTGAAACTCTAGCCAGAGCACTTAGACAGATGAAAGAAATTAAAGGGATACGAATAGGAAAAGAAGAACTCAAACTATCATTATTCACAGATGATATGATTCTATACTTAGAGGATCCAAAAAATTCCACCAGAAAATTTCTAGAACTGATAAATGAATTCAGCAAAGTTGCAGGATATAAAATCAATATCCATAAATCAAATGCATTTCTATACATCAGCAATGAGTCCTCTGAAAGAGAAATTAGGAAAACTGCATTCACAATAGCCTCCAAAAAAATAAAATACTTGGGAATCAATCTAAGAAGAGTGATGAAAGATATCTACAATGAAAAATTACAAGAAAATTACAAGACACTAAAAAAATAAATTGAAGAAGATCTTAGAAGATGGAAAGACCTCCCATGCAGTTGGATAGGCAGAATCAATATTATTAAAATGGCCATACTACCCAAAGCACTCTACAGATTCAATGCAATCCCAATTAAAATCTCAAAGTCTTTTCTTATAGAAATAGAAAAGGCAATCATGAAATTCATTTGGAAAAATAAGAGAACCAGAATAGCCAAAGCAATCCTAAGCAAGATTGTTTACTGAGTAAACTTTACTACAAAGATATAGAAACAAAAATGGCATGGTACTGGCACCAAAATAGGCATGTAGACCAATGGTACAGAATAGAAGACACAGAGAGTAATTCACATAAATACAGCTATCTCATACTAGACAAAGGTGCCAAAAACATACATTGGAGAAAAGATAGCCTTTTTAACAAATGGTGCTGGGAAAACTGGAAATCCATTTGCAGTAAAATGAAACTAAACTCCTATTTCTCACCATGCACCAAACTCAACTCAAAGTGGATCAAAGACTTAGGAACTAGACCAGAGACCCTGCATCTAACTGAGGAAAAAGTACGTCCAAATCTTCATCACGTTGGAATAGGCCCTGAATTCCTTAACAAGACTCCAAAAGCACAAGAAATAAAAGCAAGAATCAATAAATGGGATGGACTTAAACTAAAAAGCTTTTTCTCAGCAAAAGAAACTATCAATGAGGTGAACAGAGAGCCTACATTCTGGGAGCAAATTTTTGCCACACACACATCAGATAGAACACTGATCTCCAGGATATACAAAGAACTCAAAAAACAACACCAAAAAACAAAAACAAAAACAAAAAAAACAACCCAATCAATAAATGGGCTAAGGAGCTGAATAGAAACCTCTCAGAAGAAAATATACAATCAGTAAACAAATATGTGAAGAACTGTTCAACATCTCTAGCCATTAGAGAAATGCAAATCAAAACTACCCTCCGATTTCATCTCACCCCAGTCAGAATGACAGCTATCCAAAATACCAGCAACAATAAGTGCTGGTGAGGATGTGGAGAAAAAGGCACACTCAAACATTGCTGGTGGGACTGCAAATTGGTGCAACCAATCTGGAAAGCAGTATGGAGATTCCTTAAAAAACTTGGAATGGAACCACCATTTGATCCAGCTATTCCACTCCTTGGCCTATACCCTAAAGATTTAAAAACAGCACACTACAGAGACACAGCCACTTCAATGTTTATAGCAGCACAACTCACAATTGCAAACCTGTGAAATCAACCCAGATGCCCTTCAATAGATGAATGGATAAAGAAACTGTGGTACATATACACAATGGAATATTATTCAGCAATAAAAGAGAATAAAATTATGGCATTTGCAGGTAAATGGATGGAATTGGAGAACATTATGCTAAGTGAATTAAGCCAATCCCAAAAAACAAATGCCAAATGTTCTCTCTGATTAGTGGATGCTGATACATAAGGGGAATGAGAATGGGGAACATAGGAGAAATGGAAGAACACTGGATGGGGCAGGGGGGAGGTGGAAAGGGGTATAGGTGTAGTAAAGATGGTTAAATGAGATGGTCATCACTACCCTAGGTGCATGTATGAAGACACAAATGGTGTGACTATCTGGTTTGAAACCAGAGAAATGGAAAAATTGAGCTCTATATATGTACTATGACTTGAAATGCATTTAAATAAATTAATTAAAAAATAAAAGAAGTGATGTAACTGGATCAAATAGTTTTTCTCTGTTTAATTTTTTGAGGAACGTCCAGAATGAGTTCCATAATGACTGACCTACTTTACATTCCCACCAATAGTGTGTAAGAATTCCCCTTTCTCCACATCTTTGCCAAAATTTTTTTATTATTTGTCTTCTTGATCATAGCCATTCTAAGAAGCTAGAGTGAGATGATATCCCAGTGATCTTTTTCCCCCATATCCTTGTTAGCCATATGTACATCTTCATTTTGAGAAACATCCATTTAAATTTTCCATTTATCAATCAACTTTTAGGACTGTTGAATCAGAGGGGTGAAAGTGAGCCTTTTTGTGTGATTATGGATCTTAGAAGAAACACTTTCAGCCTTTTTCCATTCAGCAGAGAGTTGGCTGTAGCCTTGTCACATACATAGCCTTCATTGCATGGAGGTGTGTTCCATCTATATATAACTTGCTGGATGTTTTTGTCATGAAGTGGTGCTGAATTTAATCAAATTTTTTTTTTCTGTACTTACTGAGATGGTCATTTAGATTTTTGTCTTTCATTCTGCTAATGTGATGTATTTTGCATCTGTTGATTTCCACATGTTGAATCATCCTTGCATGCCTAGCAGAAATCTCACATGATCATGGTGTATCCTCTTGATGTGGTCTCAGCTTTAGTTTTCTTGTATTTTGTTGAGACATTCTTCATCTATGTTCATCAAGGGTATTTGTCTATAGATTTCTTTGTTGTTGTGTCCTTGTCTGGTTTTGAAGTTAGGATTTTTGGCCTCATAGAATGAGTTCAGAAAAGTTCCCTTATTTTAATTTTTTAAAAATACTTTGAGAAGAGTTAATGTTAGATCTTCTTTAAAAATTTGGCAAAATTCAGCAGAAGCTATCCTCTCCTGGGTTTTTCTTTGCGAGGAGTCTTAATTTTTGATTCAGTCTCTAGGTTTTCATACACATGGGACCATATTGTTATCTAGATTTTGTTGCTATTTTCTGTAAAAAATATTCATTTTTATTTTGTAGAATTCGTGTAAAAAGTGAAATTTCTGTATTGCTCTTATGTTATTTAACATGCAGTAGAATTTATTAATAATGTTATATGTGATTAATAGTTATATTATTAATAGTCATTAATTTTCCATAAATTAATCACTCTTCTGCCTTTTCATCCTGTTCCTGAGACCACTGGGATGCTGAGGTGTCACCTGTGTAGTTGTGGAACCACTTCTCCCTTACTGTTTTGGAACTGAATTTTCTAATGATCTGCACTCACTAAATAGAGTCTCTGCTATTTCTTGACTAATGTATATTTTTTCTTATTTATATCTCATTTTAATAGCTTTATAATACCATAATCTTGTTGCTTTACCATCTCAGTATTTGTTTTTGTTGGTTTCTTGGATTAAAATACTAGTCCTATAGAAATCAATAAAGCCACCTTAGAAGAAAATCAACAATAGATTTAGAATATTTTGTGTCTTCCCTAAATAAGGATCAAATCATTCACTTAAACTAATGCCTATTTATTTCATATTATATGCTCTATTTTAAATGCTGGGGGGGAATACAAGAAAGCTCCTAAAGATGATTAATTCTTAGTTCCATGCTCCAACTATCCTATAATCTGCTTGAGAAATAGATACATTAACATGCCATTATATTATTCCACAGTGAGCATAAATAATAGGATAACATACTAAATGTTATTTGTGTGTTTTGAGGAGGTGAGAAGAAACAATTCCCTCCATCTTAGTGGTATAAGGTTGGAAAAAGCTTTGTGGTGATATTGACCTTTGCATTAGCCCTGACATATGACTGAGATTTAGCTAGATGTAGGACAAGAACAATGTTAAGGGGGAGGAAAGACTGAGCCAAGGCCATGAGGAGGGCAGGAAATTCATTTATTCATGGGTTTATTGACTGGTTGGTGGAGTCAATAAACACTAATCAAGGATGGACATTGGGATAAACAATGTGCAAGGTAGCTATGGGAAAGAGAGCCTCTGTTGCTGGAAATTCCACATGTCCTGGAGGGGGAGGACAAGTGAAACATTTCTGGTGCAGCAAGCTATGTTCAAGGATACAGGCAAATGCAGAACCTCTAGGTGTAAGATAGACCATCACTGGGGCTCCAGTCATGTAGATGGTTGTTTGTACCGCCCTTGAAAATAAAGCAAAAGTTGGGAGAGTCAAACTACATCACTCTTTACAAACAGTAGCTTCCTTCCCAAGGTCTCTCTACTCCATCCCCTACCTCTTGCCCATATTAAAAGTGCATTTCATTTGTCCAAACTTCATCTAATTTCCTCCTGTTTCTCTGAAGTACTTTCAGTCATTCCACTTCAGAGCCCTCTGTGCACTCATTTGCTGCTGGCATCAGATTCACCTTCAATCCTGAGTGACAGATTTGTGAAAGAACCCAATTAGAACCCAGCTAATGAGCCCCCCAAGGGCTTCCCTAATAGCCAAATGACTGTTTATTTTCATCTTTTGAATTAAGGAAAAAACTGTAAGTCAAGGAAGAATCTAAAATTAAAAAAAAAACAACACTAATTGAATCAGAAAAACACCTGTGTTTCTTATCCTATATTTATTTATGTACTTCAATTCAATGCTATTTAATAGGTGAAAAGTGTTTTAAACATTCTAATTATGTGCTTTAGAAAAGAGACTTTAGGAATTAACAGAAATGAGGAAAACAACATGAAGGAACAAAGGAAATATGTACCTTTTTACCCCAGAGGACTTTTCATATGAAGATACTATATGAAATATTCTTTTTAAATCACATTTATTTTGATTCTATAATATGTGTTAGATACATTTGTATGTTGTTATTTGCAAATATTTACATGTTGAGTAAAAAAATATTACCCAGTAAGTTGAAAACCTCAGATTGTCATTGAAGAGTGTCTATTGTGTGCTTTTCCTTTTGTGCTTCCTGAGATGCAGCTGTGGGGGGCTACATTTGATGTTGGAATAGCCCGTTTCAGTGATGAGCCACTGGGGCTCCAAAGTAACAATCATTTTATTTTAATTGTGTCTAAATGTGCAATGACTGCAGGAATCTCTAACTATGCAAATATTTAATAACCCATGATTGCTGCCTACTCCTCTGCCTTTTATCCTCATTGGAAACATGGACACTGGCCGTCTCTTCTTCATAAGAGATCTATTATTAGGATGGAATAATTCATTGTTGTAGCATTAATTCTGAAATCCTAATAACATAGTCACTTTCTACACATGTAACCACAGGACCTTTTGGATTTGACCTAGATAGGGAGGTGAATGTCAACACTTGACACTTGGAGACAAACCTTTACATACTCTTTCATTATACCTCTTCCTTCAGAATGCTGCGTCTATTAAAACTATAGTGGATGGTAAGCACACAACTGTCTTCCTGCTTCTATTAGACCAACCAAATCAGAACAAGCTGGCCACCTTCTATCTTCAGGAATTCACTGATACCGCACTGGCATAAATCCCTATTCCTCCAAGTCCTTTCCCATGTCTCACCTTCCAAAAATTGCCTTTTGAAAGGCCTTGCAGGTACCATTTTCAATACTACTACTGGAGTGCTGCCTGAGATGACACTTTGGTATGTTTCTATGACTTCTTCCTGCACATCACAACCATGCACTATTGAGTTACAGAATGGACCAGGCAGGTGTATTATTCTAGAAATACACACAAAAATGGGATGAATGGGTATGGTAGTTGTGCTGAGTGAAAAGAATATATGCAATTAGCTTGGGTTCAGGGAAAGCCTACAATTTAAGGGTCTTTAGTTTGAACACCAAAATGCTGAATCCCAGGAGCATGCAGTGCCAAAGCAGACAAAAAGTCTATTTCATGAAAGATATTAACATGTACAGGCTCATATTATTATATTATTATTATAGATTACCACTACTCTACTCACCAGAGCATTTTTGAACAGAGTTGAATCAAATCAAAATGACCCTTAATTAACAAACAGCCTAATAGTTTACAGCATAAAAGCTGTGCATGTAAATAATGGGGAAAAGAAAAATTTAAAAATGAAATGGACAAAAGATAGTCACCATTTATCCTAATGGTTAAATAGAGAAATGATTCAGAAAAAGTCTTATCAGAAGCAGTAAGTTTGAAATAAGCCCAATTCCAATCAATCAAGGAGCGAGGAAGCAGGGTGAGGAAAACAATTAGGACAGAGAACAGTGAATCAACAGGAGGTGAAGTGGTGTGGGGCGTGGTTCTATGTGGACTCAACTGTCGTACAACCGAGGACGTAAACTGCATGTCTGCCGCTTCCCAGGCGCATTTCTTTGACCAGCTACTTAACACTGTGTCTCACGACCTTCAGCCGTAGAGCAGGCATGACGACAAACCTCCTCTTAGGTCTGCTACACTTGCTGAAGAAAATGAATGTGTGGAATTTAGCAGAGTCTGAAATGCCATGAACCTCACAACTGTTGGTTATTTTATGAAAAAAGGAATAAGAGAGATCTATAATTGATGAAATTAGCCTGGGAAACAGATGAGAAATATATAAATGTAGCTGAAGAAATCTTTACTGAAATTAGGATTTTTAATTCTGAGGAACAAATACATCTTATTGTAGAAACTTTGGGTACAGAATTATCAACTGCATAGTTTATACCAAGTGAAGTACTGTATTTCCAGGAAAAAAAAATTCAGGCATTAGCCAGAAAGTAAGACATAAGGAAAACAATGAGCAAGTAAATAAGAAAACAAATTAATAAGTATTTATGCTGACAATATTTTTCCCATACTGAAAGTCAAAAGAGGATAATAAGTTTTCACTTCAGCAGTTCTATGGACAAAAGAAAGCGTGATCCAGGAATATCAGGACCAATGACAGTGTCCTTCTAATGTAAAGGCAATATTCAGAAAGAACAAATACTTTGGAAGATAAACCTGCATCTTATATCTTTTGTATTGACTTTGCCTATTCCATTTTAGTCTTTTTATCTTTGCATATTCTAATCAATTTAAATATTTAAATATATTTTATATAACAAAAAAAGAACATATTTCCACCTGGAAAAGAAAGTGATTCAGTTTGGATTTGGAGTACAATATGCACTTGCCTGTGCCCCAAGTTTTACTAATTGTGTGATCAGGACTAAAACAAATACTCTTGCTGAACCCATTCCTAATCCGCCATCAGCATTGGGGCAGATGATCCAGTTCTGGAACTGAAATATTCATGTAAACAACTTACTCTGCGAGTGGTAAAGATTATTAAGCTTAATTATTTCTGCTCAAACAGTGAGCAATAAATTGGAGAAAGGTCTCAGATTATTTTTTTCCTAAAGACAAATCCTGTCAGGGATAAAATGTCTCAGACAACTAAATGGAGAATGTCGTGTTGGTCAACTTTATCAAAAGCTTTTACTTCCTGGATAATATATCGCTTTTCTCTTGAAGGCTTTTCCTCCTAGGGAATACCAGACTTCAAAATTCATAGTCTGAACTTCTTTCCTTTCACACCAAACGGCAAGTATATTCTAAATCTATAACCTTATAAAGCACAAAGACGATACCAAAAGAAGAAGAAATCTGTGTTTGAGTTGTTTAGGTAGAATTGCCAAAAGGACAGGACCTAAGCACAGAGACACCTGGGCAAGCTTAAGTTAACAAAATTAATTACCTATCGTAGAAAGAGATTTCAACCTCTGCTTTTTCTTTTGTTTCTGCAGCTCAGTTATCTGTACCTGGATCAATTAAATTCTCAACCTACATAGAAACTGTAATCCCAGACCTCAGACCAGTTTCAGTCTGAATATTTCTGGGACAGACAGAAACTATTGAAATAAAATCTCCTTTCTCTTCTCCAAGTAGATAGTGATAGAGTACAGAATCATCATTTCTTGGAGACCTACTGTGTGATGGGCACTTCATATCTTCTCTCTCATCTGAAGGTAATTCTGTAATGATGCAATTTAAACTCGGTTTGGGTGAGCAATTGCTAAGCAGCAGTCACTGCTGGTCCTCAAAGTAGTGTTTCAAACCTTCCTCCACCTGCCCCTACACCTGTGTTCTTCCAGTTAGCTTTATTATAAGCTAGGTGGGATAGTTAGTCCAACGTATACCTACTGAGTGAAGCTGAAAATAGCTTCACCTCTCTAATTCTCATTTTCTTCCGACGTATACCAGATCCTGTTCTAATACCTGTCATAGGTCTATTGCCCACATTTCTGGTCCATATTAAATGTTCAATAAACATTAGTTTCGTTTAACTATTATTATTGTTTTCTGTTTAGGTTCATGTGAAATTAAAAGAGATGATTCTGATGTGTCACTCAGGAAGCAGCAATCCATATGTAAATATGCCCCCTCCTTATGCTTACAGTGCCTACAAGATGCACAGGAGCCCGGGACCTCTTCATACAGTGAAATTTGGGTGCACAGCTTTTCCTTTAGAACCAGACGTGGTGGCTGTGGCAATTGTCTCTGTGTCTCGTCAGCTTCAGGTGAAGAATTTCATGCCAGGAATAGATGAAATAGATAGCTTTTCCCAAAGTCACATGCTATAAATGGCAGAACACTGTGCCTCACAGGCTAGTCTCTAGGAACCCTGTAGGCAAGTAGGCTATAGAATCATCTGACCTGCAGAGATGAAGGTAAGAAAAGTAATTAATAAAAATGGTTGGTGTTCTCTCGACTCACTTGTCAGTTTAGAACAGTATTTTCTATTTTCTTGCTCCTAATCATAATTGAATGAGAAAGCCCAGGCATTCCTCACTCTGAATAATCAATCCCCTATTAAGTTCCTCTGATAATGCCCACATCTGTTAGCTCATTAAGGACAAAGTTGAATGCTACTTGAAACAGTGTTAGGCAAATGTTTGGCCGAGACGCACAATCCTCCTGGATTGGTTGCTAATTTATCTTTGCCAACCTTTACTAGCTTTAGCTCAGCAAACAAGGATGTAGTATCTGAGTAGATGGCCAGGAAATTCCCCAGAAAGTTCCGGTGTCCCAGCTGCCCATCTGAAGGTTTGGCAAATTGGAGATGACTGGCGATAAGCCCAACTCGCAGAGTCCAGCTGTGCTGGGCATGTAGATAGACCACAGATGGGGAGAGTCAGGCTAGAAGAGCTGAGGTTTCAAGACCTCAGTGGTAGAGGTCAGTGGGCTGGGTGGGAGGCTATTTCCTGCCAGTGATTGTGTAGTGTGGGCCGTGAGAGTTGGATTGGCACTCTCTGTGCATGCATCACACACAAAAAGGGAATTTGGCATTTCACAAAGTTCAATATGCCTCATTTCTACATGCCAGGGGATGCAGAGGAGAAAGAGCTGGTGGATGGCAAGGCTCAGAGGCTTGTCTTTGCCTCTTCAATTCTCTTCCCATTTTGTAATTCTCTTCTGATTCCCATTATCCTCCTGCTGGTCTCTGAAGAGATCATTTCATTGTGATATATAGTATAATTTAGCTAACTCAGAATGATGGTTCCTGAGTTTATAAACTTAGGATTCTAAAATAAGAAGAAACATTTAGACAAGTAGGTTTAGTTTAAAAAATAAAAATAAAATAACAGTATAATGTATATGTGCTTTATTTTTTTTCCCTTCCAAAAGCCATGCTTATACCTGGGCTATAGGTAAGAATAAGGTATCGGAATTAAATAAATATAATATTGATGTAAAACAGACATGTTTGCTTCCCAGATTTTGACAATGAACTTGACCTTGTTCAACCTTAGTTTCCTCGACATAAAAATTGAAATCATAAAAAATGCGGCGGAGTTCTTGCAAGTTTGAGATTAGATATAAATTAAAAGGCATAGTACTGATTATGAACTGAATATCTCCCTCCCCACAATCCATAAGCTGCAATCTCATGTCTACTGTTTTGGTATTTGAACATGATGCTTTTGTGGGATAACTAGGTCATGAAGTTCGAGCCCGTATGAGTAGGATTTGTGACCTAGTAGGGAGAGGTGCAGAGTTAGCTTGCTCTCTTCCCAACACGTGAAGATGCAACAAGAAGTCAGCAGCCTCAGACCGTAAGAGGGTCCTCCCAAGAACCCGAGCATGCTGATGCCCGACCTTGATCTTCAGCCCTCAGAACTATGAGAGTAAATGTTGGTTGCTGAAGCCACCCAGTCTGCAATTTCCTATAGTAATCTGACCTACAGTGACTATACTCATTTAAAATATGACATGAGGGAAAATAAAGAAAAATCAATGTTATTTCCTACCACAAGAACTTATTTTTAAGTCAGTGTCACCATTACTATTCTGCTGCTATCACAGAGTAATGACAGAACGAGAGGCTTTGTTCCGGGTTGAGGGGATTTCAGGTATGGCAGAAGAGGGAGTGCGAACGTAAGACCTGAGCATTATCCTGTGTCGTGACCTCACAGGGGACTGTCCACCTCCACGTTCAAGGTAGCCTCTAAAAATTACCTACTTGCCTTTGAACCCTATGTATCTCTCAAAGCCATTTTACACAGAGTCCACCTTATATTAAGAATTGTCATGATAGGAGCAAGAAGTTCTGGGGTACGACCCCACAGTGTGGTAGCTATGGATAACAGTCATGTACAGCGCATTTCAAAAAGCTAGAAAACAGAATTGTGAAAATTCTTACCACAAAGCACTGATGAATATCAGAGGAGAGAAATATCCTTAATCTGATTTAAACACTGCAAAATATCTGCGTGTGTCAACATTACATGATGATCCAGTAATACAGGCAATGTTTCTCTTTCTTGTTAATTAAAAATTTTAAAAAGAATTAACTAAAAGTTTCTTAAATTAATCGTTACAAGCATCACCTTCATGCTGGCATCCTGATAATGTCTATTTCTCATAACCTAGTATTTTCTTTCTCCATGTTATAGATAGAAAAAGAATTAGCTGTGAACATTGCTTGCTCATGGAACTATTCAGTAACATCACAAATGATATTTCCCAATCTAAAAGGAATGAGAGTAGTTATCATTCAGTGAATAGAGGAGCTCTCTAGATGAGTGTAAAAGAAATGGAAAAGGATTGCTACTTTATTTCCTACTCTTGCTGGTCATTGCCATGGATTAGCTATTCTATACGCTGCAGCTCATTCATACCTGACAACAAGCTAAGGCTTATCATCACAGAGGAAAAAAACCCTACTGTAGCCCTGCTTCCTGCTTGGTTTGCATTACTGTGTGCATATTCTTTTAAAATATCATCCTTATTTTTATACATTTGGCAGTGGAAAGTAATTGATTAGTAGATAAAGTACTCTTAGAAAGTATGTTCTGTCTACCTTTGAGATTAATAGTGGAGTTTTAATTGCATAAAATTTTAAACAGTCCTGAATTCAAATTCCCTCATAAGTCTTCTGAAGAGGAGTATGGAATCTTGTAACAGTATTATAAGACTGAAAATCACATCTTTTTTTCTAGTTAAACATGGCCCCAGGGTTGGATCTAGATTTTTTTTAAAGATACTAACTCTATCATTGCAAAAGAGAAAACTAGCTTAGATTAAAAAAAAATGTGTAAATATATATGTTTGATGAAGCAAAGTGTTTAAGTTTCTTATTTGTCAAACAAGAAAAGATTATAGATTAATTGTTTGGATCCACCTGAGCAAAACAGATTCAATCTGTTTGTACACATTCTAATGGAGAAAAAATTGTAAATCTACTGTCAGCTAGCTCTGTAGGATAGTCAGAACCCCAAATTATGTTTCAATGATGAAAGGACAGAAAGCAATACTGAGAGTCAAGAATCTGGGTTATTCAATCACATTTGCTGCTATCATGCTGCCTGATGTTAGTCCTACTAACTTCCCTTTCTTAGTCTCAGTTCTTTTGTCAAAAGAATCTTTCATGTTACCTTGAAGGGCTCTCTGTTCAGACTCCACAGGCATTTGTGCTGGGCCCAGAGCAGATATTTTGAGGACTGCATGCAGCTGGTTTGAACAGTCTAGAGATGAAACATAAGTTAGGAAACCTTAACTCCTCCAAGGCATTCAATTAACTTACATAGAGTGGTGATTATCATAGTTTCAGGCAGAGCAGCTGGATTTGGATGGTAAGCAAGCCAAGGCCACAGGCTGGCAGGCTGTAAATGGTGGGGGCATGGATGAGCAGTGCAGGTGAATAAGATTTGGCTCTAACAGTGAACCAATAGTCATTTTCAGTGGGGCCTAAGTGTGTAGGAATATAGAGTAGAAGCAGCTGCAGTGAGGAAAGGAGCCTGGCATGAAGAAGCCGGGATTCTTTGTGCCACACTGACTCCTAAGAGCTGACAGAATTTGGACAAATGGTACCCCTTTCCTCAATCTCAGTCTTCTCATACATGAGACGAAGGTGGGGATAATGGGTAGAAGCCACAGGTGAGAAATAAGCAGCCTCCAGGAAAGTCAACAGAAGACACAGAAGTTGTCGAACCTTACGCCTTGGTTCTAGTGGCACATCCTCATACTTCAATCAAACAGATGGCCAAGATATGTACTCAGAGCAAAACTCACCCTGTCTCACATTCTTATTTAGTAACTGCATAGCTATAGCCTCCAGGTAATTTTTGACCCGATAGCTTCTCTGACTCAAATTTTTAAATCTTACTTTTTGCAATCCCAAATATGTGAACAAAGCTCTAGCAAAGATCTCTTTTCTGAGCCTACTCTATATACCCTAGGAATTGACATCCATCTCTCCTAGATGATCATAAAATGTGCATTCCTAGATGCAGGCTGCACGTCCATGAACCACACTCACTCCTCCGGCCCAGGGCGTCTTTAAGATGGTCGTCTTCTAACTTGAAACAAAAAACAAAAAATCTGCTCCTCTGAAATGCACACCTTGGTCCTCTTGCTTCCTTGACTTCCAGCATTGTTTTGCCTTTGATGACCTTTTCTAAACGCACTGATAACTAACCACGTGGACCTTTTGTCCTCTTTCCCTGCTATCCTCCTTAACTGGTACACATATAAAATACTCATTTACTGTTCCTCCTGTCACAAATAAATGGAATGTCTCCACCTTTTATGCTCCAACTCCACTGCAACTTTTCCCTGCCTTTCTGTATTACACAAAAAGCATTAGTTTGTTCCCAGTAGTCATGTTCCCCCTTCTCTCTGTGGATCAGATCCATGATCCCTCACTTTAACCTATTCAATACCTTCATTTTCATTATCCTACTGTCTTTCCAATGAACTCAAAGGCAAAAATCCCAGCTTAGGATAAATGCAAAGACCTCCTTTGTGTACACCTTAATCTGAGTTATGAATATTTCTAAAAAAAAAACACTTTGATATTAGTATCATTTTAGATTCAGGGCATCAAAGTATTAAAGAGGCTTCCCTCCTATGCTTTAATATGGAAAGATTACATTTTTGCTTCTCTCTGTTGGAATTCTGAGATTCCAAAAGTATGATGGGTAAGAAAGAGCAGGAACAATTTAGAGTCAACAAATATAGCGAAATAAAACTTATCAGAAATTTATACAAGATAAAAAACTTGCTAGCTTTATACATATTAATTTAATTCACCCTAAAAACTTTCTCACAAATTCTTAATCCCATTTGATTTCAGCGGTGAATTTTTTCACATCAAAGAGTAGATAATATTAATTTTACGCAAACACTTTCAGTAAAAATAGGTGAAGGGAGATAGTGTAATCTTAATAACAAATCTTGAAAAAGACATGCCCAAAGGTAAAATTTAATATTAATATTCATCATAGGCATATGTTCAAACATTCTGAAAATATTAGGAATATATGTCCCAAATATATTAAATGGATTGACAATGTTACATAAGAAAGGATTATTTAGAGAATGAGAAGTATCTTTCTTGATCATCTGGTGCTGCAAAACATCCCTGATGAAACAATTATTGCTGTGTTTCTCTTCCCAGAAGGTTAACTACTATCTACAGCATTCTCGCTTACCAAGTCTCATGTGATTGCAGTCAGATGTCCAATGGGACTGTACCACAGGAAGGCTGTCTGGAGCATGAGTCCAAGATGGCAGCACCTGCACACAACCTCTCCAATTGGACTGTACCTCTGTCAGTACAGGAGCTGGGAGAATCCAAGAGCAGTTAATGTTCCAAGATATGATAAGCAGAAGTTGCTAAGCCAGTTATGGGTGATGCCTGCAGGTAGAGAAATGCCTGTGCACTATCTTCCCCTGTTCTGTGAAGTCACAGGTCCTATCCATCTTCAAAAGGTTGAAAAAATGGACTCTACTTCTTAATGGTAAAGGAGCAGAATAACACTGCAGGTCAGTATTTGGGATGGGAGACAATATTGCATGCATCTATTGTTTAGGAAATAAAATCTGCCACAGTGGGCACTATATCTACAAACTGCAGCTCCAAAAATGGACAGTCTTCCTAGTAGATGAAACACTCACCACCTGCGCACAAGAACTTCAAGTGTCATTCCACATGGTGTCAGCTCAAAGCCCAGCGTCTTATCACCTAAATCAAGTCCAGGTGTGGACAAGGTTTCTCAAGGGCACTTCCTTAAGTGGAGTTCTTCAAGTACACTTTCCTCTCAACATGAAGATCTGAGAACTAAAGAGACTAGTTGTAGCCCCTACCTCATACGTCCGGTGTAAAATGGTGGTCAAGGCATAGCATAAAAATCATAGGCATTCCTGTTCAAAATAGAAGGTAAATTGTGTTCATTTGGTCTGTAGTAAATCTGAAATCCAAGTGGTCACTTGTTGCCATTTTTCTCTATAAAGAGCCAACCCTGTTTCTTTGTAACTCATTACTTGACCTCTAGAGCTCTTAGCTCTGTTCTGAGTCATCCTTTTTTCCTACAACTAATGGTATGTAATTTTTCCATTTATACAGGAAATCAGCTAAAATATAGCTAAGATTTAAAAACAAGACTAACTCAAAAGACATATCTCACCTGATGTTAACAGCTGAAAAATATTACTCCAAAAATCCATATGTTAAAGTCACTATACTCAGAATGCGACCTTATTTGGAAATAGGTTAATTGCAGGTATTATTGATTAAGAAGAGGTCATATACAATATGACCTTAACCCAACAGGACTAGTATTCTTATAAACACAAGGAAAATTTTCTCTGCAAAAGACAGTATCAAGAGAATGAGAGAACAGATCACAAACTGAGAGAAAACATTTACAAAAGACACACCAGATAAATGATGTTTATCCAAAATGTATTTAACATTTTAAATTTATATGATGAAGAACTACCAGATTTTAAAATGGACCCCAGACCTTAATAGAAACCTCACCAAAGAAGATACCTTTTTAGCAAGGAAGTGTATGAAAAAATGCTCCACATCATATTTTTTCAAGTATTTGCAAATCAAAACACAGATTCCACTACATACCCATTATCATGGTCAAAATCTCTACAGAACCCTAAAGCAATTACTATCTCAAATTCCAATTAAAATATGCTGATGAAAATCATTGCTTTGTTATATTCTTTAAATTTTATAATTTTTACGTTGATAACTGAAATAGAACATGGAATTGATTGTTAAAAGTGGTGAAATATTGGTTGATACTTCTATGCTGCTGATGGTTTCATAATACTGTTTTGCATCTTAGTGGAATATTTGCTCTAATTTGGATTTTAAAAATCTAAACACATCTTAAAACTTCAGAAAAAAATGCAATGTCATTATCAATTGTAACAAGAGTTATTAAGCATTTAAATGAATGACTGACTTTTCAGCCATTTAGAATAAAATTACAAATATACCACAAAACTTGCATGATTTGGCCCTTTAATGTCTTCTCCTTTCCTGTCACCCCTTTGAGTTGGCCATTCCTTGAAGCCACATGGATTTTTTTAAATGTATTTATTCTACTTAGGTATACATGATAGCAGAATGCATTTTGATTCATTGTACACAGATGGAGCACAACTTTTCATTTCTCTAGTTTACGTGATGTATAATCACATTATATATGCGGTCACACATGAAGCGTGGGCTATGATGTTCATCTCATTCCACCATCTTTCCTGCCCCCGTGCCCACTACCCCCTGTCTCCTCTTTGACCAAAGTTTCTCCATTGTCCTCTCCTCCATTATGGATCAGCATCCAACTTATCAGAGAGAACATTTGGCATTTGGCTTATTTTGCTTAGCATGATATTCTCCAACTCCATCCATTTACCTGCAAATACCATAATTTTATTCTCTTATTGTAGGTAATATTCTATGATGTATATATACCACATTTTCTTTATCCACTCATCTATTGAAGGGCATCTAGGTTAGTTTCACAGTTTAGCTATTGTGAATTGAGCTGCTATAAACATTGAAGTGGCTGTGTCACTGTAGTATGCTGTTTTTACATCTTTTGGGTATAGAACAAGGAGTGGGATAGCTGGGTCAAATGGTGGTTCCATTCCAAGTTTTCTAAGGAATCTCCATACTGCTTTTCAGATTGGTTGCACCAATTTGCAGTCCCACCAGCAATGTATGAGTGTGCCTTTTCCCCCCACAAACTCGCCAACACTTATTGTTTGTATTCTTGATAGTTGCCATTCTGACTGGCGTGAGATGAAATCTTAGAGTAGTTTTGATTTGCATGTCTCTAATTGCTAGAGATATTAGACATAAACCCCTATCTCTCACCATGCACAAAACTCAACTCAAAGTGGATCAAGGATCTGGGAATTAGACCAGAAACTCTGTGCCTAATAGAAGAAAAAGTATGTCCAAACCTTCATCATGTTGGATTAGAACCTTACTTCCTTAACAAGACTCCTATAAGCACAAGAAGTAAAATCAAGAATCAATAAATGGGATGGATTCAAACTAAAAAGCTTCTTGTCAGCAAAAAAAAACAACAATCAATGAGATGAACAGAGAGCCTATATTCTGGGAACAAATTTCTGCCACATGCACATCTGATAGAGCACTAATCTCCAGGATATATAAAGAACTCAAAAAACTTAACACCAAAAAAACAAACAACCCAATCAATAAATGGGCTAAGGAGCTGAACAGATGCTTCTCAGAAGAAGATACACAATCGATCAATCAATAGACACATGGACTTCTTTAACACCATAGGCCATTCCAGGTGGGTCTCAAGTAGGCTTTTGCACTTGATTTTTCCTGTGCAGAACACTCTTCCTCTAGAATATCTGCAAGGGTTACTCTCTTCCTGGCTTCAGGTCTAAGTGTCTTGCTGCATGTCTCATTTTTCACATTTGGTTTCCCTCACAATGCTATTTAATAGGACACTTATCCCCACCACACTACTCTCTCGTCCCATAGTCAGCTTCCCTCAAGGCATCCATCAAATTATGCTGTAAATTTACCTGTAGATTTTATAAAATTCATCTCCTTTTCTCCACTGAGAACACAATTAGCATTTTCATTTATTCGCATTTGCATTTGTAGCACATGAAAAAATAAGTGGTATTCAATATATATTTTATAGACTAATCATCTCCTTCCTATTGCTCTATTACATAAGGGCCATCAGCCCCAAACATTTGAAAGAATATTTTGCTGTGGATCATGGAGTGGCATGTACATATCTCATTTATTTAATAGCTTTCTGAAGCTGTGTTGGCCTCAATATGGTAGCCGTTAGCCAGATGTACTTGCTATTTAAATTAAAATTTACCCATATTTCAAAAGCAAGAAGAAAAAGTTGTGAATGTTTTCACCCAAAATAAATGACAAATGCTGGTTAGGGGAATAGACTTGTTTACCATGATTTTAAAGATGACACACCATAAACATGTATGGAATCGTCATTATGAAACATCTTAAATATTTATTTTTTTTGTTTGTCTCTATCAGTCAAAAATAAAACAAAATGCTTTTTTAAAAAAATTAAAATTTAAATGAACTGAAATACAATTTAAAATGCAATTTATCATTTGCCCTGGCCACAAGTGCTCAATAGCTACACGTGACTTGTGGCTGTTAGTCAGGCAGCACAGATAGAGAATATTTCTAGCATCCCAGAGATTTTCCATGAACAGTGAAGTTCTAGAAAGTTCATCCTCCACTAGAGCTGGCATAATACACAATCTATATTTAAGTAGAATATATGCATTGTCTACAGTGTGCCCAGACCTGTGAATTTAAATTCCATTTCTAAGTGTGACCAAATTCTATATCACACTTGGTTTGCATTACACACTGTTATAAGCAATGCAACATTAAATCAAAAATGCACGAACAAAACATTCCTAAATCGGTACTTCAGAATATCCTTCTTTCACAAATTGGTATTTTAACCTTGAACATAGCGTGATAAAAAAAAATTATAAAGGATATTCACACTTGGAGAATGTTGAGCATTCCAGTTTTTATTCCCTTTCTATGCTGGCTTTTGTTTAAAGCATATAAATAGGGAGATCTTCTCAGGTCTAGACAATTCCCATCTAAAACACAATGGCTTTTAGCATTGATTTGTATGCAAGTCACAGGAACACAATTATTTCTGTATTTGGACCTGTAAAAATAAGTGTTGGCCTGGTATTATAATCTTCTTATCAGTACAGCCTGTCCAAAATCGGTTTATAAAAGCAGTTAATCACAGACACTCTACAAACACCAGTTCCTACACAGTGGTCCGGAGCCACAGAACCATTATTGCTCAGATTTTTCTTGAGGCAAATAAAAGCTCTATTTCCTGCCAGGTTCTCCTCTAACATGATGATTTTCCCGGTCACAGGCTAATCTTCAAGTGTTTCAAGTATGCTGTTGACACTAAGGTCAATTGAAGCATATGGAAGTCATTGGTTCTTAAAACAATGCTTTAAAAAGATTTATGCTTCTTGCAAATAATTGGAAATATAACAAATAAAGTAAAAATTAAAAATGCCTATAATCCTACAATTATCTATCATCTGTCATCAATCATCATTTATCCACCTACATAGGGAATAAAACTGGCAGTACTATATGAATGCTTAGAAAATGTGTTTGTGTGGTTTCTGTGTCTCACATCTGTATACATTTGTTCATATGCAGCAAGCAAATATGTAGTTTCATAACCTGCTTTACACTCCATTGCACTGTAAACCAATGTGTAATTTTTTTTCATTATGACAACTCTAAAAAGGCTTTGTATACATATTTTTCTTATCACAGAGATACTATTAATCTGTTCATGTTCTGTATGTATATCTGCACTTTACATATACAAAGAGAGAGTGTTTTGGCATCCCTCAAGTAACTTTCAGCCCTTGAAGGTGGTATCATCCATGTGGGAATGCACAACATAACAAGACATATAACAGTGGCATTTTTAAGCATGCTAAATATTTCAATGTCAATAAAAATGCAGCATATTGAATTTCTGAAACACTGAACCACTGGTATTAACACAAATGGGACGTGTTTTGTTTAAGTATTTCTCTTCTGCTGCATGTGTACCTGAAGCAACGCTGCTACATTTCTTACACACACACCGAAAGTCAGGTTTCCTATAGGTAAGGGGCGCATGCATGTTCAAGCCTTACAATACTTCATGTAGAATATGCGAACCATGAAAATACAGAAGACTAGTATAAAAAGTTTAAATATATTTAACATGTGAATAAAATCAGCACTGTCTCTGTTCACTTAAACAGAATGTCCTCCGGTTCCACCCTTGTTGTCTCAAATGACAGGATTTTGTTCTCTTATGGCTTACTGCATAACACATACCATGTTTTTTTTTAATACACGTGGCATATTTTTATCTATTCTTTAGCTTGATACCATGCCTTGGCTGTTGGAATCATGCCACAGTGAACATGAATGTGCTGTCGTCTGAGTCTCAGGCTGGCTTCCTTTCCTTTGGATATGTAGCCAGGAGTAAGATTGTTGGGTCACATGGTAGTTCTTTTCTGAAATTTTTTTGAGAAACCTCCAAACTGTTTCCCATAGTGGATATAATTTACATTCCCACCAGCAGTGAATAAAGATTTCATTTTTACCATATCTGCATAGTTATTATGTCAATAAAGAATTGAAATAGATTTAACCAAACACTGCTCCATATCTCTGCCTTGATAAACTTGTAGTTACTTCTTTGCTCAGAAACTACACTGGAAATTGCTAATTCAATAATAAAACAAAATATCTAAAAATCATTGACATATTTATATATTTTTCCAAAATAATGTATAACAAATAATTTATTTTCACCAGCCAAAAATTATAGAACACTTACCAGCATTTGCTTAAATTAACAAGAAAAATAAAACTTAAGTAGATGCATATGTTGTACTGAGAAGAGTTTTTATCTTGTTTCTTTAATGTGCATTTTGTGAGATGGAAATTTTTTCACATGTTTATATCTGCTACGAATTATTTGTTCTTAATCTCTGAAAAATTAAACAAGTAGAAATTTATGGAAATAGTCAAAAACAATTAGATCAATTACATAAATGTGCAGGATTCTTTTTATAACTTAAATGACTAATGAACACATGAAGAGAATTATAGAAAAATTAGGAAATTTAAATAAAAAATTCCATAATTATAAATAACATTTATTTATCCTTAATTGATTTTACTAATACATAGTCCTCTTTAATGTATTATTTTAGCAATTTTTTTCATTTTAGGCCAAATTACTTACAATTCTAAAATTTAAAATAACAAATAGATACTAAATGAATCATCAACCAATAAGGTCATGGAGATTTTAAAGAGAAAAGGCAGTTACAAACCACAATAATTACTTTTTATTTAATTTCTTATAGTAAGTGCAAAAGAAAGAGTGTATAACGTATATATTTGGTTTAATCTCCATGACAAACATTCCATATGTGTGAAATATAGTTCCCATTTTTCAGAGAAGGGAACTATGTGTACTTAAAAACATAAAAGAGTTGACAAAAGTCACATTCTAAGAACTACCGGAGCAAGGACCTGAAATCTGCCCTGTGTGGGTCCAAAGTACTGTGTTCTTTGCACCATTGTCTGGAGGCTGCAGGCCAGTAATGGGAATTGTATACACATGAGCACGCATGTCAAGAAAGCATGGTGAGTGAGCACATTCTCCAAAAAGGCAGATCCATCATTATTAATATGGAGTTGCAAGATGTAATAAAGCAATGTTCTCAAGTCAGAATGACTCAAGGCTCTTGTAGCTGTATCTTCATTTTATAGAGAAGGGAGCACAAATTGTCAAAACAGTATTAGCCAAATAAACTGTATGCAAACACTGAATAACATGTCTAGATTAGAAATCCAGAGTTTTAGACTGAGCCTCTTACTGTGTCCCATTCTATTCCATTAAGGTGCCTTCATCTCAGATTAGACTGAGACCTGAAGTTAGCCTCGCAGATTCTGGAAAACTTAGAGCTTCCTGTGCTATATGACATAGCCTCCTTCTGTTCTGATTTTGTTTAATTTTTTTGCTCTTTTTCTCACAGTTATCTTATTATTTTTCTTAACACTAGACTGCCAGTGACCACGTCTTTTGTACAATTCCTTCACAGAGATCCGCTCAAGTCCACATCTTATAATCTGATGTAAATTGAAGCCAAGTTACTATTATCACTAAAATAGTCTTCACAAAGACTAAATAGACATGACTGGATGTTCCACAGGACTTTTCTGAGACAAATGCACTAAATTTGGACTCCGACCTATTTCTCAAATCCTTTTACAAATTCTTGGTTCAGTATTGGGCTGTGCCATAGTAGAAAGATTCAGGGAGGCAACTTTGGAATAAGCAATGTCTCAGTCTAGAAACAAGTTGACATAAAAACACATACAGACATACCTCAGGGATAGTTCAGGGTTGGATCCAGGCAAAAAAAATAAATATCACAATAAAACAAATTAGACCTATTTTGGTTTCCCCATGCATCTTAAAGTCGTCTTTACCCTTAAATGCTAGTCTATGAAGTTTAATAAATCATGTGTAAAAAGGAAGTTGAGGCCTCAATTTTAAATCATGCTTTATTGTTAAAAATGTTAATAATCATCTGCAACTTCAGTTAGTTGTGATCTTTTTTGCTAATGGAGGGACTTGTCTGTATGTCAATGGCTACTGAAGGTTGAGGTGGCTGTGGCAATTTTTAAAAAATAAGACAATGAAGTTTGCCATGTTGACTGCCTCTTCCTTTCTGGGAAGATTTCTTTGCAGCATGTGATGCTGTTTGATAGCATTTTACCCACTGTAGAACTTTGTTCAAAATTGGAGTTAATTTTCTCAAAATCTATTGCAGTCTTATCAACTAATTTTATGTAATGTTCAAATCTTTTGTTATCTTTTCATCAATGTTCATACCATTCTCACTAGAAAAAGTTCTATCTCCAGAAATTACCTCCTTTGCTCATTCATAAGCCACCATTTCCTATTCATTCAGTTCAGTCACATCTCCAGGCTTCACTTCTGATTCCAGTTCTCTTATTATTTCTATTACATCAGCATTTACTCCTCCACTGAAGTCTTGAGCTCAGCTCAAGATCATTTATGAACTTTGGAATCAACATCTTCCAAACTTCTGTGAATGTTGCTATTTGGACCTTTCTTCATGAATCATGTATATATATGCTTAATGGCATCTAGAATGGTGAATTTATTCCACTTCTTTCCTCATATCCGTCAGAGAAATCACTATGTATGGCAGCTGTAGCCTTATGAAATGTATTTCTTAATAATACTTGAAGGCAAAATTACGCCTCGTTCCACGGGTTGAAGAATGGATGTTGTGTTAGCAAGCCTGAGGTCAGTGCTAAGCCCGTATCTTCTGTCAGAGCTCCTGGGTGACCAGGAGCATTGTTGAACATCAGTAATATTTTGAAAGGAAACTTTTTCAGAGCGGTAGGTATCGCTTAGAGTATTCAGTAAACTGTGCTGTCCACAGATGTGCTGTCACCCAGGCTGTGTTCCATTTACAGAGAAGAAGCAGAGTCAATTTAGTCTGATTCTTAAGGACCCTAGGACTTTCAGGATGGCAAGTGAGCACTGGCTTCAGCTGAAATTCACCAGTTGCATTAGCTACCAAGAGGCAGTTTGTCCCTTGAATCTTTGAAGGCAGACGCTGACTTCTCCTCACTAATTATGAAAGTCCCAGATAACAGCTTCTTTCAATAATGAGGCTATTTTGTCCTCATTAAAAACGTGTTGTTCTGCATAGCTCTCCTACATTATTTATCTCAGCTGAATCTTCCAGAAGTTATTATGGGAGTAGTTTCTTTCCTTAAACCTCATGAACCAACCTGTGCCAAACTTCAGACTCTTCTGCAGCTTCCTCACCCCTCTCTTCCTTCATAGAATTGAAGAGAATTAGGGCCTTGCTCTGGATTGGGCTTTGGCTCAGGTAAATGATGTGGCCAGTTTGGTCTTCTCTCAGGAGCACTCTTTCCCGTTAACAATCATGAAGTTGTGTCACGTGCTATCATTTAAGTGTTCGCTGTAGTTCTTTCAGGGACATTGCCTTTGTATTCACAACCTGGGTAACTGACCAAGAGGACCTGCTTTGAGCTTGTCATGGCTTTCAACACCCCTTCCTCACTAGACTCCATCATCTCCAGGTGCTGACTTAAAGTAAGATATATGCAACCCTTTCTTTCACTTGAACACTTAGAGGTGTTTCTAGGGTTATTAATTGGGCCCAAGGAGAGGGAGTCAGAGGGGAATGGCTGGTTGATGGGAAGTCAGAACACTTATAGCCATTATGGACTCAGTGTGGCGTCTTAGATGGGCACTGTTTGTGGCATCCCAGAGCAATTAACTACAGTAACATCTAAGATCATTGATCACAGACTACTGTAATATAATTATAATGATAATAATAACAATGCTTTAAAATATTTCAATAGTTCCAAAATGTAACACATAGACTCAACATGAGAGCATGCTTTTTAAAAAATGGCACAGATAGACTTGCTCAGTGCAGGATTGCCACAGACCTACAATTCATTTAAAAAAACAAAAAAACAAGAACAATTCAGCATCTGTCAAGTGCAATAAAAGAAGGTATGTCTGTATTAGAAATGGCTAATGTTCAGACATGACACAGTCATAAAGAAGACTGATGTCATCATTTTAAGCCTAGAACATTTGCAAATATTGGCCAAAATTTTAAAAACTAAATTTGGTATAAAATCCCAGAATTTATATAGCAATTTGCACTGATCTACTAATTTTTCTTCTACCACACATTAAAATTAGAAACACTTTTGGCAATGAGGTTCTCAAAGACTTATTTATAAATGTTTAATTTCTAAATAAGAAGGTTTTTATAGACACATGATATCTGTACATATATATGAGAAACAGTGTGATTCTTTGATTCTTTTATATACTGGGTAGTAATCAACTCAGTAATTAGCAAATCCATCACTTTAAACTTTATTATGTATTTATACTGAGTATATTCAAATTTTCTCATCTATTTTGAGAAATATAATGTATTATTATTAATTATATTCACCCTGCTGTGCTATAAAGGATGTGTTTTAATAAAGTGAAAATATTTTATGCTGATAACCAAAACTGTGTTTAGGAAATTATATAAGAGGTTCATACAAAATTACCCATATTAATTTCTATACAACTGGATGAACAACCATGATCCACTTCATTAGTTAATAAATATTTATTAAATACCCAAATACATCCAACACCATGATAGATTTAGAATATATAAATATTAAGTAAAGGGTTTGTTTTTATGCAATACCTCATTTTATTTTTTAACTCCATAGGGTTGAAGTACATTTATTTGTTACTATAATACAGATAAAGCAACTGTTTAGACACATTACTAAGTGAATTACTACACTTTATAAGTTGCCTAACTTGATATTATTCCTGTTATCCAATTCCCAATTTGGACTTTGTTTCTGTTATATCAAAAGTTGACATTTTTTATCATCCCTAGGGCCTTGATTCTCAAACTTGACTTCTGTATTTGAGAAAGCTTTCAGAAGAATGCCTGGACAACAAGAAACCACTGGGTTATTCTCTGGCATATTCTTATTTTATAGAGCATTCTGTGATGATGAAAATATTCCATATCTACTTGTGTGTATATACGACACATTATACACTAGCCACATGTGGCTGAGTGCCTGAAAAGTTACTAGTCTACTCGAGAACTAAATTACTAATGAACGGCAATATCCATTGTGTTTAATTTTAGTTGTTATACTTATAAATTAGGCAGCTCTATGTGGCAAGGGAGTCCTGTAGTAAGAAGTAGTCTCAGCATTATTTTTACTTAAACAATCATAGAGGACAAGTTGGGCATGGTGGTACAAGCCTGTAATCCCAGGTTACTTGGCAGGCTGAGTGAGACAGGAGGATCAAGTTTCAGGTCATCCTGGGAAACATAGCAAGACTCTGTCTCAAAGTTAAAAATAAATAAATCAAAGGTGAGGCTGTAGCTCAGTGGTAAAGCTCCCCTGGGGTTCAATCCTTACTACAAACCACATACACACATACACACACACACACATAAAATACCAAAAAATCAAGAGAGTGAGGAAAGGAAAGCTCCTAATTTTAGACAAAACAACTGGGTAAATCATGCTCTAGACTAAACACAATGGATTAACATTTAACTTTAAACACAGAATTTCAAAGCCCGTTTTGCTTACTGCTGCTTGAACTAGTTCCCAGATCCCTGAGGACTCTGCATTGACCTTTAGGGAATTTGGAAGGAAATATTCGGAAAAATAAATAAATAAATAAATGAGACTGGGTTTCTCTAGTTATTAATTTTGATCTCATTAGCCACAATTGAGAAAAACAGCAAATATATTCAGAAAGCATGTAATTATACATTCATTGGTTCAAAATAAGTGAGACTAAAGCAAAGTTCAGCTATTATCAAGTTCAGTATTATTCTAGCTTGGAGTGGAATTCAAGTTAGGGAAGGTACCGACTACCTAGCATCTACAGGGACAGAAAGGTCAGAGACAGGCTGAGACAGGTCTCCAGCCTCTGGTCAGAGCACTTTAACTACCTGAGCACATTCCTGCCTGTTACAGACTTTGGCTTCTTGACAACATTCTTTCAAGTTAGAAAAAGATGCTCTTCAGTCCTTTCTTTCTCATATGCTATGGCAGGAGAGTACAGCAACCGGCAACATTTGCATTGTGAACGGTGACTTTTTAAATGTTCTCCCCTCCATCAACAAGGAAGGGGAGCAGTGTAAGTAGATCAGCTAACCCATAAGCAGGGGAACAGGAACTTCCCTGTAGTAAGTCGGCTTCCATTCATAACTATGGGAAGTTTAAAAACTTCATTAAGACTCCAAGAAAACTTGTGAGATTTCTTGATCAAGTATTTTATGGCATCTCTGAAGACATATTATGGAATAGAAAGGATCATTAACAGCTGTGATTTAGCTAATTTGGAAACAGGCACCATGTTGTTTATGTCATTCTCATTAATTGGCATGAGTCTCTGGGGCATTTCTTTGGGGATCTAAAGTAATATTCCTGATCAGGATTGCCATAGGAGCTGTTCCTGAAACACAGCCCATAAAATTAAGGGCACATTCCAATGGAAATAGACATGGTTTTAAAAGTAAAACTGTCATCATTGTAGATGTCCATAGGATTGCTGCCATGTGGGAACATTAACCCCTTGTTCTACCACAGGTGATTGTTTTTTGATATGTCAAAATGTTGTTGTATAGAGAAGGCAGGAAGCCATCTGAACCACTATTCATAAGCATATTGTTCATTTGACTCCTTTACTAAATGTAAGTGGGTCCAGTGTTCATATTATATGACTACTAGGATAAAATTAGTTATCAGCCATTGTCCCAATGGATTAAACTGGAAAAGGAAAATGTCCAAAATACTCATTGTTACCTCAGTTAACACGGAAGACAAAACTTGTCAAATCAGGCTCAAGCACACCAAAGAGCTTATCTAGCATCAACTTTTACTAATCATCCTAAGCATGTAGACAGTAAAGAGGCTGATACAAAGGAGAGATGCCTGGGAAAAGACAACAGCTTCACCGATCTGACTTGCTCTATCAGACCTGGACCTTCTGTTCCACAGTAACAAGATCTCCAAGTGAAAATTTAAAGGTTATGACCTAACACAATGAGGGGCTTTATGTTACAAACCACCTCCATTTCATAATCTAAGGAGTTGCAGCACATGCACCATTTTCTTATCCATTCTGAGTTTATTCATTATTAACAGCATCTGGAGAGACATCCTACCAGGGGAGTTCACTAAATGAACCTTTTCCTCCAAGCCAGAATTATTCATCTACTTACCTGGAGGACAAGTTAACAGGAACGCAGACCACCTGCCTTCCTTTTCTTCACCTATTCCAATGATATGTGGTTCTCAAAGGAAATGACTGGATCACAGGACAGATATTTTTAACTTCTTCCTCTCAGTTGCTAAGGAAAACAAGCTTCAAGGAATAACATAGCCTTTATTTTTAACCAAGAGCATACATTAGAATTCCTTGAAAGAATTTTTGAAAATATACTTATCAATACATAATAGCTAGAGGTTATGATTAGGTGGATCTCCAGTGGAGCAACAGCTAATTCTTTCCCTTTTCTTTCTTTCTTTTTCTTTCTTTCCTGTTCTTCCTCTCTCCCTCCCTTTCTTCTTTCCTCCTTTCCTTCTCTTTCTTTTTACCTTTCTTTCCCTTTCTTCCTTCTTTCCTTCCTTCCTTCCTTCCCTTTCTTCCTCTCCTTCTTCCCCTCCCTCCTTCCCTCCCTCTCTCTCTTCCTTTCTTTTCTTTTCCCTTTCTTTCTTTCTTTCTTTCTTTCTTTCTTTCTTTCTTTCTTTCTTTCTTTCTCTCTTTCTTTCATTCTTTCATTCTTCCTTTCTTTCTATTATGGAATCCCACATAATTAAAAAGTGCTATAAAATCTATGGAGTAAATGTCAACTCCCCCTTCTGTGACTCTCCAATCTCTAGGAGAATCTAATTAAGCAGAGATCGAATTTAATGGCCCTTAATTCTGATTCAAGAGCAGTCACAGTTTGATCAAGTTGTATATTGGGTGCTTAGATCAGAATTTATTTAAGTAGAATCTAACTATGTGCCCTGACTAAGGTACTTGCTATGGAACAGGGATAACCTTAGACTACCTTGAACCCTAATTATGCCTTCCTCTTCTGGTCAGGATTTTCCACAGAGGAATAGAACGTGTGTGTGTGTGTGTGTGTGTGTGTGTGTATACACACATGTGTAGAGACAAAGCACTATGATGAGAGTCTTAAGAGTCCCTCAAAGGCCATTTCTGAAGGCTGGTCCACAGCCTGCGGTGTCCTTTGGAGGTGGTAGAACTTTTAGGGGGTGGGGCCTAGTGGAAAGAGATTATGTCACTGGAGGGGGTGGATTGTGCAGAACATTGTAACCACAGCCCCTTGCTCTCTCTCCTTGCTTCCCAGCAGACATGAGGTTAGCAGCCTCCCCTGCCACACATTCCAGACACCATAATGTGCTGTGCCACTACAGGTCAAAGCAACGGGACTGAGTGACTAAAGTCTGAAATTCCTTAAATTGGGAGCCACAATAAATGTTTTCCTTCATTTAGTTATTTATCTCAAGTATTTGTCATAGTGATGGAAAGCTGACTAACACAGAAAAAAATTATTTAAAGAAATGACTCATGAATCTCATGATTTGGGGTGTTAGCAGTGCTCAAGTCTTCAGGACTGGCCAGCTACATGGGTATTCTCCCAGGAGCTAATATTGCAGTCAGGAGAGAGAATTCCTTTCATTTAGGGGACCTCTTGCTTTTCTCTCAAAGCTTTGTGTTAATTCGGTGTGGCTCAAACTCATTGTGGAGAATAACCTCTTTCATTCAAAGTCTACTGCTTCTTATATTTTTCACATCTAAAAATGGTAAGGTAGTGTGTTGCCTTGTTTTTCTTTCACTGAAATCTTAATTCTCCAGCTAGACAAAGTGAAACTGCTGCCCCTGCTCCCAAGCTGTTGGTCTGCAGACCTGGCGCTTCCATGGTAAAGTCAGCTTCCATGACAAATTACCAGGAACATCTAGACCAGTGTTGTAAGAAACTGGATTCTATGGCCAAACAAAGAGGATCCATGAATCTAACCATCACATCTCTTTGAATCCCTCTAACAAGGCTGTGTAGTCAGTTATTACTGTTCCTGACTGGAAACTGAGATGTGAACCTGAGGTGCACCAGTTACTGCAGAGGGATTCACAAGGTCTATTGGTGTTTTACTGGGTTCCTAACTCAGCCTAAGCTGTCAAGCAACTTCTCAAGTGAGCTGGTGTTGACCAAGTCCTAAATGATCAGAAGGAACTGGGCAGAAAGAGAAATAGAAGCCAATAATTTCTAAAGGAAATTATTCTGAAAGTGCAGAGTATGCTTTAGAAATCTCTTGTAATTGTGCTTTCTGGGACATCAGAGATAATTGATTAGAAAGAAGTGGAAAGAAGTTAGATCCAGATGTCAGATCATGACAAGTTTGATATGTTAATGAATGTGATCAATTTCTAACAAAAAGAAATGATATCCATTAAGGTGTATTTAGAAAGAGTGGCTACTGCAAGGAATAGCTATTTGGAAATATTGGTATATTTGTACATCACGAGTACCATACTGGTAATAATGTAGAGCTCAGGAAACAGAGAAAGGAATGAAAGCAAAGTTAAGAAGACTAATTGGAAACTGTTAGAATAGTCAACATATTTTAAATTTGAAAACTCCGTGAGGATTGAAGAACACTCAGCATTTTCTGCCTGTTGCCTAGACGTAAGGCCCACCTGCTGGTAGTGACGGCTACACAATTGGTAGAAAGACTCAGAGAGAAAGGAAAGGAAATCCATTGAGGTCAAATGGAGATTAGGTTGCTTCTTGGAGATTAGGTTGCTTCTTGGAGATCCAGGACACTTCTACTGAAGAGAGAAATACAGAGGTCCATAGTTCGGAGATGAGATCTAGGCCATAAAAATGACAGAAGTAATAGGCAATCACCTGGTTTGGGGCCCATGTTTTATGATAATGCTACCAGAAAGCAGAGATATAACTCTTGTACCAATGAGTCAGGAACCATGAGCTGACTTTACCATAAAGCACCAGGTCTGCATACCAACAGCCTAGGAGCAGTGGCAGCAGCTTCACTTTGTCTAGCTGGAGAATTAAGATTTCAGTGAAAGAAAAGCAAGGCAACACACTACCTTACCTGTTAACATATTTGGATTGTCTTTTGTTTTGTGTAGAAACACTAGACCAAACTTATCTGAAAGAAGGAAGAAAAGAAAGTAATTTCTGGGAAAATACTAGCCACACAATCACAGAATAAAGGGAGGAGGGCCCAGATTATCAGAACCAGAGAAATAATAGGGATTATTAGAATATGCTGGGGGAGTTTGTATTTTGGAATATAAAACATTGTTTGTGACATTTATCCCCATTTCACAGATGAGGATGATGAGGCACAGAGAAGGTAATTCTACCTATCTCATCCTGCTACTAAGTAGACAGACTGGATGCTTTCTCATGATATTGTACTGACTTCTTAGGAAGCTGCTTTGTGGATGCACCTTTATTATCTCTTGATTCACAATGGTGTTGGCAAAATGGAAAAATGTGACAGAAAAATATATCAATTGAATCATATCTGGGTCACGTACTCCTTATGTTACTAGATTAATTGGCCTGTTGAATCTTGTTTCTTCTTTCTCCCTCTCTCTTTTTTTCAATCACACAGGAGATTGAGTCCAGGGGTGCTCTACTATGCTTCCAACTCCTTTGAATTTTCATTCTGACACAGGGTCTCACTAAGTTCCCAAGTTTACCCTCAAACTTGGAATGCTCCTGCCTTAGTCTCCCAAATAGTTGCAATTACAGATACATACCATTGCTCCCAGCTTTGAATCTCCTTTCTAAAATACACTGGAAATTCCATGAGATGTGAATATGAACTGGCTTTTGGCATTGAGGTAGTGTTCAATATGCATTTATTCTTGTCTATTTTCTTTTAAGGAATCCTTGATCCCAGGTTCCTGGATATGTTTTATATACTCAATGAAACTACATTAAAAAATTCACATATGTATATATTTTCATTTATATGTTTGAAAAGACTATCCTAGGAAAAAGATCTTTTCCATTTATAAGATTTGAAAAAACGAGAGACTACCCTGTTGCACCGTATTAAAAATAAGACATGTGACAAAGTATTCTAAAAATATTCAAAAGTGCCAGAAAAATCTCTTGAAATATCTGAGTTTACCTTCATGACAAATAATTTTAGATATAACACTTACATTACAGAGATAATGACAGAAGATTCCCTAAGCTGTGGTAATTAAATTGATATGTTTTGGTAAATTTTACTCTGTGAGAGAATCTGTGTGTGTGTGTGTGTGTGTGTGTGTGTGTGTGTGTCTGTGTGAGAGAGAGAAACTCCATCCGTAATGTTTCTCGGCCTTTTAAACTCCTGGAGAAGTGTTCAATTTGAAGCCTAAGTGGTGAGTCCTGAATTGTTTGGGGAGTTTTCTGTTTTGTGTTTGATTCTGTACACACATGAAGAAATATATGCAATTGTCATTTTTATTATAAATCAAAAGTAATAAAAATGGTACTGTTTTATGGGAAATGCGTGCAGTGTGTGTTGTTTCTTTATGGCCCTTTTTATTTCTGGCTGGCCAAAAGCACCCTTATTTCATGCCACACGGCTGTCAGCCTAGGAAGGACAAGCAAGAAGAATGACAAAAATAAATGAATGTGCATTGCATCTGGCACCTGTGTCCTTCTGCTAGAAAAGGTGAAGCCCGGTGAAAATCTCTTTTTGTGATGAAGAGCTCAGAATGAGGTTTTTTTACAGCAATACCCCAGACATCCTCCTTAGAGAAAAGCCATTTCTTCCAGGAAGACTCCACTCTTCAGAGGATAAAAAATCATCCAAAGGACTAGATGCTGATCCAAGTTGAGAATGAAACAGGTTAAACTGTAACCAAATTGACAAAATTTCCCAGAAAGTACAGAACTAAGGATGAAGAACTGTTTCCGTGTACCTGTTTTCTAATTCAAACCATCATTGAAATATAAATCAAACGGCTAAAGGGACTTGAGAATTCATCTAAGTCCAGTAGTTTACAAATGTATGCATTAAGATCATTTTATAAATGCTTTTAAAGGATACATTTTCCTTCTTTTTTAAATAATTCTTTTATTATTTTCCAATATAAAAAATTCAAGAGTTAAAATTTGAGGTTGGCTTAAAAGAGAGCATAGCATCCCAAGAAGTTACTCCAGTATTTTTCCTCAACTTAGGCCTTTTTGCCAATTTTATAAACTATTTAGTTTTTCTGAGCACAGTGTGAATTTCACCCATTGTCTTAGTCTGTGATATTATAACAAAATACCTCAGGTTGGGTAACTCTAAAGAGCAGAATATTTTCTCATAATTCTGAAGGTTGGGAAGTCCAAGATCAGGGCATCTGTATTTGAGTCTGGTGAGGAATGATTTGCTATGTCTTCATATAATAGTGTGTGGAAGAACAAGCTGCTTGAAGCCTCTAAGAAGGGCCTAGGTCCCACTAGGTTAGGGAGCAGATCTCATGGTTTGTCATCTCTCTCTCTTTTTTTTTTTTTGGTACCAGGGATTGAACTCAAGGATACTCAACCACTGAGCCAAATCCCCAGCCCTACTTTGTGTTTTATTTAGAGACAGGATCTCACTGATTTGCTTAGTGCCTCACCATTGCTGAGGCTGGCTTTGAACTTGCAATTCTCCTGTCTCAACCGCCCAAAGTGCTGGGATTACAGGTGTGTGTCATCCCACCTGCCTTAGTCGCCTCTTAATAGCCCCACCTCTTACTACAATCACATGTCAACACCTGAAATTTTGAAGAGACAAATTCAGACTATAATCTCATTTAGTTTAAGGTTTCTCCTCAAGTTAATAACAAGATCAACATAGTGATTGACAGACATCTAAATATCAGGAATCTCTTATATAGTCCTCTTTAAAAAGTTTGGAAAAGATTGGCTGCCTATATTTCAATATCACTAACAACCTAATATCAATATCTTTTCATTATTATAAAATTTTAACCATTGTAAAGTTCTGATGTTAATTTAAATAATTTTCTGAGTAATACACCATAAATTCTCTCTTTTATGATAAATTACCTGTTTACATTTCAAAATGTTTAAACCTTTTCTGGTTTAGAATTCTCCTTCATTTCTAAAATCATCTCCATCTTGTTTCTACTTCTCTGAATCAACTTCACTTTTAAATTATTCCTTAAAATAGTTAATCCTGAAATGTTGAAAAAGTATCTCATGAGAGCTATTATACACTCTTGCTTATAATTTTAAATAAATTGTTTTGGGGCCACATTAAATACTTGATGAAGCTCTGAAGATAACAAAATTCATTATATTTCAATAATTGATATTATATTTTGTTCTGGTGTTATTGAAATATATAATGCTATTTCATTTACTTCTACTTTAATACCAGGATAGATATAATCTATATTTTACAAGTTAAGGGAAAAGAAACTATACAGAGAAGAAATCTGTCAAATTTCTATAAGTACAAATCAATTAGGTAGAGACAATCTAGAGGTAGAATGTGAACTAAGGTCTCTCAAGTACATCATCCAAAGTTGTTTGGTGCTGTTTTCTAAGTAACAACTACATGCCTGGCATAGCATGAGGTATTCTATAGGGTAATTGATGTAGAACCAAGATAAGTAAGCAATAAACATGATTACGGATTGGTAGAGATTGTGTCCTCCAAAGAACAGAGAGAAGAAAGGAAGAAAAAAAATAAGAAGAGATTCAGAGAAATGTTGGACACCACTACATGTACCAACCAAGAGAAAATGAAAAAAAGAGTGCCAAAAGAAGATAGAAGAGAGCATCAGGAAAAAAAATATGTGTAGATATAATAACTGAAAACTTTTCAATTTACTGAAAAAAATATTCATCTACATGTCCAGAAAACTCAACCAAACTCAAGAACAATAAACACACAGAGGTCCACTAAGGGACACATCATGAAGGCTTACCGTCAAAAATGAGAAGATTGAGAAAGCAGCAGGAGAAAAGGGAGTCACCATTCAAAGGCATTGGCATAATGTATTTAAAGTGCTTGAAGACAAAAAATAAAAACAAACAAACAAAAACTGTTAACGAAGAATTCTGTTTCCAGTCAAACTTTCTTTAAAAAATGAAAGAAAAAAATTTGTTGCTGCGAGAATTCTTATAAGAAATACAATTGGAAGTTCTTCAGACTGAAAGCAAATGTCCCCATGCAAATGGTAATTCAATACACACACAAGTGCTGGTGACAGTAATTATGCCATAAAAATCTAAATACTTACTTTTCTCATGTCTTAATTCAAAAGATACTGAAATTATATATAATTATATAATAATATATGTATTATTTCATACAAAAATATATCATTAGCCATATAACATATTGAAATGTAATATGTGTATAATTTATTTTCCATTATAAGGTAAAGGTCAAAATTGGTTTATGCAAAATAATTGACTCCAGATGATAACTGAACCCCATGGTAAAAAATGGGAAAAAAATAATATAGTAAGGTAAGCATAGCATTTCTATATATGATACCATTCACCAAATAAACACAGAAAACATATGTAGAACATTCCACTCAAAAACAAGAAAGCATGACTTCTTATGTTACATGTTTTCTTTCTGTCTCCATCAAAAGATTCAGGGACTTCACCCAGTCTTCTTCTTCCAGTGAGCCTTCATCCTGCTTTCCAAAACATGTTGGGGGACACGATGGTCTTTTTCCCACCACAACTGATCTTCCAGCTTCAGGTATTTGCCTTTCCATCCAAGTCCCAGGTGCCTTTGTCACTAGAAACTTCCATTCTGTTTCTGATCCATAGATATATGTATCCTACCCTTGATAAAAATATTTATTAATAGTAATTTTGTCTATTTCTATAATGATTAGACTAAGGTGGGACTCGAACCATTAATTCAAAAGCTATTTTTTCCAAAACTCCTCTCTACAAATCAGTGCTCTCAAACACACACAGTAACTTTGGGCAATTAATAACCATTTCAAAAATCTTTTAATATTTTATCAAACCTCATCTTAAAATACTCTTGTTATTTGGAGGTTCACACACCAAAAGAATTCAATTGAGTTTATATCCTGCTATTATTTTCTGTTAAAGAGGAACACTTAAATATCATTTCAGTATGAAAAGTCAAGTACACTGCCAAATCCAAATGCTCTAATATTGAGTGAATCAAATGTATCTCTAGTATGAAGATTAAAAGACAAAATGATTAAAAAGTAATTTGACTACAGTAACTTGTTAGGGGATACAAGTTATAAAAAAGACATAAATTGTGACATCAAAAACATAATATGTTGGGTGAAGAGAAGTAGAGTAGAATCTGTGAATGCAGTTCAAATTAATTGGTTGTCAGCTCAGAACAGCCTATTAGATGTAAGATGATTTATGTAAGCCTCAGGGTCACCACAAAGCGAGTGCCTACAATTGATACACAAAAGATTAAAAAAAGAAGAAGAAGAAGATTCCAAGCAACCACTGCTTTCAAGGAAGGAATCCCAAAGGAAGGAAGGAATCATTTATCTGTTACACAACCAGAAAACTATGATCACAATGGCACTAAAAATTCCTTACCTGTCAATAATTAATTTCAATAAAAATAAATTAAATTATCCAGTCAAAAGGAAAAATAAGAGGTTGAATAGATTAAGAGAAAAAAATGACATGAAAAAAGAGTATAGTTTACTCTTTCCACAGACATTTATTTCACCTTAAAAAACATTCAGATTGAAAAAGAATGGATGGAAGGAGATACACCATGCAAATGGAAAGTAAAAGAAAGTAGAGATAACCATATGTTGTGTTTTGGATGTGAGGTGTCCCCCAAAAACTCACGTATGAGACATTGCAAGAAGGTTCAAAGGAAAAATGATTGGACTGTGAGAGTCTTAACTCAATCAGTGAATTAATCCCTGATGGGATTAACTGAGTGGTAACCAGAGGCAGGTGGGGTGTGGCTGGAGGAAGAGGTTGCTTAGGGGTGTGGCTATGGGGTATATATTTTGTATCTGGAGTTGGAGTCTCTCTCTGCCTCACTATCACCATGAGGTGAGCTTCTTCCCTCTGCCACACTCTTCCGCCATGATGTTCTGCCTCACCTCAAGGCCCGAGGAACGGAGATGGGCTTCTCTGGACTATGACCTCTGAAACTGAGCCCTCAAATAAACTTTTCCACCCCTTCAGTTGTGCTGGTCAGATCCTTTAGTCACAGCAGTGAAATAGGTGACTAAAACAATCATCCTCATATCAGATGAAACAGACTTTAGGTCAAACCTATAAGGAGACAAGAAGGATGAACACAGAAAGAATGTAAGACTTCCAAACATCCATATACCTGACACTGGGGCCCCCAAATACATAAAGCAAACATTTAAAGATCAAAAAGTAGACGTAGGCTACAATACAAAGAAGGAGGGATTTTAAAATCCTACTTTTAATAACATATATGTCAATGGGGACAGAAAATCAATAGGGAAACACTGGACTCGAACTACAGACTAAGCGGAGTGAACATTCCACCCACACTGGTCTCACACACACATGTACTGGAACATTTTGTTAGGCCACAAAACTACCCTTAACAAATTTCAGAAGTTTGAAATCATTGAGTATTTTTTCAGACCAAAATGCTATGAAACTAGGAATTAATAACAGGAAGAATCACAGAAAATTTGCAGTTTTATGGAAATTTAAAACATTTGCTCTTGAACAAGTGGGTCAAAGAAGAATTTGAAGAAAACTAAATGATATCTTAAAGAAAATGAAAATAGAACACAATGTGGCAAAAGTTATGCAGTTTTGAAAAAAGTTTATAGTATAAAATGCCTTCATGGAAAAAGTAGGAAGATCCAAATAAACAACTAATGTTGTACCTGAAGGAACTGTAAAAATAACATATTAAACCAAAGTTAGAGGAAGGAAGAAAATAACAAAGATTAGAGAAGAAATAAATGAAATAGAGGCTGGAAAAATAATGAAAAAGGATCAACAAAATTAAGAGTAATTTTCTTTGAAAAGCTAAACAAAATTGACAAAATTCTAGGTAGACTACAAAAAGAGAGAAGAGTCAAATCAATCAAAAGGAGGAGACATTACTTCTGATAATAGAGAAGCACAAAAGATTATAAGAGAACACTAGAACAATCATATGCCAAAAAGGCAGATAGTTTAGAGGGAAACAAAAGGATACATGTTTAGAAACATAATCTACCAACACAGAATAATGAAAAAATAAGAAATATGAACAGACTAATAAAGACTAAGGAGATGTAATCAGTAATGAAAAGACTCCCATTAAATGAAATCCACAGTCTGATTGCTTCATAAGTGAATTCTACCAAACATTTGAAGAACCAATACTAATCCTTGTCAAGCTCTTCCAAAAAACTAGAGAGGAAATTTCCAAAGTCATTTCTTGAGGTCAGTACTACTCTGATACCAAAGTCAAAGACACTGCAAAAAAACTACAGGTTTATATTCCTGGACCACAAAGCAAAAGTTCTCAACAAAGTACCAGTGTCTAGTACCTGTTCCACAAGACTATTGTGTGCCTAAGTAAGCCAGCCTCCAACCCTGATTGATAAATTTGGCCACCATTTATATTTATACAGAATCTTCCCCAAAGAGACTCTAGCTATTCGAAGGAGAGCTAAAGATGCTCTGCAGTTATTTAATTACAGCACTGGTAATTGGTAATTATGCATTGGAGATGTTACTGCTTTTTTAGTATCAGTAGCACTTGGAATATAAGTAGTGAGTCAAGGAGTTCAAAAAGTACAGTGCTCACTGCATCTTAATAAATTGAAAGGTAAGTTTACGCCTATTATTAGTTTGAAAGAAATATAAAGATTCAGACTTGAGTTTTTATTAATGTTGATATTAATTTGGTTAAGGGAAGGAATAATTTTAAATATTCTAACTAAAAGGTTTCCTGATAGTGTCCTCACCACAACACCCTGCGCTGTGCTTCCACTCCTGTCTCACAATCCCCGCTCACACCCCTGTGTGTTCACTGGGTTCCCTTCTGCTACTGAGCCTTTCCTTGGTCTCCTCCTAGAAGCCATCAGTTCCTCCTTTTCTGTGTCTTATTTCCACCTGCACCAGCATTGATTATGGCATTGAAAACTGTATTGCATGAATATTTTATGGATTTGTTTCTTTCTATTAAACTGCCAGGCCTCTCAGGAATCTATCTGACCTCATGGATTTAGCATAGTTTAGTATTGTTTCATTAGATTTCAGTAAACATATATAAGTGTACCCCTAAAACAAAAATGCCGATTGACAGAAGTCCCAAAATTTTCTGAACAGGATTCCATGGAAAGTGTTTACTGGTAAGGTATTAGGATTTTTTAAAATTTGTTTCTAACTCTCTGGAATCTTCCAGATTGTCAACAAGACCTCCAAGCAGCATTATTCTGTGAAACTTGTGATACTGTAAACATATTGAGAATGTTCTCAAACTGCCACCAGGACAGCGAGTATCTAGGAACATGCTCCATGAGGAATCCCCCTGGCATTCCAGAAGTGGTGGTGCTGTGCCCCGGGAACGCCCCTGTTGGCCTCCAGGACACAGGGCTTGCGAACCGTCCTTCTGTGCTTAACAACCAATTTTTTTGTGAACTATTGGTTGGGCAAAATAATGGAATTATGATCTTTCCATTAGGAAAACGTGTTAGTGTGAGGGCTGTTAAGAAAGAGGTCGGCTAACATTTAGTGAACTGAACAAAGGAATTTCTGATATCACCTTTTATGTAATGTGTTTACAGTACCACAAGAATTGTGTGTGTGTGTGTGTGTGTGTGAGTGTGCGTGTGTGTTCCCATGTATATACAGGCTGTCAGGACACAGGGATGACACTATCAATTGATAGATACTTGAAGACATGCTCTGTGCCCCCGTATCTACTACCTATTTTGTATTATTAGTTGCATTACATCTGACACCAGTCTCAAATCTGGGTATATTTCATAAAAATGTCCATAATCTCACAATCTTGATACACATAGTTGATCTAGATGTCCAAGTTTTCATGTATTTATTAGAAATGTCCATTACATTGAACTTACACTTTGAAACTATGTGCTGAATTAGACTGTCAGATAAAATTAGAAATCTTAAAAACTACTTAAGAAAAAGATTTTCAATACAAACTAGAGTAAACTCCAATTAGTCATGCTATCTTTTATGTGTTCATGATGCCCATCTGTAAAACTTATGGCCCATTAGAAATAAAAATGTGTTAACTTATGAAAAAAAGGAGTAAAAATTTTAAATCCCAAAAATAAAATTGAAATTCTCTTAGCATTAATTTATTTACAGCATGAATAATTTAATACCCACCTCAGATTTAATTACAAGCCATGGCAAATTAGCTAATTTAGTAACAATGTGTAAATAATGGATAATTTCTATGCTGCAGATGAAACTTCAGAATTGCTGTAATACCAAAATTGTTACAAATAACAGGATTGTTTTCTTAAATATTTCTAACAATGAAATAGAATAATGTTATGAGAATTCAGGATCGAATTTTTTATTTCTAATTTATAACTGATGTTGGACATTAATACTGCCTATGGTATTGTCTTACATATTGTGGACAAAAAATTAGAAAGATATCAATAGGTGCATTTCTCTAGATTTTCGTTTTGTTTTGAGCGCTTATAACAATTGGAGCAAATATATGACTTAACAGTATGCAAATCACTGTTCTTGGATATTTTTCTTTATAAGTTCATGAAATTCTTACAAGGATACTTTAAGGTAGATATTATTCTAATACTAATTTAGTTGCAGTTTAGAAGTCGAGTACAGAGAAAATGCAAACATGCCCAGGCTCACAGAACAAAATGTCTGGAATAAAACTTGGAAAACTTGCCATCATTAATGTTGAGACTTGGCAAGGAGCCACTCAAAACCCATCCTAGAAGAGGAAAGATAATAACACACAGATCAACAGTGACATACTTTAAGAATAACAGCTATTTCAAAGGTAATTATCACTCTAATGGAAAGCTAATCTGTCATTTGGAAGTTTCCTTTCATTCCAAGGGGAACCTGGGGCATCTGGGAAAGACCTCCTCTTAGTGGAGTATAAATATCTGACCTCTAACAAACACAAATGCTAACCACATTGTTTCTTTATACCCAGCAAAAATTAGCAATGTAGCAACTGAAGCAAGAAATGTTGAGAGAGTCAGTAAGGACTAAATTTGAATCCTGGTTTCATTACTTGATAATTCTGAGATTTATGTAAAACTGTTTTTTCTCTCTCTGCTTCAGACTTATTCAACTAAGTGGGGATAATGATACCTAATTTATACTTACAGAATTACATGATTTCACAGGAAACACTGCATGGCATGAGGTATGGCTATATATATTTTAGTTAGGGTTCAAAATAATTTAGTTTTCTCCTCACATAATGAAAATATTTAAGAAAGATAAACACTAAATATTCTTGCTTTGCTTTTTAAATCTTGCAATTATGAGAAAGTTACAAGAAAATAAGATAGGGTAATTGTGGTTGAATTTTTAAAACTGTTTTGATTTCCAATAAGATTTTCATTTCACAATTTATACAATAACGTAAAATGGGTAAAAAAAAAGGTTGCTTATTTGTTGACTTCATTTTTATCCTCTTAAAATGAATACTTAATCTCATTTAGAAAAAATCAATGCGTTGCTTTTGGAAAAAAAAAAAAAGAAAGAAAAAAGTGCTTACTAAGTGCTCATTTGAACCATAGCTTTGAAGCAGAATTTTGCTAATTTGCTAGTTAATTCTTTTTTCTAATCTATGCTACCCTTTTTAGAACCAAGAAAACAGTATTTTGTGGAACCATTTTTGTCCTTAGTAAGTAAATATATCTCTTATGCTCCCTACATAGCTGTAGCTAAGAGCAGTTTGTATAGCTATTTTCTGTAATAACTTGTATCTGAATAAACCTATCCCAAGAGCGTATGGGAGAGAAAATGTGTCTCTGCAGCATCTTGAGCCTCAGAGGAATTCTTAGTGCAGAGGCTCCAGGTTCCTGCTGAGAACACCTGCCTTCTGCATAATGTGAAACCTCAAGTTCTCAAAAGAAATATGCTCCATGTGAGATTGAATTTCTCCATAATTATGTAGATAGTCCACTTTTCCCAAATGGTATAAAGAATACCAAATATCATGTACTGAACCCCCATTGTACTTTACCTTGTCCAATAACATATATCAGGGCTGTAGTTCAAATACACTCATTAAAAATTTACACACACCCATAAATACACACACACACACACATACATGGAGAGAAAAAGAGAAAAAGTATAATTTAAAAAGATATGAAGTAAAATATAAAACCTATAATTCTGGCTTCTAGAAAACATGCTTTTGGCTTTTGTCCTTTTCTAGAGGGGATATGATCAATGTTAATATCCTGGTTATTCCATATACCTAGAAACCTAATTAGATCGGGCTCCATACTGTAAAAGTGGTTCACACCAACAGAGATCACAAAAGGTATAATCCTGCCCAGTGTGGTGGCGCACACTTGTAATACCAGCACTTGGGGAGGCTGAGACAGGAGAACCGTGAGTTCAAACCCAGCCTGAGTAAGAGCGAGGTGCTAAGCAGCTCAGTGAAACCCTGTCTCTAAATAAAATACAAAATAAGGCTGGAGATGTGGCTTAGTGGCCAAGTACCTTTGAAGTCAATCCCCACTACAAAAAAAAAAAAAAAACAACTGTATAATCCTATAACAAGAACCTAAGACATGAGCTTTGGAGTAGGAATTGATGACTCTCCCTTTGTCATTCTCTGAATGTTTAGACATGGCAAATTATTCAACCTAAATAAATCTCACCTTTGTGGTTATATGATGCTATTTCATGGTTTTATTTTTTTAAGTTCTATTAGGTTGTTATATACTATATATAAATGGTCCAGTACCTTCCATAGAATAAATATTTAATAAATATTAACTATTCAATATTGGAAAAAGGAGGACAAAGAAACTCTGTTAGAGGTTAGAACATTTGAACTAACCCAGAATGGGCATGCAAAAATATTAGGGAGAGTGTTAAGAGAAAGAGACAATATTAAGAAGGACTAAGAGAAAGCTTTATGCTGAATTTGTACAAAATATGAAGGTTCAATTAAGCTACATAATAGTTTATGAATTCAAATTTAAAAATATATATGATACAATGTTCTATTAGTTATAAAATTGTATTATAATCTTCCATGATTGTGCATTTATTTCTCATTGTAATTCTATTGTGTTTTGTGTATTTTGAGGCCACATTTTTGGGTGCATATACTTTAAAATTTTAATATCTTCTTTGCTTTTTGAACACTTATAACCAATAGAAGAGTTTTTCAATCTCTTTATTTTTTATGTATGCTGAACTATGTCTTGATAAATTTTAGAAGGATTAAAATTACATAATGTATATTCTGAATTAAAATGGATTTAAAGCAGAAATTGCTATTAAAAAAGTATATCTGAAAAATTCCCAGATACTTAAAAGATAAGCTTCATATTTTAAGTAATCCAAGTGTCAAAGGTATAATCAGAAAGCTACATTACTGTTAGAATGTCACAGCATTTCCTGGATTTATGAATGATTATTGTCAATTAAAATATTTTTAAATCATCAATAATATTCCTATGTTAGCAAAAAATTAGAAATTGAAAAAATTTTGAAGCTGAATAGTATAAAAAGAATGGAAAACATGAAGGTGCATGAAGTATAGCCTTGTTTACAATAAAAACTACAAAATTTGCTGACACACTTAAATAAAACAGACAACATACCAAATCCTGGATCAGAAGGCTCAGCACTAAATGTCAGTTCTCCCCAAATTAACTTTTATAGCCAATATTATCCCAATCAAAATATCAGTTAGCTTCTTTGTAGAAATTGCTAGGTAAAAGAAAAGGTTGTTGAAGTTTCAGAACAAATTCTGAGACAAAAACAAAGTTGGAAAAATCACACAATCTGATTTTAAAATGCATTATAATTATACAATATCCCTATAGTGTTGGTATAAAAATCAATGATACTAAAAGTAGAGAGCAGAAATTGATCCACATGTATGTGGGCCATTGATTCAAAGATGTTGCTAAGGTAATTTGGTGTAAAAAGGACAGTATTTTAAATAAAAGATGCTGTGGCAATAATGTATTTATATAGATGTCAAAGAAATAAAGTAATATATAGAGTATTCTCTGAATATGATAGAATTATGCTAAAATCTCAAGAATGTAATTCAAGTTTTTGAAATAAATAGCATAAGTTAAGAAAAAGAGACTCTCTTCTTGAGATTGTACTGAATTAAAAACAAAGCATCCTAGACGTATGATATTCCACGAATCTGTCATAACTGATACTAAATAAGAAAGGTTTAGAAGGGAGGCTGCATCTGTGAATAAGGGAGTGCATCTTCACATCTCAGTGGGTTAGACTGCTGTTCAAAGGTTCTGCAGGCCACCCTTTCTTGTAGGATAACTGAGCATCCAGTGGACCAAGTAGTTGCTGAGGCTTTTGCACCTGGACATGCTGCTTACTCTGTAGCCTACAGCAATTTATGTAACACTTCTCTATTCCAATCTCTTCTGCCCTCCAAAATTAGGATAATAGAAACTGCAAGCTTTAGAAGGTTGTATCTAACATAAGTGTAAGTGTACAAAAACTTGGCATTCTCAGAAGAATGGAATTACTGAGAATGGGCCTGGAGTATTGGAATTAGAATAAATGGACAAAGAAACTGAACAGAAGAAGTACAGTCAACAAACATATGAAAAATTGTTCAACATCTCAAGCAATTAGAAAAATGAAAATTAAAACTACACTGAAATTTCATTTCACTCCAGTCAGAATGGTGATTATCAAGAATATAAGTAACAATACATGTTGGCAAGGACGTGAGGAAATGAGTATGTGCATATATTATTGATGGGACAGAAAATAAGCATAAACACCAAGCCTGTCTTATGAAAATAGCGTGTGAATGCAGGTTAAGACAATTAGCTTTTGTTGTAGAGTAGTATAAATTAATAGATATCAAAGCTACTCTGTTCTCATTCCTTCAGTGCCTGAGACAAAAAAAGAAGTCCAATTTAATCCCATAATGAGGATAGAAAAGTCAGCTTTTTAAGGAGAATTGTAATATTTACATAGATATTTTTTAACTTCCTCAGGGATCTGCATACATATTGTAAAAATCTATTATCTACATTTTAATAATCTACATACTTACACATATGATTATGTATGTGGAAACATTAATATTTCATGGAAACTAAACATGGGTGACAGAACTGAGACTTAACTTGAAGACAGACGTCTGCAGATTATATGGGAGGGAGCCAGTGAATCATCAGAGCTCAGTTCTGTATATCCTACCCTACTTAATTCAGAGCTGACAGTCCATAAGTGCTCAACAATTACCAGTTTGAGAATGAATGGAATGAGTAAACTCACTTGCATAATATTGTTAATAATGTCTCTTGTGTAAAGCTTAAACTCCAAAGTCGCCCTCCAGAAAACATGCCCTCCCTGTGTGTCACGTGACAACATGTCCTCTACATTTCCCACATTATAGTTTGATTCCTCTCTGGGAGGTAGATACTCAACTCAGTAACTGAATAAAGAGAGAAGAGGATTGGGAATGCGGGAGGCTAAACAAACTGAAATGGTCCCATAGGTTTGAAGCAAGAATATGCTAGAGACACATATGCTTAGAAAACATGAATATTTCCACAAACCACTAAGACATCTGCTTGGCATTCAACAATGATATAGTGTAACTAAGTATTCAAGCTCAGAAAACGATGATGGGATAGAGACTATTTATTTTTATTTCCTACACGAAATTCACTTATTTCTCGGAGGAGTCCTGCTGATAAGGGAAACTTTCATTTGAACAATTGCAGCACTGAGTAGAAGCATGTGAAGCAAGAATTCCATAAATAAATCATGAAATACAATATCTACATTTCCAATAGCTGATCTGCATAGAAAAAGAAACATTTCTGATGAGAATTCTACGCATTTTCACCATGCTTCTCCTTTCTTCCTCTCACATAGGAAGAACAAAAGCTGCAAAGATTTACCGTCGTGCATTTCATTGCAAATTCTAAAAGACTTATATTCACTGGAAATGTTGAAAGTGAATGTGCAGAAGATTTTGCAATGGACCAGTATGGTCTTTCTTCTTTCTTTCAACAGTTTAAAAAATACTTCCCATTTTTATAATGATGATATAATTTAAACTCTTTAAAATTATTATTATTAATTATTATTTATAGTTGCCAATGGAGCTTTTATTTTATTTATTTATATGCAGTGCTGCAGATTGAAGCCAGGGCCAAAATTTCAGTTGTTCAGAAAAAAGCACAAAAGCATTTTCATAATATATACGTTGTTATAAAAACTAAAGGCTCAAAAAGTTCATACACACTAATATAAATATGTATTATATATATATTAATGAAATCATTTCTTCACTTGTGGCTTATAATTTAAATTGAAAATATTTATTCATGCATTCAATGATTAATTAATTTAACAATTATTGAACACATGCCTACCATATTCTAACCACTGAAGATATTCAGAGCTACTGCTCCATTCTACAGGGTATAAACACAGACAAGAGACAATCAAATAATTATATATCAGATGGTTCAAGAACTATGGAAAAGAATAACAGGTTAGGTGGAAAGAAAATAACAGAGAAGAGGGAGCATGTTATTGGGCTAGACTCTTAGGAATGGCCTTGCAGATAAGAGTACATTTGAACCAACAAAATGATTAAAATATACACAGCTCAAGAGAATAAACACACAAATATGAGGGCTCAGTGGTTAAGGATAGGTAAAATTTCAAGCATAGGTAAAAATTTTTTAAAAACTATTTAGGACATTAGCCCATTTCTGAGGACATGCTATGTTCCAAGAGATATATTGAGCATTTAACATATTTTACCTAATTTATACTTCACATGACTCTCAGAGATATATACTCTAATCTCTATCTATAATATCATCCCCATCTATATTACAGAGTGGGCGGGACCCATCCTGTACAACTGTGGCCTGGAACTCATGTCTACTTAATTCAAAAAGCTTTCCAATAGAGATGGTACATAGACTTTATACAGGTAGTATGTATGCAAATGCTGGATGTTGCCTAAAAAGCAAATGATTTGAGCCCTAATGTGCCAACTCATGAAAACAGGTAAAATTAATACCTCACTCATCCATCTCTCAGGGTGTAGAGAAAAGAAATTCACATTTAAAATTTTAATCTTACCTGATGTAAGTGTACGTATTTATGGGGTATGTACAAATGGCCAGTAGTATATAAAATAATCCACAATATAAAAAACCATCAGAGAAATGCAATTAGAACTACAGTTAAATATTATTTCATCCCTGTTAGAAGGTCTATTGTCAAAACAACAAAGTCTGAGATCATGGCGAAGTTCGATGCTCCAGTGAACATCTCCTCACAGGTGCTGATTGGAACAGCTTTTCATGTGCCAACCACCTTTGCAAGAGCCAAGGAAGCCAGGCAAGAAACCTCAGTGCCTGTTTTTGGTTTAATAGTGTTCAAAGATGCATTGAGAAAGACAGGAAGGGAAGAGTTACCTATGTCATCCTCTCATCAAATTTCAAGCAGCACACTGTGGAGACAATGTCCCCCTTTTGGGGAGAAACAGAGAACTAAGTCCAGACTTTGTATTGGAAACCCAGTACCAGATTTGTTATGGTGAAACCCAGGGCCAAACAGAGCCCATACTGCCCCTGCCCCAAGGCCAATACCTGCAGATTGAACTTCCAGACCCTCCGTAGCCACAGGACTGCCTTTACCTCCCCTTTCTCAACCTCAAGCAGCAAAAGGAAGAGACAAACTCCACCCACTAGGGGGATGGGGCAGGAAAGAAAGCATGGCACTTCATCATGGAGCTTAGTGCCAGGCCACCACCGTGAAACCCAGAACAGGTAGAGCCAAAAGGGCTCTATGCACTGGTCAGAGGAGCCTTTAGACTGGCCTCAGAATCAAGCAGAGATTTGTATCCCAGTGAGACAGAATTATGTTCCCATCATGTCCCCTAATGCAGGCCACACATGAGCCTGGTACACCTCCCCAGACTGTTCAGGAACTACAGAACAGGGCAGGAAAGTGAGCACAAAACTGTCTTGGAGCTCTGTGTCCAGCTGGTCAAACATAACACTGGTTAAGTTCTATTTTTTATTTCTAGGTCAGTGCCTGCCATTACTAACCCTGGACTACTTTCCTAGTTGCCAAGTGAAAACCCAAAATGCCTGTAGAATGTATTTTCATCCTGGCCAGCATACCCTGAGGCTGGTTGCAGAGTCTGGAGGGCACAAGTCCACCTCAGCAGCAGGCAGTGCAGAGCAACATGGGTCTGGAGCCTACACCCATGCTCTTCTGGTCTCAGCAGACTGTGGATTCTGGGTATCATTTATCATTAAAGCCTTGATGGCTATTTCTCTCACAACCCCAGGCATTACAAAACAGAGATAATAACTGTCTTGTTGGGGGAGGAAAAAAGAGATAGATATGAAGTCATTAGGAGTTTGAAGGGGGTTTGTCCACAGTGAGTGACAATGGTGAGAAGTCTGGGCCTAACCTGGGCCCAGAGAAAGGCTGTGGGATGGACTGCCCTTGTCCCACAGTCAGACAGTTCATTTAACAACACACCAGTCATGGATTTGGAACCAACCTGGGCTGGGGGAGCCCTCTAATGCTGAAGCACACACAACACACTTATAGCAGACTCACATCAAGCCTAGTCTTCTGGTGCCCTCTTGTGCTGAGAGAGTGGAAGTGTACAAAGGATGAGAAAATGAACAGACTGCTTAGAATTCTGAAAGGATAAAGTCAAACAAAGTCAGAAGGGGAGGATGGAACTAAGCATTAAATCCTTCAATGCACAGATGACATCATGTGACAATGAGCATCAAGAGCAGTCAGGTAACCACAACCTTATCTAATGAACAAAACAAGGTGTCAGCAATTGACAGATTAGCAATTGACAGATTAGCAACTGACTCCAGGACTGAGGATTCAAAATGATCAATTTAAGGAAACTCTGTAAGCATCAACAAAAAATAGAGAAATGATTCAGTACTCTAGAAGAGCAATTTAAGAGAGATATGGAAGCAATTTAAAGAAAAAAATCAAACATAAATCCTTGAGCTAAAATGTATACTTGGAAATTAAGGATGTGATGGAAGACATCAGTAACAGAATAGGTCAAACAGGAGAAAATGTTAGTAATATTAGAAAGTACATAGTGAAAGTTAAAAAGAAAACAATGAAAGGAAATGCAGAAAGTTTACTGGAATTTTGGGGAAGTATTAAAAGAAAGAAGTATTTGAGTTATTGGGTTTTAAGAAGGTCTTGAGAATACCAAAGAGGTAGAAATCTTACTTGAAGCTATCATAACATAAAACTTAAGAATCCTAAAAAAAAATACAAACATCTAGGTAAAAGAAGGTCGAAGGTCACCACTCAGATTTAATTCCACCAAGCCTATCCCAAGTAAGACACATCCTCAAGCTTTCGAAGGTAAAAAAATAAAGAGAAGATGCTCGAGGCAACAACAGAAGATAAAAATAACACATAAGTCACCTGAAAGCTCACTTCTCAGCAGAAACTTTAGCTAATAAAGAATGGGGCAAGATTTTCACAGTAGTGAGGGGGGAAAAAAGTACTGCCAACTAAGAATACTGTACCTAGCAAAGCTATCTTTAGATAGAAGATATAAATGCATTACAAGATGAAGAAATGCTGAGAATTTTTGTCATTACCAGATTATTCCTATAAGAAATGATACAGGGAGTTTCTTCATAGTGAAAGAGATAAAATGAAAAATAATAAAATTTCAAAAGGTATAAAACTCACTGGTAAGGATAGCCATACAAATTCAGAATATTCAATTATTGTACACATGCTGTATAAGCCATTCTTATCTTTAGTACAAAAAATAAAACAGCAAAGCAATTCCAAGTAATAACTACATAAATCAGCTAATAGAAAATACAAACAGATGTAAAACAAGACATCAATTTTTTTTAAGAAAGTTTGGGATGTGGTGGTATACAACTATAGTGCAGTCATTTGGGAGGTTGAGGCAAGAGGATCACTTGGATTCAGGAGTTTAAGACTTGTCTGGGCAAAATAACAAGACCTTGACTCAAATAAATGAAATTAAAAATGTCTGGAGGGATAGAACACAAATATAGAAATTTAATCATACTTGTCATGTCATTTTTTTTCTTTCCATATTTTATTATCAATGCTAAGTGGCTATCATTTCAAAATAACTCATAATAACCAAAATAATATTTTGTAACTCTTGTGGTACCAAAAAAGCAACATATAAAATAAGCACACCAAAAATAATAAGCTAGGGATCAAAACACATTACTAGGGTAAATTACTTAACCAGACACAAAGAAAGACTATAACACTATAAAAAACAGAAAGGAGAATAGGATATAGGCTAAACGATAAAACTGTAAAACAAGTTACAAAAAGCCTATAGTAAGATATTACTTATTAATGATCACATTACATGTAAGTGGATTTAATTATTCTTAAAAGACATAAAGTGACTGAATGGATTTTAAAAAGAAAAAGAAAGAAAAAAATACCAAGCTATATACTGCTTAGAGGAAATTTACTTCACTTTGAAGGACATGAAGATGGAGGAATGATATAAGATCATTCTATGTATATGGAATCCAAAAGAAAGCAGAAGTATCCATATCCATATTCTATAAAATGAACTATAAGTCACAAATTGTTAAAAGAGACAAGGTAAGTCACTATATAGTTATAATTAGGTTGATTCAATCAGAGGAAATAGCAATTCTAAATATATCTTCACACAATATCAGTGCACTCAAATATATAAAGTGATTGTTAATAGATCTAAAGGAAAGATACCTTGTAATATGGAATATCAGAGTTAAACTACACCCCAGACCAACTGGATGTAACATTCATCTAACCAATATTTTATTCATCAGCTACAGAATACACATTCTTCACAAAGTACACAGAACCAATTTCAGGATAGAACATATGGTAAGTCACAAAACAAGACTCACAGAAATAAAAAAAAAAACTAAAATTTTATCATTTCTGACAACAATTAAATAAATCTATAAATCAATAAGAAGAAAAGCTTAGGAAAGAGGACCACATCTGCTTACCCATAGGAGCCCAGGCTCAGGCCAGGCCCAAGACTGCTCCTGCCTATCCAAACACCCATGCCTGGAGCTCAGACCCAGACCCAGTTTCACCCACACAGACCTGTGTGAGAGCCCAGGCCCAGGACCACCCCTGGGCAGAGTGGAGGTCCACTCTGTAGCTCCCTGGCCCACATCCATCTTGGGATACTGCAGCCATTCCCAATGTAGTAGCCTCCACATTGGGACAACAGACAGTCCTAGAGGCAGCTGCCCACCACAGCAGAGCATGCCACAGTGCTGTATCTCTGAATAGTCAGCCCAAAGCCATTGTAAGTCCCACTCTTTTAGCCTCATCTCTGAAAATGGTTACATCCATCTTGGGCCATTCCCACTGTTATCTAGAGTTACCTCTGCTACCACTGCCACCATCTTTAGTTGCAGTAACATTTATCTGGGGACACCTGCAGGGTACTGGAAGTGAACACCAAGGTGAGGTGCAGGTAATCTGCAGGATCGCTACAAGATTATAGGGTAGAAACTGCAATAACTCAGATCCACACTGCAAGAAAGGAAGGCCCATAATCAACACACACACACACACAAAAAAAACAAGGGAAAAAAGTGCCCCAGACAAACCAAGATACTACAATAATAGAATCCATTGACAGCACAGGTGATGAAATATCAGAGAAAGGATTCAAAATGTACATAATTAAAATGATCTGCAAATTAAAGAATGATTTAAGTGAGCAACTACAGGTAAAAAATGATCACTCCATCAAAAACATAAGAGAGCATATACAGGCAACCATTGATCACACCAACAAAGAGATAAGGGAGCACATACAAGTAGCAAAAGATTTCTTCAAGAAAGAGATAGACACTGTAAAAGAAAATCAGAAATTCTTGAAATGAAAGAAACAATAAACCAAATTTAAAAAACTCCATAGAAAGCATCAACAACAGACTAGATCACTTGGAAGACAGAATCTCACTCATATTGAAGACAAAATATACAAACTTGAAAATACAGTTGACCACACAGTGAAGATGGTAAGAAACCATGAACAGACAATTAAAGAATTATGGGATAGCATCAAAAGACCAAATCTAAGATTTATTGAAATAGAAGAAGGCAGAGTTTCAAACTAAAGAAATGCACAATATCATCAATGAAATAATATCAGAAAATTTCCCAAATATGAAGAATGAATTGAAAAATAAAATACAAGAGGCTTATATAACACCAAATGTACAAAATTACAACAGATCTGCACCAAGGTACATTATAATGAAAATGCCTAGCATACAAAATGAGGATACAATTTAAAAGGCCACAGAGAGAGGAATCAGATTACATATAGGGAGACCAATTCAGATCTCCACAAATTTTCAACCCAGAACCTCAAAGCCAGTAGATCATGGAAAAACGTATACCAAGCTCTGAAAGAAAATGAATGCCAACCAAGAATCTTATATCCAGCAAAATTAAGCTTCAGATTTGATGACAAAATAAAAACCTTCCATGATAAAAGTTAAAAGAATATACAGCAATATTGACTTGGGCTACAAATTCAGCTCAAACACAGAAATTACTTTGGCATCTCTATGATTGGTATTCTCAAGGAAAATAACTACTTGACCAGATTAGGAAAAATATAGAAAAATGTAATCAAGAGATTTAGCAAGAGATGTATGAAAAATTATGAACTTTTACTAAAGCCATAATAAAGAACAGCAAAGGAAATGGAGAACAATTATATCAGGATGGATCTTATGACATAGGAGGTGCTATGCTTTGGATATTAAATGTTCCCCAAAGGTCATGCACTAAAGGCTTCATCGTCAGCTTCTGGTGCTACTGGAATATGACACAACTTTTAAGGAAGCAGGGCTTAGGTCTTTGAGGTGTGGCCTTGAAGTGGTTATGGGGACCTGGTCCCTCTCTCTATCTTTTGCTTTGCTTCCTGGTTCCCATAGATGAGCAGCTTTGCTCTAGGATCTGCTGACCTCCATGAAGGTCTTCCTGGACGCAGGCTCCAAAACAATGAAGCCACTGACTATAACCTGAAACTTCTGAAACTGGAGCCAAAGTAAATCTTTTCTCCCTTTGATTTATCTCAGCTATTTTGTCAGAGCAGTGGGAAGTTGATTAATACAGAAACTGTCACTATCACATAGAAATTCTTGCCAAATTTCTAGTCTCTCTCTCAAATCAGTCTATAAATTTAATGCAATTGAATGTAAAATTTCAACAGATATTTTTATGAGGCCAGAAATACTAATTAAGATATTCATACAGAATAGCAGTAAGAATAGATAAGACAATTTTGCTGAAAATAGGTGGAGGATCTTTCCCGATCAGGAATAATCACATACAATAGAGTTATTAAATCACTGTAGTGGTGCAAAAGAGTTAAGTAAATTTAGTAGTGAAATAGAGTAAGAGCCCAAAAGTAAACTCACAGATATCAGGAAATAAGCATAAAAGAAAAGAAATATTGCAGATTGCTGGGAAAAGAATAATGGATGGACATTTTTCCACAGCACCCCAACACTTAGTACATTAGGTTCCTAGTCAATGAAAAGCCAGCAACAGAACATTTTGAAACAAGATTTGGATATTTTAATGATCAGTAGCCTCAGTACTTTGTTCAAATTTATAGCTCATAATGATTGTAAATTACTACCGGGCATGAATTGCTGTGTGTAGCAGAGAGATCTTTAGGGCTTCAACAGGACTGTGGCTAGGAGCAGAGGAACAAGATTTTGAGCTATTGGAAGATGAGAGAATGTTCCTTCTCCCTTAAGGATCCACATGATAGACCCCCAGGTCCCTCCTCTACCCTGTCAGTAGGTCTGACAATCCCACTACCATGGCTATTGTTCTACACACTGCTGCAGTTTTATGGTGCTTCTGAGAAGGAAAGGTTTATACCTCCATATGTCTGTGCCTTAAAATACATAGGCTTTATTTTTTCTGTTTTCACACAGGAGAAAAAACTCACAAGCAATTTACTTTTTCAAGGATACCTATTGCTCCAATCATCTTTGGTAATGCTTACTACATTTTCTTTGGATGCTTAATAATTTGGACATTGATTTGGGAAGAAGGAATACCTTTAGAATCACTGGCCAAGGTTATGGTATCATTCTATCATTAATATTTGTAGTTTAACACAAAACGTGTCTTTCTAAACCTTTCAAGCTTAGATATTATTATAATTTGTTATTGACATTGGGAGATTTTCAGTATGAATTTTACATTTTGTATGCACATTAAAATTTTTATTATTAAAAAGGCAACTTTTTACTGTATGGCATTATCAGATAGTAAATATGTTGAAATACAGCATAGTATCTCTGAGAAAACCACTGCAACCATCTTGCAATGGTGTCTGTTATCTGGATAGTGCTGGGATGCGTTCACTTATAACGTCATGTAATGGCTGTACTGTCTTTCTTGTTATGTGTGTGTGGAAAAGCATTTGCTATTTTTTTCAACTTTTGAATATTTATATGGTTTCCTAATTTTAACTATTACAAGTGAAAATGTAAAAAATAAGAGTTGTGTTCAAACCTACTTTCATATCCTGAATTATTTTCTCATTTTCAATTATTGGCTAGGAAGATGTTATGAGAGTACATATCTTACTAGATATTGGACCCACTGAATGCCACTTCTTTTCCTTTAGTTTGTGTGCACCAACTCATGGAGAAAACTAGTAAATCATCTTTCTAGTAAGCATTTTTTTCTGATAAATTATTCCTCTTATCAACTTTCCATATATATTTCTTGTTTCTCAAAGGTTTATTTTATATATAAAGAGGAGTCTGCAGCTATAAAAAAGGTCATTTAATGGAGAAGTTCATGTAGAAGCAACCTGACTCAGGCCACGTAGAGCTGTGGGTGCTCATGGATCAGACTTCTGGCCCCTGCTGGTCCAGTCTGTAGCTGGAAGCAGTGGGACAGACACCGGTGGTCCTGAGGCAGATGACCCAAAGGGTAAAGCCCATGGTCTCAATGTCATGTCCACATTTTTCATTCTGTGAGAAAGGCTGGTTTTTATTCACAGTGACCTAGACATGCACTTTTCTTGTGAAGTTTCAGGGCAGATGAATTTCATAACAAGAGTTCTGTAATAGAATCTGAAGTTATTAATTGCCAATTATAGTTTGGTCTTCATTTCACTCCAGCATGGGAGTAAGAAAGATAGGGCTGAGGATCCTGGCTTGTTCAATTTAAAAAGTGGAGGAAATTTAATTTGTTTAAATCACATTTCTCCTAGGGAAAGGCCAGAGACAACCTCATCAAGACCCAGTTCATTTTTCAAAAAAAAATGCATGTGTTCGGTAGAGAAAGATTTAAGTCGAAAGAGCAATGAATATACCAAGGGAGGACTTTTGGCGCTCCAATGCGCCTTTATATTTTTCTTCAAGATTATTTACCAACCATGTCCTCTTTGGATCACAAGTAAATTATATCTTACTCCACTAAATTAATTAATTAATTCACTCCCTAGGAACCATATTTATTGTACAGTAAATTTTGTACACTTACTTCCTTATAGATATATGTAATAACACCAATCATAATCTCAACAAAGAATTTTATAACAAGAAGTAATTATAGAACTGACTTTGTCTTATCAATCTGTTTGCCACTACCCACAGAAATATCTGATGAAGTATGTTTAAGAAACCACATGGTCACAAGTCTGTCTTCCACAATACTTGCAGCTCAGAAAGGACTATGCAGTATTCATCTATGTAGCTCTAAAGCCTAACATGACATCTATCATACACCTTGAAGGAGCTACTAAATATCTGCCAAATGCAAGATTTTCTAAAAATAAAATATAACTACCTGAGCAATATCAAACTCTGTGCAATATCAAACTCTGTGCAATATAAGAACCAATATTTTACTTCTACTACAAAAAAAATTTCTGATACATGTAAAAATTGGGATAGGAAACTATGTTTATGATGCCATTTCATTCTTTTCATGTAATGATTGGCTTACAAGATAAATTGTGAAACAATATCAGAAAAAGGTTAATAAACAAACAATGGAGACATGGTAGGACAAAATAGCACAGCTATTCACTTTATGTCTGAAGGATCTCAATGCCCCTCTTTTACAAATGAATAGTAATTCACACAGAGACATACTCATTTATTCAATTTATGGTAACTGAGTACCTGCTAAAGGTTGCATAAGACACAGAGGTGAAAAAAAGCACATTCAAAAACCTCATGAAGGGTAGTGTGTGTGGCAACAGGTGAGATATGAAAAGATTATTACATAGCATCTTGTAAGTGCTAAAATCGCCAAAGGCAGTTGATGCTATGGTGACCTGTAACACAGCTCCAGGATGACATTAGCAGTGTCTTCTCAGAAGAATCCATGATGCCTCTTCTTGAATGAAAAGAAATAACCACTCATTGAACCAAATATGTCTGCATGCTATGCTCACATTAGACTCAGAGCATAAGGCAGTGAAATGAAACAAAATCAAATTTAATTACAACCAGATTAAAACTGTGATAGACTATATTCAAATGGAAGTTCTAGTATTGGCTTTTTGATCTTGAAAAGTCAAATGAATTCTCTAAGACATTCTTTCTTCTACTGTCAAATGTAGATATTAGTATATATGCAGAAAGTCACTGCAAAGGTCAAAAAAAAATACCAATGTGAAATATCTAGCACAGTTACTTCTGCTAGAAACATGATGCCCACTGAGTAAAACAGATGAAACTAACTCAAGTAAGCAAGATGCAAAATATAATAGATGCATAAGGCATTAACTCTCTTTTTTAAGAACACATAGGCTAAGTCAATGAATGAATACTGATATAATTCAGAGACTATAAAATATATGATATAAATACAACATGAATGTATTTAACTTGTAACATAATATTTTTTGATATTAGATACAACTATATATCCAATACACAAAGTAAACTATATAATATATAAGTAAATGTTCTCATGTTACAGAGAAAATAGTTTAAAAAGAAAAAAATGTATATAAAGGTAAACATCAAACACAAGGAAAGCAATAGCTAACATTTAGTGAGACCTCAACATAGGACAGAAACTGAGCTTGAGAACTTTATATGCAGTAAAATCATTTGTTATGACCCAGCAAATTCCTATTATCATCTTTATTTCATAGATAAAGATATTGAAATTCAGGGAATTTAAAATACAACCCTGAAAACCTATATATGCTGAAAAACAAAGCCAGGTCTTAACTCTGGGTTACATCCTTCATCATTTCATTAAGTTGTTTATTTGTATTATTTTTAAATAAATGAAATAAGAAAATCAGAGTTGCGTTCTGCTCTGGGCTTTGAAGAAAAGGTTTCCCTCCTTCCCTTTCTACTTCCTGCAGTCTTTTGCTCTTTCCTTCCTAAGTACACGATCACTTCACATTCTGGGGCTGTGATTTACACATTTTTGAGCATTTATTTTGTTTTCAAGTTATTCTGGGACCCAAATATCAGATATCCAGAATTAGAGGAAGGCAAGTGAACTTATCTCAGAGGTGATGTCAAAGCTAAGTGAGTACAGAAGAATTCAGTAACTGAAATAAATAATAGTTAATGCACCATTTGAAAACACAGAATATAACAAAAACTCAATCCATGATGAACCAGATGGTGAAATCTTAAATAAAAACAGGATAGAAACTGTATTTATACCACTTTACCTCACTTGCTCACCATCTTCCCAGCCAGGGTTCTAAAAAAGCTTTACTTACAAAACAGGCAGGCAGTCTGGGACCATAGTTTGCTACATTTTAAAATATCGCATAAATATCATTTATACCAATTACTGAGTTATGGCACCACTTCAGTTGTATGTCTCACTTCTCTCACCGTAGCACTAGGTCATAATCTGCAGAGAAAGCCCAAAAGCGAAATGGTTCAAACAGTAGTTGCTAGATTTTCATTTTCAGGCAAACCAACATCTGCCCAGGGGAACCCTGCTGGTGTCTCCTTCCACCTTTCCATCCCTTACCACCTCAGCCTCCCAGCCTCCTCTGAGTCTCCTTAGACTAAAAAGAACCCTTGGAGCAACTCCAGAGAAACCCCCTAGACTACAGAGCCTGCAGTCCAGGGAAGCGATGCTCTTCATAGATTCTCATTAGGGAACAGAAGCATCTCAGAGCGTCCGAGTTCCTGTGGCAGCGCTCCACATACGGCAGAGGTGTGGTTTGAGTAATAGCTGGAGTTGCTCTCCAGATACATCTCAAGTCTCAGACTGCAGTTATTTTTCTTTCTGTGACATTTGGTTTTATTTTTTTTTCTTATTTTCATTTCAAATACAGCAACCAATACATATGTGTGTGCATCCATGAACACACAGAAAGGAGCACACAAATATAATGCACATGAGACTGAAGAGAAGACCTAGATCTCCTCTATCAGTGCGGCAGCTTAAGGGGTTGTCAGAGGCAGGAGTGCATTTTCTTCTGAAGACTCTGCTCCTGGGAAGAGAGGAACAGTAACCTGTGAAGAGCTGACGTGCGTGTGCTGAGCACCCAGGTAACTGTTGTGATTTTTTGCACTTAACACTGATCTTTACTTCCTCTCCCTGGGACTGCTGGACACTCACCTGCCTTCCATTTAATAAGTCCCACCTGCTGGCTAGGAAGTTCTCAGTGTGTGGACACTCTCCAGCGTTCTTCCCTGAATGAGCTCTGTCCAGGGTCCTCCCATTCAGTCCCCTTCCCAACCCATTTAAACACCCAGAGGCAGCTACGAAAACAAGATCTTCAGATCTCAGGATATTTTCTTTGTCTCAATGTTAATTTCTCTACCAAAAGTTACTTAGGACTGGTCCTAACACCTCTGCAAGTTCAGTCCTGGGAAGCCCGGCCATACAATACTCAAATTAGGACCTGCTTGCCCTATTCACCTTAAGGGGTTAGTCACAAGAAAATGATACACAGCATTCCTAAATAGAACTGCAATATTTTGGAGAACTTTCATTTCCAACATACTAAAGACCATGAATTCCTTCAGTTTTATGGGCAATTTGGGAATCTTTTCTTCCTGGAACTAAGATCAGACTGCTGTATCTTTAACTTTCTGTACAAAAAGATGTGGCCATATCCAATAACATAAATACAACAGATACTACAGCTAAAGTTTTCTAACAATATTTTGATGGAAACAATCTATACTCTGGTCTACCTCATACAAGCAGTGTAAACTTGGACAAGGTACCCAAGCCATCAGATTTCTCAGGCAAAAGACAAAAAAAGAAGAAAAACTGAAAATGATGATTTATCCCACAAGATATTATTCTGAGAAAAATCTGGTATCATTTATAGGATTTAATAGCTGAACCGGTATTAATTAGAACTACTTAATTTTGTGATGCTATCTCCAAAAGGGACAGAGAGATAGGACATTTAGTACGTGAGCCACATGGTTCTGAAATGACGGGTCATGCCCCAAGTATTTTCCCGTATTGAGAGGGTTCACCACTGACTGACTGTATTGAATGTACAGTGTCATAAGAAGAGGGGCAGAAGAGAGTGGATCTTGGAACCACTAGGATTTATTTCTAATCATCAAGGGACACAATGCTTCAGATTATTGTCATCTTCATATTTTAAGGAGAGTCCAAAATTATTTTGGAATAAACACACAGACTATATGTGTGAGCATGGAAAGATATAGAGCAAGGAGAATCATCTGCAAATACTGATTTCCCTAGGGCTGCAGAAAATGTTCTTGAACTCACTACCATCCTAAGTCTTTAAAATGACTATCTCACATTGTTAAGGTGACCCTCTTTTCCCAATGGGGAGGTGGAAGAACAATAACTTATTGTTTTGTTGTCTGTATCTATTTAATATGTATTTTCTGAGCCTCTCTATGTATCAGGCTGTTAAGTAGGTAGCGAGAGTATTTTATTAGCAGTATTTCCTGTTCTCCCTGATCTAATGATGCAGTAATGGTAAGTGACCTATAAATGAGTGAGTACCATTGAGATTAGAATAAAGCAGGGGATGAGGAATTATGCATTTTACAATTTACAAAGGACTTAGTCAGTGATTAACGTGATCATGATACTAACTCCATGATGAAGACCATGTGTATGCTCTAATTCTCCAAGATGGACATGGCTTATATTTTCTACTTGCCCTGCAATTTTGAATATCCTCCCATTAGTGGAGGAATTCTTATATAAGTTCCACCAGCCATCTTCCTAGCCTCTTTAGCATGTGATCACAATACTAGTAATCAGAAGCACTTAGTTTGGACTTCAGTTTGGAGCAAGAAATGAAAGTGTGAGTTTGTATGTAGACTGGAAGTTTCAATGGAGTTCATAGAAGCGCCAAGTTTGGGACTACTTCAGTGGGGTGAGCAGTGTCCTCCCAGGTGGAGTTTAGGTCACAGCTTCAGACTTTGATCATGGAAGGTTAGTTGGATGTAGTTGCTCAACTTTCCCAGTGCTTCTGTGAGCTCCTCAATATCATCTTAATAAATTAATTTTCTAAAATAATGCTTAAATCACAAGAGTGGATTTCATTGCTTGTAAATAACTCTATTACATGTGTAGATGAAGAAACTTAATTTCAAAATTAAGACTTCTCCAAGATAGTGACTTAGGAAAGGACGGAAATGAGACTTGGCCCCTGGCCTGCATGACTCCAAAGCCCTTTTATATTTTCTTCATACTGTCCTTTTTTACATCACAATGCATATCAGTATCATAGCCTGGCTAACGATCTATCAAAAGAAGAAGCTCATTGATTTTGCATGAATCTCTCTGTATTCAGTGTCTAGTTTAGTTAGGGTGAACATTTGTACCGGACTGCCCAGGACTGCTCTAGTTTATACTTCCACCCTTCTTCCTGGACCAGCTTAGTGTTAAGTTATATTCCATGGTGAACCTAAAGTATGGATTTATTTCTTCATTCAATTGTCAGAAATTTGTTGAACACTTCATTTATTCCACACAAATACTGTCCATCGAAGTCCTAGGAAGGCCATTCGACACAGACCCATCCTTCTTGTCTGCCTTTTACTATCAGTGACTTTTCTCAAAGTCACTGAATCTCCATGTCCCCTGGGTCTTGCCTTGAGTATTAATAATTGCCTCATTGTTCTCAGAGTGATACCTTTTAGATGGCAAATCATATTATAGCCCTACGGGTGGTGTTTAGGGATGACTGTTTAACAAAGTTCTGTTAAGTTAATAAAGAACTAGAGAAATAGCATGAGCATACCATGATATTTAATTCAATTCTTTGAGGAAAAAAAGGACTAGGGTAGAGTTGAGGCAGAATTAATGAGAATTACTCAGCTGGGGAGGGTCTCCAGATAAACCATGCTCCCCAGAAGTGTGATAGTTCTTCCTACCTAGTAAATTTCATCCAGTGATTACAGGTGGCAAGCATCAGGACAGGTGCAAATTTTAGAACTGTCACAAATACACACACACACCTACACACACAAACACACACAAACACCCACACACCACTGACTTAAAAAATAAAAGAATCCTTTGGAATTCTTCAGTTCAAAATCAGAAACCCAAACTTTTAACTGTTATGTGTAAAAAGAGAAACCTTTATTAACATTCTTGATTTGCACATCTGTAAATGACTTTAAAATATAATGAGATATTTGCCACCTTGCCATCAAAATGTATCAGTCAAAAGTAATGGTAATTTGTGTATACTGCAATTATATTTTGAAAGGTAAATTAATAATGCATCATCCGAATTTTATATAATTAGAACATTCTCTTTTTTCTTTTCAAATTAATGCCAGAAGCTCTTTCTCAGCCTGTCTACATGTTTCCCTGTTGGAATCTTAAAGGAGCTCTTAACAAAAGAGTGGCATTTATTTAAGGCTGAGAATAAGAAAATAGACTAAAACAAATGAGATCTGAATAAAATTATTGGAAAATTCAAGCTCACTTAAATCTGTGTCTTTATTTGGGTTAACGTGCTTTAAAAAATTGGCTTCACTTTGTAGTGCCCAGATACTCCCTCTGGATTTATAAGTTGCTCAGTTGCTTTGAGTGAAACAGTTCTAGTATGTATTTATGATTTATGTCCTGCCTGCTTCCAAACTAGACTATAGGCAGCTTGCCACACATAGGCGAGTGTAAATGTAGTTTTAGAAACAGAGACAGAGAGATCAATGCACATGTAAAAATACCCATAGGAAAGTTAAAATGAAAATAAAAGGAAAGGAAAATTTATGGAGAAAGGAGGTGATAGCTATGTCAGGAAGTAATTTGAAATTTATTCGGGACTCCCCAGCAGCCAAGATAAAAAGGGAAAGAGAATTGATTATATAGCAACCAGGTCTCCCAGAAGGTTCTCTGAAATTTCAATCATGATCAGCTCCAGCAGGCTGCCCATCACACACTGGGATGCTGCTTCACCACGGAGGCGAATCTGAGGTGTCAATCTTGGCTGCAGAGGGTGACAATGACAAGCCCATGGGTTGTCTCTCTGTAAAAATAGAAGACAGAAGTGGCAACTTAAATCCCCAAAGTGATGACGTGGATCTCTCTTGTGTCTTCACCACCTGGTGTTTTGAGGGAAATCACTCATTTCTCCAAATATCATTTTCCTCATTTCAAAAATACTGGTTCACAATAACAATGAGATGGGTGGATTTCAGAGTCAGCCTTGACAATGCACTAGGTAGTACTTGATGCTCTGTGGAGTGTTGTGGGGATTTTGGTCTCCATTGTCATGGCCACGTTGGTTGATGTGTAGACGGAGATGGTCAGAAGGGGATTGCTGGCACGAAAGCAAGGTAGGGGATGACATTGTTATCCCCCAACTTTTCAACTTCTAATTCAGCCCAGTCCTCAGCACACTTGAGAAGACCCAGAGTCCACCAAACCCCATGTTAAACCCTCCAGTGAAGCCCCTACGGCGCTCTCTGCCTTAGGTCTGTTAGTGGAGGGCAGCTCTGGAGCTGTGGGCGGCATTGAGCACCATGCGGAAGATCAGGAGAGCAGGTAGGAATCAGAAGGGAACAGTTCCCAAGCCTGCCCTGCCTCTCTCTGTGTCTCTCTCACATGCTTTCTGCTCTAGAATGAACTGGTACAAATTAAGTTACAAGTTTCAAAGAAGCAGTGGGCCATTTTTCACTTTGATGCTCAGTATTCTAATATTCTGGGAAGAAGTAGATTTTGGAAATGCAGTCATATCTCACAATATGGCTATAACTTGGTATGTGCTTTCAACCTTCATTAAAGAAAATATACAGGGATATATTGTATAAGTAACTATTTTAGTTATGATATTTATTACTAACTTGCAGACACTACACAGTTATTTACGCTAATTATCACAATTTATGCTCTCCAAAGCCCTATCAGATAGTACTATGACAATATCTATTTTACATTTCTATAAACTAAAACTTGACAGAGCCAGAATTCAAACCCTAACTTATAGTTCACCTATTAAGGGAGGCTTTTCCTTAGGCCCAGCCTAATGTGGCATCCCTAAGTTATTCCAATATTGAAAGGCCTCATTTCCTCTTTCTGTGCCCTTACTGTAAGCTGGATGTGCCTATGGCCTTTCTCAAGAATGTTGGCTCCAGAGGCAGGAATTGTGGCTATCTTGTCCACCTACATCTTCAGTGCTTTGCCCTATGACAATATGCCCACAGAAGAAATTGTTGAATAAATGAATGAATAAATAAATAACTTCAGAGAATGTTTCTTTTCCTTCAATCTGTTGGACTTTATTTTATTTTTCTGATGTATAAAGAAAGCATTAAACAAATTAAGAGTGTCTCTTCTGTGCTACAAAGAGTTTATTTCAAATTGAGAGCAGAAGCTTAAAATCATTTTCTACAGGTCACAAAGGAGATTAATAATATATTCTAAAATGAAAGCTAGCTTTGGAATTTATGTGGCCACTTCAAGATATTTAGCCCTTTGATCCTTGAAGTCTTTTAGCTCTATTTGATCCAAAGCATGACTGAAAGCTTAAGAGAAAATGAGTTGTGCCAATAAATATTTACTTTCATCTCTTTTCTGTGTGCCTACAGAGCTGCTTCTTCTAAACTGTTTTAAAGATGGAAATTAATTTATGATTTGAATGGCTTTGTGAAGAAATAAAAAAAAGAAAACCTTTCTAAGGTACAATATTCATTTTTGTGCTGTATGCTACCATGTATGAATTGCTTCTGAATTGCTTCAGATGTAGGAATCTGATCTTAAGAAATTCAAATGCATAAGTTAAAAACCCAGCAAGCTCATCTAACACATGGTTATGCAGATGGTTACAGGACCAGTTCTTCCCACCATCTTCAGGCACAGAAAGCTCCAGGTTACCTTGTGCCTCTGAACTCTGTGCTGCCCCTCCTGGCTCGTCCCTCCCTGACAACACACACTACCACTACCATCTTTCTCTAGATCAGCCCCACTTGGGCTCACGATAAGCTTACATGTTCCCTTCCCAAAAAGTCTTCTGTCCCACATTGTCTGGTCCCCCCTCCCCCACCCTGCTCTCATAAAACACTTTTCTTTTATTGCACTGATAGCACTTGATTGCCTTTATCTATTTAACTATCTTACTTTTTTATTCAAAATCACATATAGCAACAACTGCATCACCTTCATATCTGTAACTCCAGGAACTAGCTGAATACCTGATGAATAACAGGTTTTGATAAATATCTGTTGAATAATTAATGAATGAGAAAAATGAATCTAGTTCCTTTCTTGAAAAACAACAGGTAGTCATTGAGTCTAGATAGAATATATGCCATAAGCTATATCCCTGGATGGCTCAGACATGATTCTGATTTCCAGCTCCCACCACTACCTGAACCTGAGCTTAAAACCCAACAGCCAGGCAAGGCAATAAAAGCAAAGCAAGGGTGGAGGTTTGTGGGGAATATTTCTTTGATAGAATAACAAAGGAAACAAAGGGACCTATTGCTCCTGAACAGCCAAGGAAATTTTCAGATAGCTTATGAAATTTTTGGCTGGACTCTGCGGTTTTATGTGTGACTGTGGCTAGTGCTACCACAACAGAGTAGGTTGTTCTTTTTAAGAACATGCATTTAAGGAAGAGTGAGGCCACTTTTTTCACAAAGTTCCCTGTAAAGAATATAGAAAAATAAGGAGCAAATTCTTAACGAGAAATTAGAGTGTTTGGGAATGTGAAAACCAAAATAATATGAATGTTTTATAGTCATTTCCCAGTTACATAGAAAGAAAGGAAAAATTTCAGAGCACATTGGTACAGGAAATGGACCAGAAATAGACGCAGAATCAAAGCAACAGTATCAAATAACTGGGGAAATGAATGAAATGTCATTTTGTAATAGCCTCATTTTGTTAATAATTGAGCTAATGTTATAATTTATACATATGAGTTGTCCCTTACAAGTTTATGTGTGAGACAACTAAGAAAGTTTGGAGGTAAAATGATTGGTTTATGAGAGCCTTAACATAATTAATTCATTGATCTACTGATCTGGATCAACTGGGCAGTAACTATAGGCAGGTAGGATGTAGTTGGAGGACTTAGGTCACTGGGGATATGCCTTCAGTGTTAATATTTTGTCCCTGGTGAACAGAGCTATCTCTGCTTTCTGATTGCCATGTCCTGAGCTGTTTATCTCCTCCCCACTCTTCTGCCATGACATTCTGCCTCAGGTTGGGCCCAGAGCAATGGAATTGGCCGTCTAGGTGCTAAGACCATGAGGCCCAAATAAATTTTTCCTCCACTAAGTGTTCTTGTCAATATTTTTGGTCACAATGATGAAAGAGTTGACTAAAACAGCTAGTTTTTAGGGATGGGAAATTACAGTTGCCAAAAAGCAAGTGCATACATCCATATTTCATATATTGGAGTAGTAGGTAAACTGTGTGCAGTTTCATTCATAGTATCGGGTCTTTCAAATTTATTTATGATTATAAAGGTTTGATTCTCATAATTTCTGTATGTAATTTTAAATGTTAGTTTAGTTATAGCACATCCCAGTCTTTTAGTAAATATTCAATAATTACTTTTGGAATTGATATATGGATGAATGAAAATTCCTTGAGGATATTATCCATGGCAACCCAGTTGTCTAGTCTCCTTTTCTATTCTTTTGCACAAATGTGGCCTATGTCCTCCCTACAGGTTTCTTAATCAGTCTTGCATGGATTATGACTAAGCAGCTTTATAGATGAGGTTACTCATTTACATGTCTTCCCTAACTCATTTTTCATGGGAGTGACTTCTAATCACCCTTCAATAACCACCTCATGCATTACTGGGACATTTTGTTTTGAAGTCCTATTTGGAGTTATACCCCAACTTTGTGGCCCTCACCACACCCACGATGTAGATGTATCTTCCTTTAGTTCATCTTTCTTCTTCAAAGCTTGTCCACATAATGTTCACATGTTTGCCATTGCAAATAAATCTGCAGTGAATTTCTTATAACTCATACCTTTAAATGTTTATATAAAATTCTCTGGAATGGCTTAAATGTCATTGCTTCTTAAAATAATTCACCTTTGACAATCTCTGGAACTCTTCATATGTATGTTTGCTTCTTTGTCATTTTGGAAATAATAGTTTGAAGTCACTTGTAGTTATTGTACTTGATAGAAAATTTTGTATTTATGTAGGCTTCACATTTTCCATGAGATTCTCTGTAGTTATTTTCACATTTAATTCTTAGTTCTGTGTATTTTCATTCTTCCCTGCTACCATTTGCGTATTTTTTTGCTACTTTTATGATCTTTGATTTTTATATTTTATTTCCCATAATAGGTATTTTTACTCCACTTTAAAATTCTCATTGAATGGTCAGTTAAATAATTTTTCTTATTTTTATTTTGGAATTTTTTTTTAAGATATACATTATGCTTCATATATAGCATTAGCCCTACACTATAGGTTTTGGGGTGTTTTGATAATTGGTATTATCTCCATATTGACCTATACCAGCCTTACTTCTTTGGCATTAAATTTTATTATAATTTTTTTAATGTTCAGTATTCTGAAGTTTATATAACTGTATTTATTTCTTCTACTCATTTTCAGTCTGGCATATCTATTATATATAAATCTAAACTTGTATTATTTGCACGACTTTGAATCTTGGATTTCCAGAATCGATGACATACCAGGATCTTTTTGTTTGTACACACTCACTTATCAGCATATGTGTGCAAATGATGATATGAACATGTAGGTGCGACACGTACATACTCACATGTGGAGCATTCTATAGTGGTTTAGCACTGACTATGTCTGGGCAGCCAAACTGAAGAAGATGACGCGGTTGTTCAATCACCTCCACTTTTCTGAAACTATCTCGATAATTACTGGAAATATAATTTCTGTATAATATTTAAGATATCATCTGAGCAAAAAGAAATGTTACACTACCTTCTGCTTGTAAATATGCTTACCAGTGCTGTATGCTATTAACTTTATTCATTCAACACGTATTTGTGAAGACCCTTCAAGGTGCCAGATGGAGTGTGCAGGAGGTTCAAGATGGAGCACAGGAGACACTGTGGATCCAGTAATACAGGTTAATCCTTGAACACCATGGATTCCACATTGGTACAGGGGCGTTTAATCTCCATGTGTTGGTTTTGTCCTTTTTATTGACAGGACACATTTAGTTTCCTACAAATGTCACCAACCTTGTCTTCTGTCATTTCATGTGAAAATATGGGTCTGTATTCCCTATCCATTAGTGATTTTTTTGACACTTTCCATGTGCTCATGCAATTATTCTGCCATCTTGAAATTCAATAACCTCATCGATTTAGTTTTGATCTTTATTGTTTTAATTGATTTCTTTAAGCCAGTGATTCGTTTCTCATACCTCCTGTTCCACAGAAACTTGTCTGTGGGTTCTTGTAATATCCTATCTGGAAAACCTGGTATCTTTTCTTATCTTCCTTTAGGGTTTATCCAGGGAAAGGGGTGAATTGGCTGTCCAGATGGTAGTGTAGGAGAATTGAAGCACCAGAATCAACCCTTGAGGATGGAGAACGATAGTTAGCTTCAGCCTCCTGTTTCCCGGGAGAGATTATTCTAACATTGGTGACACATTGCACTTCTGAGGCCCAGTGGACCTTGTGGAGATGACATCATTAACTTGCCCTTCACAAGACTCTCCTCCCTTTTCCCTCAGTACTCATTACCCTCACTCTGTCCTGACATCAACTCCCCATCTTAAACTAAGGTTAACATCACGCACACTGAAACGTTCATGTATTCCTCTATAACAGGAAAAAGTACCATTGTCTGTGTTACAGTGTTTCTGCTCTATAGTCACCTTGGCCATTTTATTTATAGTCTCAGTCTATGCAACACCTACTTCCATATCTTTATTTCATCTCTCATTTCTTTCTTCTCAGCACACTTCCACTGCACTTTGGAGAATCTTTTCTCAAGCTTGTTCTTCACATAGTTTTATCCATGGATGATGTTGATGCCGTTTTAAGCATGCAGCCTAAATTGCTTTGATTTCTTTCCTTAGTGCTGCCATTTCCCACCTCATGCGGTGCTCTTTCTTTGCATCTCCTACTGGAGTTTTACATTTTGACTCAGGTTGGATTCTTTGAAGTGCAGAGTCTGGGAAGAAGTTTAGGATGTCCAGTACTTTAGATTCATACCTTGGTTGAGTACAACCATGAATATTGGCCACCCTGGGAAGTGCATGAATTAATGTTAAATGACTTTCTGGAGCTGAGGCCTTCTCACACTGATGGCTCCCTGCTATCATCATTCACAAGAAAGTCCACCCTACGGGAGATATGGTGGCATGTCTCCCAGTCCATCACGAGTTCCTCTTCCTAGTCATCATCACCGTCACCCTCCTCCCCCTCCTTTTCCTCCCCCTTCTCTCTCTCTCCTCTTCGTCTCCCTCTTCCTCCTCCTTCTCCTCCTCCTTCTTCTTCCTCTTCTCTTCATCCTTCTTTTTCTTCGTCTTCTTTTTTTTGTAATACTGGGGATCAAACCAAGGGTATCACATACATTAAGCAAGTACTCTACCACTGAACTACATAACCAGCCCCATGATATATTCTTCAATTATTTTGTTCTCATTTATTTGAGAGTAAATTTCAGTATCTGTTTAATATTTTCTTTGCAGTTCCCAAAAGAACCTCACTTTCTATCTCATCAGGATTTTGTGTTTCAATTTGTGGGGAATGCTATATTTGGTATATTCTTCTATACTGATCATTTTTCTGTTATTCATTACTGAAAGGATAGCTACCCATCTGAGCCATTTATTTTCCAAAGAACACTGTGAATGGAATGTTGTTTCTTAATGTTATTTTCCATTTATTTACCTGGCATAACTTCAGTTTTTCCCTCTTTAAATTTATATTGAAGGGCTCTGTACTGACAGTACTATGTGCATCATTGCTGAAACACAAGGATGGATGGTGTTCCTTGAATAGTGAGTTAAGGACACCTGCCCCAGCAGCCAGCAGCCACAAGCCGCTTTTGTGTATGCAAACCATTCCCTTGGCCTGAAGCACTCTTTTTTCTGCTGTTTTCCTGGTACATACAGATTCATTCTTGTTCTTAGTTTGGAAATTACTCCTCCTAGATGACCTGGTCTCCCTCACCTTCCCATTAGATTACTGGCTATAGGTCTTGATAAGTGGAAATAATTAAACTGACCTTTAGTGAAGTGTGTTTTCCAACATTTACCACAGTTCTCATTTTACAGTTTTTTTTGTTTTGTTTTGGAGGTTTTTTTGTTGGTGTGTGTGTGTGTAATTTTCTACTAATATATGTCTCTCACTAGACATGGGGTCAAAAATCAAATCTGTTTGTTCACCATATTATCATACACCCAGCATGGTGTCCGGTACCTACTCAATAAAATTAAGTTAAATATATTGTATAAATAAATGGGTGCATTAGACAAACAAAACAAAGAACAACAAACAACAGGGTTGTTCTGGATACCAAGCTGGTTAATTAGACTTCCAGATTCATGCAAGTGGCTGCAAATGCTCGCCTCATAGGCTTTCAAATGCAACCAATGTATACCAAAGACATCCTCACAAGTACAATGCCAACCTGTAGATTCAATGCCAATACTGGGAAGAGGTAAAAAGCAGAGTCCTGGGCTTTGAGGGACTACTTTGTACCTGAGATAAAACACCACCCAGACCAACAGCACATCTAAGGAAGCACTTGTCAATCAAAGCACCAGAAAATTCATGCATATTCATCACCCTGGTTGAAGGTGAGTGAACGGGGAAATGTACTCATTTCCTATCAGTATGTTCAGGCTGGTATTGGAGAGTCTGTACATCTCAGTATTAAACCTGTTCATCACCCAGGGGTCAGTGACTGTGAGGGTGATTGGGAAAGCTCGCTTTAGCCTGTTTGCTTTGTTACATCTTGTAGTAGAGCATCACTAGAGGTGAATTGACCTTTCAAATTTTATGTCATTATAAGAAAAGAGCATTCAATTTATCCCAGCCTTTAAAAAGTTCTTTTTAGTGGAAAATCTGCACAAATAAATTTGTTTCTTCTGAATTTACACGTTTTCAAAACAACTAAAATTTCACACACTGCAAAATAAATTTATGTTCCAGCTTAAGAAGACACAACTATTTCATTGGTAAGTGTTCAAAATAAATTTGTGTTTTAGAGCACAACCTGGAAAAAATATCTTACATTGCCCATAAAGGTCTGAGAATGTCAAGTACTTTGAAATATTTTCCAGAAAGAAATAAATGGTCTGAAGAAGTCTTTATTTTGTTCTAAAAAAGTCCTGATTCTACCTTCCTTGGAAAATAATTGAATGCTCAGTTTATATGTTCTGACTCTCAGGCCTTTTCCCCCGGAGCTCTTTTCCTTTCCACAAAACATGTTGAACCCCTTTTATTATCTCTTCAGTCTGAATATTGCAATTCCCACAGAAAGTGTTATTTTTTCCAGGATGACAATTTACACACCTTAACTGATTGCTGCTCATTAAAACTGTAGCCTAACACTGAAAAATAAGACAAAACAAAACATGAAACTCTTCTTTGTGTGATTAACATACTTCTATTATGGAGAGGAATTTGCTAAATGGAGAAATTTAGTGTCATATCATTCATCATTCTGGTATTAGAAAATAATGGACAAGTGCAAAATAGTTTCCGGAAAGTTGAAGTGAGCCATGCTGGCATTTATCATGTCCTCTTCCAAGAAATCCGATTCTCATTTCTTTAATTTCAAACATATTTGATGAACTCTGTTAGGGTACTAGAATGACTTACTAAAGTATGTAGACCAACCAGCCAACTTCATAGGCAGGGAGAATGAGTTCCAAAGAGACAAAGTGACTTATCCAGTATATTAGGGTTCTTAGTTGCAAGCAACAGAAGCTAAATAGGGTAAGTTTATGTGTAAATGATATTGAGTTGCTCTCTGGAAGAGTGAGAGGCCAGACTTTGTGGTAAGTAATCA
>CM053411.1:72599443-72649725 GCA_028644305.1 Xerus rutilus | reverse complement strand
ATGACTTACTAAAGTATGTAGACCAACCAGCCAACTTCATAGGCAGGGAGAATGAGTTCCAAAGAGACAAAGTGACTTATCCAGTATATTAGGGTTCTTAGTTGCAAGCAACAGAAGCTAAATAGGGTAAGTTTATGTGTAAATGATATTGAGTTGCTCTCTGGAAGAGTGAGAGGCCAGACTTTGTGGTAAGTAATCAGGAATAAAATCCAAAATCGTATCACAAAACAGCTCTACTAGAAATACCTCTTGGGCACATGTGGCAGTTGTCACTCACTGCATGGTGGGCAGGTCCCACCGGAATGGCTGCCCCTTTCATCCTAGAAGCTCAGTAGGTGGCAGCTGCTGCGAATCTCACTGAAATGGATTCTCTCTGGTGTCTAGTTCTTTACATCCATAGCAGGTACTTCAAAATCTGGATCAGTGGAAACTATTCAGCATAGTCTAAGCTATATCATGGTTGCAAGTGAAATCTCACACACACACACATACACACATACACACACACAAACACACACTGACTATAAGGTAAGCATATAGAAATATTTGAGTTCTGTAGTAGGAGGCAGTTTTTCTAAAATAATTTGTAAATTTCATAAATATCGAGGGAGTGGAATACTAGCTAGTTACTAATTAGGATTCCATATGAAGAAATGCCCTCCTGTCCCCTCCCCTTTAGCTCTCCTTCCTCCTTTCCCTATTTCTCTTCCGCCTCTCCCTCCTTTTCTTTCTGGTCCCTTCTTCCTCCACACATCTGCAGTCTGTGAAAATAAGGAATGCCACCCAAAGAAACACCTTGCATTCTGTTTCCAGAATGGGTGACTATAATGGGAAAGAAAACTAAGAGTCGTGCACAGGGAAGGAGATATGGGAAGGAGAGCAAATCTATGCAGGAAAATCCTGTCTGAATGAATAAAATCTGAACTTTTTTGGAGGTGTGGAGTCCTTGAGGAGGTGTGAGGATGAAGTAAGGGGTGTATCTCTCCTCCTGGAGTACAAGGTCACTGAATGGAGAATTGCTCCCCCTACCCCCACCCTGCATCCCCACACCCCAGGTGGCAGCAGTGAGCCAAGTAGGTGCTTGGAGAAGGCTCTGGTGTCCTGACCTTCATCCCCACCCCTTCCTGTCATCTCCCCTCAGGGCAGGGTCCAGCTCACACAGAACTCCTGGCCCTTTAGCTCACTGCATTATCACCCCCAGCACTTCCTGCGCTCTTTCCTTCTCTACTGTATTGGCTCTTCGGGATCAGCCACCTTCCTCCAGCGACCTCACCGACCTACCCACTCCTCACTCTAGGCGAACCACCTCCAGAGGAGTAAAACCCACGATGCTGTGGAGGGGAGGTAACCATGCTGTGGACGCTGCTGTGCCCTCCAGCTTGCCCAGCCATGGCAGAACAATTTCTGCCAAAGTCATCCTGAAGTTGACAGCCACGCTGCACCTCGGCAAGCCCAGGCCACTGGGTGGACAGGAACTCTAAAGCAGGACAATGTGGACCTGGGACCAAGGAGCCAGAACAGCAGAAATAGAGGCAGCAGATGCACTAACAGCTGTAGAAGAGAGATCAGGTTGGTGATACTAGGATATGTCTTTAAAAATTGAAATTACAAAAAAAAAAATCAAAAAGGCAAACGAGACTGGATAGCATGAATGTTGATGAAGACCTGACTTCAAATAATTCCACATGGCCTGCCCAGCCCCAAAATATCGTATGGAATTAGCACTAAGCACAGATAAAACTGCACAGGGTACAGAGAGACAGAGGGAAAGTGACATGTTTACTAGTGGAGCTAAGAATGGCAGGGTGTGGAACCCGTGGACAGCCTGCAAGTGCCATGTGTACCAAAGAAGCAGAACCAGAAAGCCAGCGGGGCCGGAAAACAGCATCGTGGATCCCCGGATAAATTGTAAGTGGAATCAAAGGACATCATAAAACTAACAATGCAGACAGTGAAAGGGAAAGAAGAATAAAGGGGATTGAGGGCACTTAGAAAAGGCGTAAATATAAAGATACCACTAGAACAAAACTATAAACCTGAGTACATGTCATATATGTATGTAGAGAGAGAGAGACAGAGAAAGACAGAATCCAAGAACAAAGACACTGCACACAAAGAAAAAATAAAGTAAATAAATAGGAAACTATAAAATAAAATATTTATGAGGTCAAAATTGAGGCCAAACAGGGCAGTCATACAATAAGGGTGAATGAGCATACTTTAGCGATGAGAAGACAATGATTTTTACATTCTTAAGAAGTTAAATTATCATTTTTTATAAATGCAAAATAAAAAATAACTACCTGTCCATATGCTGGAAAATGGTTGAGATCAAAACAGAGTTTTATGTGGCTGTGATTTTAAGAATGAGAAAAATATCAATGGATTAATTGATCAGCAGATTTCTGGGTTAATAGTGTTTTTAAAAAATGTAGACGAATATACAAAAAAGTTAGCTTTTTTGTAAAAGTGAATGTGAAATAAGAAAATGTATATGTACTCATTTTCTACACTAAGCAACAAATTACCACAACAAATTATCACAAGTTTAACAGTGTTTGCACTTGTTTCATCTTTCTTTTTTTAATCTCAGTTTCTCTGGTTTCGAGGTCCAGACTTCACTCTGCTTAGGGTTTTACCAAGGCTTAACTCAAGGTGTCAGGGGGACTCCTTCTGTTCTGGAGCTTGAAGTCCTCTTCCAAGCTTATGTGGCTGATGGCAGAATTCCTTATGGATGGAGCACACCATTCCTTGTTCCCTGCTGGCTGTCAGCTGGGTCCCTGCAATTGCATGCCACAGGGCCTCTCGCAGATCTTCTCACAATATGGCCAGCTGTGACCACAAAGCCAACAGGAGACTGCCCTCTCCAATACTATCTAATGCAACATAATCAAAGGAGTGACGTTCCCTTCACCTGTGCCATGTCTTACAGAGTAGGAGCAAACCCAAGGCTCCAACAACACTCAAGAGCAGATTGTGCAAGAGCGTGACTGACCGAGTGTGGGGATCATCTTAGAATTCTGCTATCACAATACATACTTCTGCTTCTTTTTTGCTAAATAACACACACAAAAATACACACACAGTGAGGAAGAAAAGATAAGCCAGAAATGAATAAGCCTGGCTACCCAAAAGGGGCATGGAGGAAGGGAGACGAAGTAAAAGGAACAGGGAAACAAATTCTTCTCGGAAAATAACTGTTATATAGTTTTTGCTTTTGGATTTATGTTAACATTCAACTTGTTAAAACAAATTAAACCAACAAGGATATGGAAATAAATCCTAAAACTAGATGCAAACAGACTCAGATAGACTCAGATAGACTCAGTTGTATTTCAAATTAATAAAAATCACACTGTGGCAATGAGATTGGAATGGGGGGCTAAATCAAATAATTTAGGAAACAAGAACAATAATTATACCCCCTCAGTCCAAACTAAAAGCACAAGAACATCAAATAAATCCAGAACGTTTTATAGTAATTTTATTTTTCTTACTAATATAAGTGATTCTGAAATTATTTGTGTTCTGGAAGACTGAGCAACAAATATATTAGTATTATTAAGAATCAAATTTTTTTACTGTAAAAGAAGGAAAATATTAATATAGAATGGGAGAAAGTGTAAAAGATCCCTTTGGCACTGAATTAGACTTGGAGGGGTTCACCAGCTCTGTCCAATGGAACGGACTAGAATCATGCTCACTTAGTGATGTCATCAGCTACTGCTCAGACCTTGGTTTTTAAACATTGTTCCCCACTGCAAAGAATCAGGAAACCTTGAGAAAATGGTTCTCTCTAGGTTTGGGAAACAAAATACAAGTTCAGCATGGAATAGCCTGTTTCACTGCAAAATAAAATAATTCTTCAAAATAAATAAATAGATAAACAAACAAACATATCAAAATGACTCAGCAGATACCCGAAAACAGCTCTCACCTCAAATAAATAAGAGTCATGGAACATAATTCATTGACAAAAGTAAGAATCAAGAAAAGAAATAAAAATAAAATGATAGATGATAAGTGGATAGATACAGATAGGTATAGAAGATAAACAACAAAGAAATTCATTAAATTTCAGAATGCCAACTAATTAATAAGCAAATATAATTAAAGATTACTATTATACAACCAACATGGTAAAACAAATCAGGCATTAATCATCAACAGATGTTAAATGTAAGGGAAATAAAGATTTTTATACTTACACATAGTCTCAAAACAACTTTTTGCAAATCACAAAGAAAAATCAGTTTACACTGAAGAAATTGGACAACTCTTCTCACCATTAAAAGACAAAATGTCATTTTGTGCTGCTGACATAATCCCTGAGAACCACACAGTATAACTAACTCCTGTCACATTTTAGCTAAATACACTGGAACATAAGATTGAATTAAGAAGAAGCATCAGACAAACCTTAGTTGTGAGACAATCTACAAAGTAACAATCAGGATGTTTTCAAAAATATTAATGCCATGAGTGACAAAGAAAGGCTGAAGAGGGGTGGCAGATTAAAGAAGGTGGGAGAGTGTAACTATTAAATGCCATGTGTGATTTGGACCCAATTTCATAATGGAAAGAGGAAAATGCTAGAAATGACATCAATGGAAAAATTTAAAATGTTGGGATGTGAACTGTAGATTGGAGAAAAATTTCGCAACAAAGTTGAATTAATTATGTTGTACTTATTTTTAAAACATCCTGTGCTTAGAAAACAGTGAAAATGTAATGAAGCAAGATGTTGTGGAACGCTGTAAGTTTTATGCAACCTGCAAATGGTCTAGAAAAGGTTATGAAGGAGAAAGGGGAAATGAGTGCGTGAGTCTGGGAAATGTGGAACGGGTTACTTTGCATATTCCTTTAAGTATTTTGCAAGTCTGAAATCATTTTAAAATGAAAAGTTGGGAAAAAGTATACCAGAGCTGAAAAACAAGAGTGCAAAAGTTAACAATATCTTGAAATTAAGATTGATATGTAGTATCAAATACTTATGGTTAACACAAAACAATAACCTCTTGGAGGAAATTTGAACCCACTGCACACATGAGGGTATATATGGGGGAAACCTCTGGTGGGGAGGGCATTGTCCCGGAAAACCCCCAGTGATGACGTGTGGAATGTGTAGGCTCTCGGGGACTCTGAGTGTGGTCATGTAGGGAGCAGCTGCTGGACCATCTGGGTCCTCAGCCCTGTCCCACACACTTGTGCTCAGCATTTGAGCTCAGACAAGGACAGCACATTTGAGCCCACAGGCCAAATAGATAGTGGCAGTGCCCTGGGTTGCTACTTATTTTTAAATGAGTGAATCATCACCAAACCCAGGAGAAAAACAATCAGAGAGCCTGGTTGTTTGTCTTTCCATTACAGGGACAACACTTGAACTCCATGAATTTAAAAAAGAGAAATGTTTTTTTGGCTCATGGTTTCAGAAGTTTCAGTCCATGGGCCCTGCTGCCTTTAGATCTGAGGCAGGGCAGAACATCATGGCTGGAGTGCTTGGCAGAGGAAAATGCTGACCTCATAGTCAGAGAGCAAAGAGGAAGACAAGAAAGAGTCAAGGCAGGAGACACAGGGTTGTAATCCCCACTCCCCCAGGGCATGCTCTCAATACCCTAACTTCCTCTCACTAGGCCCCACTCCTTAAAGGTTCCACCACCTCCCAATAATACTATGTGCTGGTGTCAAACCTTTAACATGTGGACCTTTGGGAGACACATCATATCCAAACCACAGATGTTAGGTGCTTAATAAAGTAATTGGAAACAACATCCACACAAAGGTTAAAAGGCGATCTCAGATAAAATGTTGAGCAACAGACTAAGAACCATGAAACATTTCAATACAAACTAGTACGAAGCCAGGCACGGTGGCACACGCATGTAATGCCCACACTTTGGGAGGCTGAGACAGGAGAATCACGAGTTCAAAGCCAGCCTCAGCAATGGCAAGGTGCTAAGCAACTCAGTGAGACCCTGTCTCTACATAAAACACAAAATAGGGCTGGGGATGTAGCTCAGTGGTTGAGCGTCCCTGAGTTTAATCCCTGGTACCAAAAAAAAAAAAAAAACTAGGGGGCTGGGGTTGTAGCTCAGTGGTAGAGTGCTTGCCTAGCATGCGTGAGGCACTGGGTTCGATTCTCAGCACCACATACAAACACATAAAATAAAGGTCTATCAACAACTAAAAAAATATTAAAAAAAAACTAGTATGAAAGTAAAACATTTAATTCAATAAACAGAAAAAGTAAAACTGGGCAATTTTTGCATTGAAGAAAAAGAACAATACAGATTCAACAGAGCACCATCCTTAGAGTGATAAAGATCTTCACTATAAACAAAAAGAGATTGACGTGAAAAAGAACCAGTTAGAATTCTTAGAAATGGTGAGTATACATTTGAAATAAATAAAAGTATACATAATTGGAGTGAATAGTTGAATAACAGAATGAAAATGTTTAAGGCCATATACATCGGGAAAGAAAAATAAGATACTCCTGGAACATGGCTTACTGAAACAGAAATTATAAGAAAAGTTAAGAACACCATAAAAATCTAGAAACTCCCATATAAGCCAGTAGTAATTCCAAAAAGATAAATGATAAAATACCCAAAAAGGAAAGAGAGAGAGAGAGAGGAGGAAAAGGGGAGAGGGGGATCCGGTAGAAGAAAGGAAGGAAGCAGGAAGGAAAGGAATTACATGGGTGGAATAGTGGTATGCCAAAAAATACCCATAACTGTCAAAAGACTAAATTTTCTTATGGAAAGAACACACTAAATGTCAAATAAGATGAAGACAAGGTCTGCACCTTTCAACACTCACGTGATATTTGAGAACACTAAAGGTAAGTACGAGTTCCTAACATTGGGCATGGTATTTTTTTGAAAGAATACAGCTGTGTGGACTTTCTTGTCAGTAACACTGGATGCTGGAAAGACAATGAAGCAATTTCTTCCCCAAGAAAAATATGATTTTGAACGAGAATTCTATTTTTACCAAATTATGAATTGCGAGGACAAAATGAAGGCATCATTGGACATTCAATGATTCAGAAAATTCACCATTCAAGGAACACTCCTTGTAAAAAATGTTCTCTAAGATATACCACCCATAAAACAGAGGAAAGAGTCAATAGGAAAGTGGAAAAACCAGAATAAAATAAATAGCATTTTTTTGTGTGTGTGTGGTACTGGGGATTAAGCTCAGGGGCACCTGACCACTGAGCCACATCTCCAGCCCTATTTTGTGTTTTATGTAGAGACAGGGTCTCACTGAGTTGCTTAGCGCCTCGCCATTGCTGAGGCTGGCTTTGAACTCGCGATTCTCCTGTCTCAGCCTCCCTAAGTGCCGGGATTACAGGCTTGAGCCACCGCGCCCGGCAAGAAATAGCATTTTAATGAACTAAATATCATTATAATTTTTCAACATAAATAATTCTTGATACATGATGTTAACATTTTAATGAAGCTTTAATGATACATTTACAGCTAATTTTAATAGGATGTGCAGTTAAGGGATTCAAAGGAAATATGGCAAATAAAAATACTATTATCTTTTCATTTTGAGTTAATTATTATGTAAATTTCATGTTATAAAACCTTAAAGATATCCAAAAGTAAGTGTAAAATACTATGTAAAATTTCCAAAACATTAAAGGGAGGAAAAGAAACAAATTGGCTTTCTACAGAGGCAGGGTCCCTGACTTAGATTGATGGGCCCCTGAAACACAAGCCCTGCAACAGCATAGCTATAACTTTAACCACTCTGCAGGCTCATTGTGCAGCGCGGCTCATGTTTCCCATTGCTTTGGGACCCGCTGTCCTGCCCTCCTGCAGATAGATTTCCACTATTTACCATTCTGTAGGTGTCGGGTATTTGTTTCTATTTCGTCATGGACTCTGATCTCTGTGAGTGGAAGATGAGGTCCTGTTCTCCATTCTGCTTCTCTAGTAGCCATCCTTGTATCCAGCAGACATCTGTATAGACCCATATAGAGAAATAGAAGGCTCAATCCTTCTCAGCTTTAGGTTCATCATGTACTAACCCTGGCACAGATTGTGGTTCCTAGGAGGCAGGTAGGAATCTTAGCGAAGTGTGTATTACCTACCTGTAAAAATGTATCCTATGTCAGCACCCCTCAGACCCATGCCTGCCCTGGCACTCCTGCTCTTCTGTGCTAGACTTCTCTACCACCACCTCCTTGCCTCCCCACCCACCTCATGTATCTTAATGGCTATGTTTGAGTCAGCTTTTTCACTACTGTGACCAAGAAAAAGACCTGATAAGAATAATTTTAAGGAGGAAAAGTTTAATTGGGGACTCACAATTTCAGAGGTCTCCATCCATACATGGCTGGCTCCATTCCTTGGGGCAACAGGTGAGGCAGGACATTATGGTAGAAGTGTGTGGCAGAGGAAACAGCTGGGGACATGGCAGCAGGACCCAGAGAGTCTGCTCAACCAGGACAAAATATATACCTGAAATACATACCCAAAATATATACCTGAAAGCACACCCCCAAAGACCCACCTCCTCTAGCCACACCCTGCCTGGTTTCAGTTACCACTCAGTTAACCCGGATCAGGGGATTAATTCACTGATTAATTTTAAGATTCTCTTAATCCAATCATTTCACCTCTAAGCCTTCTTGCATGTCTCACACATGACCTTTTGGGAGACACCGCATAGCTAAACCATAACAGGCTCTAACTCTAACAGCCTCCAGAAGTGTTTAGTGAGGAAGGCATTTTCTCACTAAAAATTGTACCCCCTCTTGCCTGTTTCCCCTTCCATTGCTTTGTCTATTCTATATTCTGATAGGCTCTACCTTTCTGTCTCTCTTTGATCCTTGGAAAATAAACTCCATGAAGACAGGCATTGGTTCTTTTTCACTTAGTCCAAGGCCTGCCTTGTCCACAATAGGTGGAAGGTGAACATCATTTGAATGAATGAACGAATGAATGAATGAATGAGATGTGATCAGTAGATTCAAGCCCAACCTGTTTAAGAACATCCATTTTGGCAGGTACAGTGGCACATGCCCGTAATCCCAGCAGTTTGGGAGGTTGGGCAAAAAGTTTTTGAGTTCAAAATCAGCCTCAGCAATTTAGAGAGGCTCTAAGCATCTCAGTGAGACCCTGTTTCTAAATATAATATAAAAAGGGCTGGGGACATGGCTCAGTGGTTAAGCACCCCTGGGTTCAATTCCCATTGAAATGAAGGAAGGAAGGAAGGAAGAGAGAGAGAGAAAGAGAAAGAAAGAACACTCATTTCTAATCTCATTATTTTCCTAATCTCAGTAGCCACCCACCCACCAGTGGGCAAGGGACGAGCCTCAGGAGTCATCTTGTGGCCGATGGTCTCCATGTCTATTGCATAACGCCTGGAAAGCCTAGCCCTGGGTCTACTCTTAGAAAGGTAAAACTGGACCTGACCAAACCTTGTTGCAGATCCAGAGAAGAAACTCTACGGGGAGGGCAAACTAGTACCTGAAGCAGAGACCTCCTTTGCCCGCTTCACTCCTCTTCCCACAGCGCTAGACTACACATTTTTACCTTCAGAAACCTGCAGAGAGAGGCAGCAGGTGGAGAGAAGGGGGAGAGAGCCAGCAAGCCCACAGCAGAAATTAAGAAGAGGACCTCCTGCCTCTGCATCGGAGAACCCAGGCCATTGAGGGCCTGCAGCTGCATAGAAGCGGAGGCTTGGCTTTTGTTTTTAGGTTTTAGCAGGGTAACGCAGTGTTTTGGGGAAATGCTCCGACTCCTGCAGGAAAACCTGCTCTCTCCTCTCCACTCTTCCAATAGCTAGAGTCCTGCTACTTCTCTCTCGGGACTTGAACTTTTTGCAGCAGAGTAAATCTCACCAATTCTGAGTATAGGAGCAAAAATGGCTTAAAGTACTGTAGATCACTTTAAGCCAAGAAATCAAACCCACAGTGCCATTTAGTCTTACAGACTCATGTGTGAAAGAACAGCCAGCTTTGGGAAGTTCACAAGGTGTGTCCCATTCCAAGTTCCTAGCAACTGCTGTAGGAGGATGAGTTGGAAACCGTGACCTTCAACAAAAGCATTTCTAATGATAAAGATTTTGATGTAAAAAAAGATTTCTCTAATAATTAAACAAAGTGTGATCATCAATGATCAAATCTAACACCCCATTTGACATTTGGAGTAGGAAAAACTAGCAAAGAAAATAATTTGTCCAAGGTCATGCAAACGGGAGTAGATGTAGTAGAAATATTTCTATTGAAATATAATAGCCTAGTTCTACAAACTAGGTATCAAATGAAACTTCTATTATCATTTTAAAATTATGTATTCTTTATCATGATTAGGATGCAAGTACTCTGAGTCTCATTCTAATTCTCTATTTGAACATTCCTTATACAATTCCCCATTGTATTCCCTGCTATAGAAATAACTAGAGAGGTCTAAGTTCTACTTATTCTAAAAGGAATAATTATCAAAAAGGAAATGATAATAAAAATAATCTGAAAAGTTTTATGTATAAAATATTGATCCTATATCAAGCAATCCCCTAACAAGTTTAGATATACGGTCATTTACGCTTCATAAAAAGTTTATCAAGCAAGTTGTGTAAATATCATTGTAATTTCAAGCGAGAAAATTGAAGCACAGAGAATTCAAGTAACTTGGAAAATGGAAAAGGTTAAAGGAGTAGAGATGGCCACCTTGATTTTTATAACAAAAACAACAACAAAATGATATTGGAAAAGTATGGGGCACCTACTTAGACCTAACTTATAATAGATGCTGAAGAAATGCTTGCTGAAACAATTAATAATAAAGGAAAAAGTTTCAAGGTAATTTAGTTATGATCCTGGGGAGAGGCTTCATGAAGAAATGATAACTTTTGACAAGGAGCATTAACATATGCTAGCAAAACCTACAGCTCAGCTGGGTTCACAGAGCAACCCCAGAGCCAGTTCTGCCCCTGAAACTTGCCTACGAAGTTCCCACTAGAGATGTCCATGGTATCAACCAGCCTGTGTCCCAGAACATCCTGCCATCAGCCCGCTGCTGCTTTTCAGATCTGGGCACCAATAAGCAGCCACCGTATTTGTATATTTCACGGAGATTCAGATATGTCCATGTCTCTAGGAATGTCTCTTGTGTTCATTGCCACAGACCTCTTGAGTTTCCTTTCCAGACCACAAGACAAAATCTCAAAAACCACTTGGTTATTTAAAAGTATTTCTCAGAGATAAAAAAGTAGGGGGGAAATTGGCAAAAGGAAAGTGAATTATGATAAGAAAATAAGTTGTGGGGCTGGGGTTATGGCGCAGTGGTAGCGTGCCCGCCTAGCACACGTGAGGCACTGAGTTCGATCCTCAGCACCACATAAAAATAAAATAAAAATATTCTGTCCACCTACAACTAAAACATAAATATTAAAAAAAATTAAAAAAGGAAATAAGTTGTAACAAAGAAGGTGAAAAACATCCATCCTGTTGTGGTTCAAAAGGGTATGTGATATGCCAGATGGCCAGTTGCACAAGATGGTAAGGTCAGCTCAAATTTCTTTTCCATGTAATAAGGCCCCATGTCTTCTCCAATAAGATTCTCATTTTTATGCAATCAAAAGTGATCTCTGGCTGGGCACGGTGGCACATGCCTGTAATCCCTGCTACTTGGGAGGCTGAGGCAGAAGGATCTCAAGTTTGAAGCTGGCCTCAACAATTTATCAAGGCCCCAAGCAACGTAGTGAGACCATCTCAAAATAAAAAATAAAAATGGCTGGAGATGTGGCTCAGTGGGTAAGCATCCCCTAAGTTCAGTACCTCTATATTTCCTTAACTTTTAACTTTGGAAAACCCAATAGTCTATCATATTAATTTGAGAATGAACTGCTCTTTTCCCCAACCCCACAAACATAAAATCAAGCTCCCTCTTCTTTCCATGGTGAATTATTAGTGTTCAGTAAATATATGGTACAGCATATCCTTAGAGGAACTCTGAAGCCTTGGTGTCTCTTACTACTAAATGTAATTAGTGCTGCTGTTTCTACAGAGGGAGAGAAAGGTCACCTTTTGTCTGCTCCCACAAATTAATGGAGCTGGAGCTGGTATTACCATTGAGAACCAGAAGACAATGAAGGAGGAAGAGGAAGGGGAGCAGAATAGCAATTGGAGAGAATAATGGAACATGAGGGTGCTCCCACATTGAAGACACATGCCTGACCAGGGGTAACTTCCCATGACCTCTTCCTGGGATGTGAAGTCCTAAGACAGGAGAAGTTTGACTTTTCTATCTGCTAACCATATGCTTGTAGGAACAGCAGAGGATCAAACACTAACATCACCTTGAAAAGACTATATCAACACCAGAATTGTGGACAGGTAGAAAGAGTGCTGGGGTTTTTAGTCCCAGAGATCTGGATCACTTGAATTTTCTCTGCTTCAATTTCTTGCTCAAAAAATGGACTTCAAAATAGTTGTGTTTCAGGACACGTGAGAGGATAAAATAGATAACATCCATGAAAAGAACAATGACAGTCCCTTTCACTTAGCAGGTGTTCACAAATGCCACTTTCTTTATCTTCCTGCTATGTCTGGAGAACATTCCAGCATGAGGCACTGATTCCTCATAAGGCAAGTGCTGTTTCTTTGCCTGTTTTATTCCTATTGATGCACATTGGCCAGAAATATCTTCTGCTATCAGTGCTAATAATATTAAAATTAGCAATCATTCACCTGGCATGCAAACCATTAATGTTATTTCTTGGTAGATTCTGTTGTTTCAGTAATAATATCCACTCACCCACTGTGGCAAGAAACCTCTGTGGGAGGGAAGGGCTCTGGGAAACGCTGTCTGTTAGCACGGTGACTTGAGCCTTCACGTCTCTGATAAAACTCACTTTGACTTTTCCCAAGTGGCCTCTCTATTTTAACCTCCTTTCAAGAAAGGTCTCAGGGGCTCATTTCTCAGCCTATTCAGAACGTAAACTCGGCAAGGCAGGTGATATTTCTTTAACACATTTCCTAATGTGCCACGTTGCTTGCTGGGCTTGCGGTGTAATAACTCATTAAGAACTGCAGTGGTCTGCACAACAGGGGGATGCACAGCTAGTCTCTGGGTCTAGAAAGGGAACTTGCAAGCCTACACCTATACCTGTCACCCTCCTGGGCCTTAGTAGCAAGCACCCCTCCAGCCCTTGCCACCATCCTCCTAATCAAACACCTGTTCTTTGGGCACTACAAGTATTTGTCTTTTACTAACCTGTGAGTTTGCTGCATAGACTGCTAATGCTGTGATTGTGTTTGTTTGTATGTGTGTATCCTTTGAGCCATGGAAGACATCTTTCCCCCATTTTCTAAAACAGATAAAATCTCACCGGGCCAGATTCCCCTGGGATTTACTAAGCTCACTGAAAAAAATTTTTACCTGGGGAGCTCTGGGTTTATGGTGTCAAAATTACTGAATATACCTCTAAAAAATGCTATGTTCCATGAGATACATGGGCACTTGGTGTATCTCATGGAACACCAATATATTTCATAAATTTGCATTTAATGAGGTTTGGGGTTTGCCATCCTCAGGACCATATTTTATACGACTATATATGCCCACAAATGTAAGGACACACATGCGCAGAGAAACTGCTGTATTCAAAAAGCTGTCCATCACAGTAAGCTTCCCATGTCCTCAGGACCTGTGTAGCCATGTCTACACTTCCCTTTGGTTTATGAAACTTACACATGTTAGATATCTTACATGGCATCTTGACTTTTTTTACTTCCAAGACAGTACCTGTAGCTCAGACAGCCGATGAGTCATGCGTCATCCCAGGCCACAAGGATGCAGAAGATGGGAAGTAGCCATGCTGAGTCCCTTCTGTGGGAAGCTGCTTTGAAAGAAGGGCGTGTTGGGTTGGTTCTAAAGCCAGAAAAACATAGCTCGGGCTCTGCCTCAGCACTCAAGCTGTGTGAGGGACGTAGAAGAGGCCCACTCTTTCCTTTCTCAGTTCTCTTGTCTGCAGAACAGAGTGATTTTCATTGTCACAGAGTTTCTGTGAGGATCTAATGGCATAAAATATCTGAAAATATTTCAAGCTACAAAGTGCTTGACTAATGTGTGTTTTTGTTAAGTTCATGTATTTTCTAAACATTATAAATATCATATTACAAAAATATATTTATTGTATCAAATTATTTTAGCTATAGTGTGTGTTTATAGAACAACTTGTTTTTCTTATAATCCATATTACTTAACAGTTTAAGTAAATGGTCATGTATCTTTCATAGTTCATGTAAAGAGAAACTAAAACTTGTCACCAAGGCCTAAGTCTGATGGACTTAATTTCTCTCTCTCTGTCTTTCTCTTTTATTTTCCCTTTTTCCCTGAACACCTTGACCCCAATAAGAGACTAAATCCCTCCTTCTCCCCTATATAACCTGGATGTGACTGCTGACTTGTGGGTTAAAGTCACACAGATATCAAGATGTATGACCAGAAAAACATTAACTTCTCATCACTCAGAACCCTGTTTATTTTCTGTGAACTATAGTTTTCCTTGGCCCAGCCTTTAAGGAGATGGCACAATGCAGTGAGCCCACCCCTGACAAATGTTTTCATAATGATGGAGGGAAATGGCACCACCTAAGCTTCACAGATGACAAGACTCCATTTCCCATTTATCTTTGAGTAAAAAGGTGGAAAAGATAGAGAGCTCCCATTTCCATAGTAGGATTAAAGACTGATGTGAGCTCTGGAGAAGTTTCAGGGTGAGTCGGTGATGCCCTTTCGCCATTCATTAAGCTCACACTTCGTTACCATCCTCTAGGTCACCTCAGAAGTCAGTTTCTACAGAAGGAGAATCAAGGAATGTTTCTTTATAAGTACAATCCAGAGTTAATAATCGCAGAGATTTGTTCTTCTAATATTCACAAGGCCAATGGTGTATGAAAACCATAATATTGTCTCTGACAAATTTTGGGAGATACTCTGAGGACTTTGAGTTGGCTGGTACCACCTATGGAGACAGGAAAGCTACTTGGTTCCAAAGAAATTCACCAGAAGGAATTATTTAGATCTTGGCTGAGAGGGTTGTCAAAGAAAAGAACTGAAAGCAAATCTGAAGAATTTTCTGAGAGAAGGAAATGAAAATCTTTAAGTATTAACACAGGAAAGAAAATATGGTAAGAGTAAATAAGGAAATACAGTAATGATTTCATTTTCAAGTTGAATCCTACTGAATTAAATTATAGGTTAATTCAGGACAGAATTTTGCCTATTGGCCAAATCTGCCATCAGGCTGGGTCCATCATCTGAGCAAAGGGTTTATAGTTGATTTTCATGAACAGCCATAGAGAGAGGTACTTCGGTCTCTATCTTATAGAGGAAAAAAGTAATGTTCACAAATGTGACTTATCCTCAGTCACACAGAGGGAAATTAAAGTCATGTACACAGATCGTAGCAGCCTTGATCTTTTGATCACAATGCAAGTGGTGGGGAAAGCAGGAGAGATCGCTGAATCATGTACATACACCTTACACCTGGAGTGGCCCTCGTCTTTGCAAACCTGACCACAAACTAGTCATCTCAGTGCTTACTGTTGTCCTCTGCCACCAGTTAATGTCCTTGGATGGAAGCAAAGTCTGTCTCTAAATTCCCAGGTGCTTTCCTAGTACTCCATTGGGTCTTTTGTATCATCCTCATCACAAATTATCTTTGTGATAGTACTAACAATAATTTACCTACCATTTGCTGGAGGTTAACATGGTTCATCCAAGGAATGCAAATGTATTACAAGTGTCCTTCGGAGAAATCAGGGAAGCAAACCAAAGCAAAGTGAAGACTGGAGCAAGATGCTACCATGTTGGCTCTGAGGATGGAGAAAAGGCCAGGAGCCAAGGAATGAAGTTCTAGGAACAGAAAAGGCAAGGAAACTGAATGAGCCCCAGAGCCTCTGGAGGGAGCCCCACTCTTCCTCCTTCCTCTTGACTCTGACCCAAGATACAGACTGCAGACTTCCAACTTCCAGAGCTATGAGAAAGTGAGGGAAAGAGAAATGCATTCTGTTTCCAGCCCCTCATTTGCGGTTGTCATAGCAGCCATAAGAAACTCATATATTCGCATCACACTAGCTCTTAGTTACTATGACCAAAATGACAAGAACAACTTAGAAGAAGGAAAGTTCACTTTGGCTCGCAGTTCCAGAGATTTAGTCCATGGTGGGCCAATAGCATTGCTGTTGGCCCATGAAGAGGCAGATCATCATGGCAGAAGGGCATGCTGGAGGAAAGCTGCTCAGCTCATGGCAACCAGAAAACAGAGAGAAAAACAAACGACAGGAGAGAGAGGAAGGGGCCAAAGAATATGTACCCTCCCAGGGCACACCCCCAGTGCCCTACCTCCTCCAATCACACCCAGCCTGCCTAGAGTTGCCACAGTTAATGCATCTCCATCAAATGGACACATCAGATCAAACATCCAATCACTTCACCTGCATTAACACCGGGGCTTCAAGGGATGCCTCACGTCCAAATCATAACAAACATTAGTTGATTAAATCTTCACAGGATGTGAACTCAGACAATCTGGTGCCAATTTAGTCAATGTCTCTTAACCACTACAGAATGCACAATTTTTAACAAGTTGTGGATTCTGCGTGGGAATATGTTCATCATCTATTTTACCTCCCACTTTGCAATACTTACATCAGCACTTCATGCATGCTAATTGCTTCACAAATAGTATTTTAAGTTCTTTTTACCATCATAAAAAGTTATGCATGCTGGTTCATTATGAGATATTTGGAAAATAGAGAAAAAAATAACCCTAATTCCCAACACTGATGAGCCAAAAATAATTACATTTAGTGCTCAGGTATGTAGTTTTCTGTATTTTTTATGGTGACAGTTTTGTTAGTTTTACAAAGATGCAGTCTTAATATGGTGTATAATTGTGTATTCTATGTCTATTACCATTTTTACATCCTTCTTTACCTATACCAAACAACATAGCTTTAATTATAATGTCGTAAATTTCTCCTCAGGATGTCAAATTTCTTTTTATCTTTTTTTATTATCTTTGATCAGGAATTATTAATATAAAAACAAGACTAAGAAGCATAGAATTACAATGTGAAACATCTTACCTCTCAATCTTCCTGATTCTTTATAGGTTTCCAGATTCCCAGATATAAATGGATGGATGAGTAGATGGTAGGTAGGTAGGTAGCACAGATACAGGATCACCCTCTACATGCTGACTTGCTGTTTGCTTTTTGACTCAACAATATATAATGAACATCTTTTATTTCAGTAGATGAAACTGATTTCATTCCTTTCAGTGACTGTACTATTACTCCATACTGTTGTATCATAATTAAGGCACAAATGGACTTCTAGTTTTCATCAATATTTGATGCTCAAGGCTGAGAAAACATCCTTTTCAACACTTTTGTGTGTTTCTGTACGAAAGTTAATTTAAAAGTGGAATTTGCTGGTCAGCGGTTTTATATATATATTTTTTGATTGGTACCGACAAGTTACTCTCTAAAAATGTTGTACCGGGCTGGGATTGTAGCTCAGTGGTAGAACGCTTGCCTCGCATGCGTGAGGCACTGGGTTCGATTCTCAGCACCACATAAAAATAAATAAATAAAGATATTGTATCCATCTACAACTAAAAAAATATTTTAAAAAAATGTTGTACCAATTTACACTTAAATCTATGGTAGTACCATGTTCCTGATAGCCTTAATAAAACTGCATATTATTCTGTATTTTTAGTCTTATGGCAGATTAAAAGTAGTGTTCTACATATTTATTTTATATCACTGAATAATACATAGTTTGAATATAGTTTCATATATATTACTCACTTGTGTAAATTCACATTCAAATCTTCTGGCTATTTTTCTATTTGTTATCTACACTGCAGTATAACTTTATAAGCAACAGCTAAAATACTGAATGCTATCATTTTTCAATATTGAAGAAATTACAGGATAAGCATCTTTTATGCAAAAAGCTTTTATACTATTTGAGATTACATAAGATAAAAATCTTTACTCTGTTTAAAGAAGATGCACATTTTTACATATCTTTTTATTTTCTAAATATTCTCTCATTAAAGAAGCAATACATACTAGTGCTTATTTCATGAAAGACAAAAAGAAACAGTATTACTTTTTTCAAAAATGTTGTTTGCTAGGTAGGTGAAAATACATTTCACTTTCAGAATGTGGATGAATATTTTCCTATTTCTTTTCTTACCTATTTTTCTCCCTTGTGCATTACACATTAAGATCTTTGCTCAATTTTGTATTGAACTCTATTACTGATACAAGGGTTCCTGGGCCACTGCGATGACCTGGATTAGGAGACAGTCATTCAGATGTTCAGTAGAAGTCTCTTCTTTTTTCCCTACATTACAACTTGCATTTGTTGTTGTTGTTGTTATTGGTATGGTTGTTGTTATTATTGTTTTTGTTTTATTATTTTTTATGATAGCAGAGTATATTTTGAAATATTTCACATAGAATAAGCATAACTTGTTCCGATTAGGATCTCATTATTGTGGTTGTACATGATGTGGATTTACATTAGTCGTGTATTTATGAGGAGAGGAAAGATATGTTCGATTCATTCCACTGTCTTTCCTATTACCATTCCTCTTCCCTTTCCTTCATTCCCCTTTGTCTAGTCCAATGAAATGCTAGTCTTCCTCTTCCTTGTTGTGGGTTACATTCCACATTTAAGAAAGAACATTGTACCTTTGGTTTGGAGGGACTGTCTGGTTTCACTTAGCATGATATTCTCCAGTTCCATCTATTTTTCAGCAAATGCCATATTTCCATTCTTCTTTATGACTGAGTAATATTCCATGGCGTATATATACCACATTTTCTTTATCTCTTCATCTGTTGAAGGGCACATACGTTAGTTTCATAGCTTGGCTATTGTGAATGGAGGTGCTATAAACATTGAAGTGGTTGCATCACTATAGTATGCTGATTTTAAGACCTTTGCATATAAACCAAGAAGTGGGATAAATGGTGGTTCCACTCCACGTTTTCTAAGAAATCTCCATACTGCTTTCCAGAATGGTTGCACCAATTTGCAGTACCACCAGCAATGTATAAGTGAAATTCTTTCCTCTCATCCTTGCCAGTATTTATTGTCACTTTTATTCTTTTTCTCAATGCTCAAAAAATATATATTTTATTGTAGAAAATGTAAAATCACAATATTCCTAAATATGTCAAAGCATAAGATTCATCTTAAAAAATATGTTATTTTCAAACTGTAGAAATATCATATATAGAATATAATTAAATAAATGACACAAAATTAATCATTACAGAATTAGGTGCAATATGCTCTTTTTTAAATATTTATTTATTTATTTATTTATTCTAATTAGGTATACATAACAGCAGAATGCATTTTGATTAATTGTACACTAATTGTGATGTAGAATCACAGCATACATGCAGTTATACACAAAGCTAGGGCTATGATGTCCATCTTATTCCACCATCTTTACTGTCCCCATGCCCCTCCTCCTCCCTCTCCTTAGACCAGAGTTTTTCCCTTCTTCCCATGTCCTCTCCTCCATATAGATCAGCATCCACTTATCAGAGAGAACATCCTGAATTTTGTTTTTTTGAGATTGGCTTACTTTACTTAGCATGATATTCTCCAACTCAATTAATTTACCTGCAAATGCCATAATTTTATTCTCTTTTATTGCTGAGTAATATTCCATTGTGTATATATACCACAGTTTCTTTATCCATTCATCTATTGAAGGGCACCTAGTTTGGTTCCACAGTTTAGCTATTAAGAATTGAGCTGCTATAAACATTAAAGTGGCTGCATCACTGTAGTACACTGTTTTTAAATCTTCTGGGTATAGATCAAGGAGTGAGATAGCTGGGTCAAATGGTGGTTCCATTCCAGGTTTTCTGAGGAATCTCCATACTGCTTTCCAGATTGGTTGTACCAATTTGCAGTCCCACCAGCAATGTTTGAGTGTGCCTTTTCCCCCACAACCTCACCAACACTTATTGTTGTTTGTATTCTTGATAATTGCCAGTCTGACTGGCGTGAGATGAAATCTTCAGGTAGTTTTGACCTGCATTTCTCTGATTGCTAGAGATGTTGAACATTTTTTCATATGTCTGTTGACCAATTGTACCTCTCCTCTGTGAAGTTTCTGTTTGGCCCCTTTATTGATTGGGTTATTTAATTTTTGTTTTTAAGTTTTTTGAGTTCTTTATATATACTGGAGATTAGTGTTCTATCAGATGTGCATGTGCAAATATTTGTTCCCAGAATGTCAGCTCTCTGTTCACTTCATTGATTATTTCCTTTGCTGAGAAGAAGCTTTTTAGTTTGAATTCATCTCACTTATTGATTCTTGATTTTACTTCTGCTAGAGGAGTCTTATTAAGGAAGTAAGGTCCTAATCTGACACGATGAAGATTTGGGGCTATTTTTTCTTCTATTAGGCATTGGGTCTCTGGTCTAATTCCCAGGTCCTTGATCCAGTTTGAGTTGAATTTTGTTCATGGTGAGAAATAGGGGTTTAGTTTCATTTTGCTGCATGTGGATTTTCAGTTTTCCCAGCACCATTTGTTGAAGAGGCTATCTTTTCTCCAGTGTATGTGTTTGGCTCCTTTGTCTAGTATAAGATAACTGTATTTAAGTGGGTTCATCTCTATGTCTTCTATACCATTGGTCTACTTGTCTGTTTTGGTGCCAGTACCACGCCGTTTTTGTTACTATAGTTTGTAGTATAATTTAAGGTCTGGTATTGTGATGCCTCCTGCTTCACTCTTCTAGCTAAGGATTGCTTTGACTATTCTAGGTCTGCAAATGAATTTCATGACTGCCTTTTCTATTTCTATAAGGAATGATGTTGGGATTTTAATTGGAATCTCATTGAATCTATATAGCGCTTTGGGTAGTATGGCCATTTTGACAGTATTGATTCTGCCTATCCAGGAGCATGGGAAATTTTTCCATCTTCTAAGGTCATCTTCAATTTCTTTCTTTAGTGTCTTGTAGTTTGCATTGTAGAGGTCTTTCACCTCTTTTGTTAAATTGATTCTCAAGTATTTTATTTTTTTGAGGCTATTGTGAATGGGATAGTTTTCCTAATTTCTCTTTCAGAGGGTTTATCACTGATGAATAGAAGTGCAGTTGATTTGTGTGTTTTGATTTTATAGCCTGCTACTTTGCTGAAATCATTGATTAATTCTAGAAGTTTTCTGGTAGAATTTTTTGGATCTTCTAAGTATAGAATCATTTCATCTGCAAATGATGATTGTTTGAGTTCTTCCTTTCCTATTTGTATCCCTTTAATTTCTCCCATCTGTCTAATTGCTCGGGCTAGTGTTTCAAGGACTATGTTGAATAGCAGTTGTGAGAGAGGGCATCCCTGTCTTGTTCCCATTTTTAGAGGAAATACTTCCAATTTTTCTCCATTTAGGATAATGTTGGCCTTGGGTTTAGCATAGATAGCTTTTACAAAGTTGAGGTATGTTCCTACTATCCCAAGTTTTTCTAGTGTTTTGAACATAAAAGGGTGTTATATTTTGTCAAATGCTTTCTCTGCATCAATTGATAAAATCATATGACTTTTATCTTTAAGTCTATTGATGTGATGAATTATGTTAATTGATTTCCGTATGTTGAACCAACCTTGCATTCCTGGACTGAACCTCGCTTGATCACAGTGCACTATTTTTTAAATATGTTTCTGTGTATGATTTGCCAGAATTTTATTGAGAATTTTTGCATCTATGTTCATCAGGGATATTGGTCTGAAGTTTTCTTTCATTGATGTGTCTCTGTCCAGTTTTGGAATCAGGTTGATACTTGCCTCAAAGAATGAGTTTGGAAGGGTTGCCTCATTTTCTATTTCATGAAGTTGTTTGAGCAGTATTGGTATTAATTCTTCTTTGAAGGTCTTGTAGAACTCAGCTGAGAATCCATCTGGACCTGGGCTTTTCTTGGAAGGCTCTTGTTGGCATCTTCTATTTCTTTGCTTGAAATTGATCTGTTTAAGTTGTATATGTCCTCTTGGTTCAGTTTGGGTAGGTCATATACCTCTAGAAATTTGTAGTTGTCTTCAGGGTTTTCTATTTTACTGGAGTATAAATTTTCAAAATAGTTTCTAATTATCCTCTGTATTTCAGTAGTGTCTGTTGTGATATTTCCTTTTTCATCATGAATTTTAGTAATTGGGGTTTTCTCTCTCCTTTTCATTAGGGTGGCTAAGGGTTTGTCAATTTTGTTTATTTTTTCAAAGAACCAGCTTTTTTTGTCAATTTTTTGAGTTGTTTCTTTTGTTTCAATTTCACTGATTTCAGCCATGATTTTAATCATTTCCTGTCTTCTACTTCTTTTGATATTGGTTTGTTTTTTTTCTAAGGCTTTGAGATGAAGAGTCAAGTCATTTATTTGTTGACTTTTACTTCTTTTAATAAATGAGCTTCATGCAATGAGCTTTCCTTTTAGCACTGCCTTCATGGTTTCCCAGAGATTTTGATATGTTGTATTGGACTTTTCATTTACCTCTAAAATTTTTTCATCTCTTTCCTGATGTCTTCTGTTATCCATGCATCATTTAATAGCATATTATTTAGTTTCCAGGTGTTGGAGTAGTTTCTATTTTTTAATTTGTCATTTATTTATAATTTTATTCCATTGTGGTCAGATAGGATGCAGGGTAGTATCTCTATTTTTTGTGTTTTTTTTGCTAAGACTGGCTTTGTGATATAATATATGATCTATTTTGGAAAAGGATCCATGTGCTGCTGATAATAAATTATATTCGCTTGTTAATGGATGGAACACTATATATGTCTGTTAAGTCTAAATTATTGATAGTTTTATTGAGTTCTATGGTTCTTTATTTAGTTTTTGTTTGGAAGATCTATCCTGTGGTGAGAGAGCTGTGTTAAAGTCACCAAGTATTATTGTGTTGTGGTCTATTTGATTCTTGTATTTGAGAAGAATTTGTTTGATATATGTAGAAGCCCCATTGTTTGGGGCATAGATATTTATGATTATTATGTTTTGTTGATATATGATTCCCTTAAGAAGTATGAAATGACCTTCTTTGTCTCTTTTCACCATCTTTGGTTTGAAGTCCACTTTATCTGATATGAGGATGGAAACTCCTGCTTGTTTGCGGGGTCCATGTGAGTGATATGCTTTTTCCTACCTTTTCACTTTCAGTCTGTGGATGTCTTTTCCTGTGAGATGAGTTTCTCAAAGGCAGCATATTGTTGGGTCTTTTTTTTTAATCCAATCTGTCAGTTTGTGTCTTTTAATTGGTGCATTTAGGCCATTCACATTCAGGGTTATTATTAAAATATGATCTGTAGTCCTGGTCAATTTGGTTTATTTTTGGTTTTTACCTTGACTTGGTTTCTCCATTGATTCCCCCCACCTTTTTTAGTGTAGTTCCTCTTTTTGTATATTTTCTTTGTTGGTTGTCATTTGCTCTTCATAGAATATTTTGCTGAGAATGTTGTGTAGTGCAGGTTTTCTTGCTGTAAATTCTTTTAACTTTTGTTTATCATGGAAGGTTTTTATTTCATCATCAAATCTGAAGCTCAGTTTTGCTGGATATAAGATTCTTGGTTCACATCCATTTTCTTTTAGAGCTAGGTACATGTTGTTCCATGATCTCCTGGCTTTTAGTGTCTGGGTTGAAAAAATCTGCTGAGATCTGAATTGGTCTCCCCTTATATGTAATCTGATTCCTCTCTATTGCAGCCTTTAAAATTCTTTTCTTATTCTATATGCTGGGCATTTTCATTTTATTTCATTTGTTGTATATCTGTTGTAGTTTTGTACATTTGGTGTCCTGTAAGCCTCTTGTATTTGATTTTCCAATTTATTTTTCATGTTTGTTAAATTTTGTGATATTATTGCATTGAAGAGATTGTGCATTCCTTTGGTTTGAAATCCTGTGCCTTCTTCTATCCCAATAAATCTTAGATTTGGTCTTTTGATGTTGTCCCATAATTCTTGTATGTTCTGTTCATGGTTTCTTACCATCTTCACTGTATGGTCAAGTTTATTTTCAAGATTATATATTTTGTCTTCATTATCTGAGATTCTGTCTTCCAGGTGATCTCATCTGCTGGTGATGCCCTCTATTGAGATTTTTATTTGGTTTATTGTTTCCTTCATTTCAAGAATTTCTGATTTTTTTTTCACAATCTCTAGCTCTTTCAAAAAGTAATCTTTTGCTACTTTTATTTGCTCTCTTATCTCTTTGTTAGAGTGAGTGATCAATGGTTGCCTTTATTTGCTCTCCTATTTTTTTGTTGGATTGATCAATTTTTGCCTGTATTTGCTTGCTTACGTCATTCTTTAATTCACAGATCATTTTATTTTTAAAAATTTTTTAGTTGTTGATTGACCTTTATTTATTCATCTATTTATATGTGGTGCTGAGGCTCGAACCCAGTGCCTCCCACATGCAAGGCAAGTACCCTACCACTGAGCCACAACCCCAGCCCTCACATATCATTTTAATTATGTACATTCTGAATTCTTTCTCTGACATTTCATCAACTGTGCTGTCAATGGATTCTATTACTGTGGTATCGAGGTTTATTTGGGGTACTTTCTTCCCTCAGTTTTTCATGTTGATTGTGTATCTTCCTTTCTTGCATTGCTGATCTGAGGTATTGCAGCTTCTATCCTATAATCTTGTACTGACCCTACAGATTACCTGTATCTCACCTTGGAGTTACTTCCAGTCCCCAGCAGATGTCCCCAGATGGACACTACTGCCACTAAACTTCGTGGCGGCAGTAGTGGAAGTACCTCAAGAGGGCAGCGGGAGTGGCCTTGGCTGAGCTCCTGTGGGGGTCCCTGAGGGAGGTTTTGGGCCCTCTGTGGAGGTCCCGCTGGGTCCACAGGAACTCTGAAGCAGAACTGGGGGTGGGCCCAGGCCTCACTTGGGCAGGGTCTCATGCAGGGGTCTCTGCAGGCAACTCTTACCATGAGTGTGTGCTCCCCTGTAGCTGGAGGCTAGCAGTCTCTGGTCTGCCCTTGGCTGGGCTCCTGTGGATTTCCCTGAGTGTGGATTTGAGCCCTCTTTTGCACTTCTGCCAGGTCCGCAGGAACTCTGTAGCATAATTCATCACTTTTATTCTTGATAATTGCCATTCTGACTGGGGTGAAATAGAATCTCACTGTCGTTTCAATTTGCATTGCTCTAATTGCCAGAGATGTCAAACTTGTTTTCATGTATTGTTTGACCATTTGTATTTCTTCTTCAGACTTGAAGACCAATGGAACAGATTAGAAGACACAGAGTCAAACCCACATAAACACAGTTATCTCATGGTAGACACAGGTGCCATAAACACACATTGGAGAAAAGACCGCTTCCTCAACAGATGGTGCTGGGAAAACTGTAAATCCATATGTAGTAGAATGAAATCTCTCATCCTGCACAAAACTCAATTCAAAGTGGATCAAGGACTTAGACATTAGAACATAGGCTGTGCCTACTAGATTTAGCAATAGGCCCAAATCTCCACCATGTCGGTTTAGGAACCAGTCTCAATAAGACTCCTAGTGTGAAAGAAGAAAAATCAAAAATCAATAAATGGGATGGTATCAAACTAAAAAGCTTCTTCTCAGCAAAGGAAATAATCAAGAACATGAACAAAGAGTCTACAGAGTGGGAGGAAATCTCTACCACCAAAACCTCAGGCCGAGCATTAATCTCCAGGACATACAAAGAACTCAAAAACCTGAGTCAGGTGCAGTGGCACAAGCCTATAATCCCAGCACTTTGGGAGGCTGAGGCAGGAGAATTGCAAGTTCAAAGCCAGCCTCAGCAAAAAGCAAGGCACTAAGCAACTCAGTGAGACCTTATCTCTTAATAAAAAACACAAAATAAGGCTGAGGATGTGACTCAGTGGTTGAATATCCTTCAGTTCAATCCCAGGTACCAAAAATAAAAGTAAAAAGTACCTTAACACCAAAAAATTAAATAATCAATAAATGGCCTAAGGAACTAAACATGCAGCTTGCATTTAATTGTTAATGAACTTGACTTCTTCAAGAAGGATTTAGTGACCAGCCAAGGTGACCAAAGCCAGTGATGAGAAGCACAGGAAAGATCAACACCAGTTTGCAAAGGCTTACCACTCCAGAATTGTCCTCTCTAAGGAGGCTGTCAGACAACGTGCCAAATAAGCTTTTTTAAAATCATCCCTTCTTTATTCTACCTTTTCTAAAGATAATTTAAGAGCCAAATAATTTTTTCACGGCTTTGCTCCCTGACATGTTTTTTTCTTAAAAATTCATAGCATAAATAAAATTATTTATTTTCCCTATTAGCTTAGAACATTTAGCCAATATTGAATTGGATTGATAAAGCATTCAGCAGTCTTTAATGTTTATCTGCTAAAATTTATGTATCATTTCTTTTTTTCTTTTCTTTTATTAGGTTTTACAAAAAGGAAAGCCCCCTCCCCAATATAAGCTTGCATTTATCTTCCAGATTTTATAGGTATTCGTTTCTATTCCCACCAATTTTTCATTGTCTGAATTTTTTTATGTTTTAACTCATTAACTCATCAGTTATATGCAAATCTAAATGTATTTGTTGAGTGTCACAAATACTAGCTCCTGGTAGAAATAACATTGATTGATTTTTATTTTTTTATTAATTAATCAAAATCATTTATTTTATGTGAGTTATTAAACCACAGTCTGTTTTACTGCTAGTCATCCTCTAGATCTATTGATTTTCATTCTTTTATATCAGTGTCCATTTTTTAAAAAAATATTACAGCTATATATTTTAATATTTGCTAGAACAAGCATCCTCCTTAACCTTCTTTTTCAAATTGCTGTTTTCTAACTTTAAACACTCAATGAGCACTTCCTGAAGGGAGGAACATGAGGGAGATGTAGAAGGGCGGAGGCAGCCAGGGAAAAATAGTGACTGAGGAAGTCAGGGGCAGATCCAGACCACAGAGCGTGGAGAAGGCCTTCCAATAAGATTAACTTCCAGGTAGATGAAAGCACTCATGGACACAAGCAGGACATCCAACAGAAAAACTAAAATAGACACATGGACAAGGGACATCGATGAACCATATGAGGAAAGTATGGACAGGAAAGGAGATAAGAAAAGGAGGAAACTCCAGAGACCATAAAAAGAAACCCCCCGACCTTCCCCACTGGACTCCTGACTCCGGGACCCGTTCTCTTCAGAGAAGTCTGCTACTCTCTCTTCTGCAATAAATCTGTTTGCCTTCTTTCTCTGTGTCCTGTTCTTTAATTCTCTGCTGACTAGAGATAGTGAACCCAAGACCCCCTACATGGTAACAGGTGGATATTACATGTCAGTAAATGAATCAAGTCATTTAATGCCCCTTTCATCTAAGAGGTAGCAGAAATGGCCCAGAAATTCAAATTGCCCTGAAGCCTATAGACAATACTGCAAGAACAACAGAGCATCTATATAAAACCATTTGTAATTTAGCAACTTACATATTGTTTTAGTCATCTTTTTTTGTCGCTGTGACAAAAAGAACAACTTAGAAGAGAAAGAAATTTATATTGCCTCACAGTTTCAGAGGTCTCAGTCCATACATGGCCAACTCCAATGCTCTGGTCCCAAGGTGAAGTAGTACCTCCTGGGGAAGAGCACAGTGAAGAGAAGCTTCTCTCTTCCTGGCAGCAAGGAAGGGGGATCGCAGAGAAGATGAACCTTCCAGGATGTGACCCGCCTCCTCTAGCCACACTCCACCCGCCTACAGTCACCACCCAATCATTCAAACTAGGATGGACTGATTAGGTTATAGCTCTCATAGTCTAATCATTTTACCTCTGAATATTACTGCAGAAGCTTTTTGGAGGACATCTCGTGTCAAAACCATAATACATATTAAAGCTAGAATGTTCATAAATAATTAAAGAACCAGGTATAGACTGCATAACTTGAAGTAAAATGTATGAGGACACAATTTCAAAGTGACAAACCATATCTCAGAGACCAGCTTTTTTTCTTCCGTAAGACACTTACATTTACAGTAACTTGTTTGATTGTGTTAGTAAGAATCTGCTGAAATAACAAAAATATGTCACATAAAACTGCTAAACAAATTTAATCTCATAATAACTATTTCAGATGATAAAAATATCCATCATCTTATCATTAAAGAAACTACAGAACAAAGAATCATAAACTCAACTACAGGAAGTTTATTCCTGAAACATCTTCTACTTGTACAGTGTAAATATAAGTAAATATATAAGCTTCCTTTCCAGTTTCCCAACTTAAACAAGGTCATCTTATTTAAATTGAATTTATGTTTTTTCAAATACCAAAAAGAAAAGACTCAGGATTTTCAAAAACCACAGCAATTTAGATATTTGATTTTAAGTTATAAGTATCACATAGATTTATTAGGTAAATAAAAACAGAAGTTTTAAGATAGAATCAAAAAAGTATACATAAACTACAGGGATGATATTTTCCTTTCTTTAAAATCGATTTTAATTGATACATCAAAAGTATATATCAATGGGATACCCATGAATTTCTGATAAATACATATGTTGTATAATGTTCAAATTGGGATAAACATGCCTATCTTTTTAAATATTTATTATTTCCTCATGTTAAAAGCACTTAAAATCATTTTTATAACTTTTAAAAATATATGTAACATTATCACTATCTGTAATCACCCTACTGTGCAATAGATTACCAGAAATTATTTCTCCTTTTTAACATAGCATAGTACCAACTGATCAACTTTTCTCCCTCCTTCCTCCCCTCTGCTGTCCTCAGTTTCTGGTAAGTACCACTTTACTCTCAACTTCTATGAGATCATTTTTTTCAGATTCCACACATGAGCAAAATGATGTAGTAGCTGCCGTTCTGTGTCTGGCTCACTTCACCTGTCACTTCACCTTCCATCGATGTTGTTGCAAAAGACTGGATTCTATTCCTTTTAGGGGTGAATAGATTCCATTCCCTTCATGATTGAGTCGATTCCATCGCACACATACCACATTTTCTTTGTCCCTTCATCCATTGATGGACACTTCACATGGGTCCATATCTTGGACACTGTGAAAAGCACTCCCAATAAACAAGGGAATGCACAAGTCTATTTCTTCAACATATTGAATTTACTTCTTCAGATAAATAGCCAGTTTTGGGATTACTGAATCCAATGGTGTGTGTGTGTGTGTGTGTGTGTGTGTATTTTTTTTTTAAATTTTAAGGATACTGTTCTTCTTAATTGTGGTACTAATTTCCATTCCAACAAGGAATGCAGGGGTTCCCGTTTCTCAATAACTTCACCAACACTTATCACCTTTGGTCTTTTTGATAATAGCCATTATTCCTGGAGTGAGATGACATCTCATTGTGATTTTGGTCTACATTTCCCTGGTTATTAGTGACATAGCACATTTTTAAAATATACCTATTCACCATTTGTATGTATTATTAGAGAACTCTCTATTTAGGTCTATGTATCACTCTTAAATAAAATTATTTTGATTTTTTGGTATGGAGTTATTTGAGTTCCTTACATACTCTAGACATTAATCTTTTTTCAGGTGTATAGTTTGCAAATATTTTCTCCCATTCTGTAGGTTGTCTCTTTACCCTCTTGTTTCAGTTTGTGTGTGTCTGTGTGTGTGTGTAGAAGCTTTTTAGTTTGATGTAATCCCATTCAGTTAGTTTTGCTTCTATTCCTTGTGTTTTTAAGTTCAAATCCAACAAATCTTCACCCATATCAATGCCCCTATAGGTCTTAGATTTATGTCTTTAATCCATTTTGAGAAGATTTTTATAACAGCTGAGAGATAAAGGTCTGGTTTCATTCTTTTGCATGTGGATGTTTAATTTTTTTCAGCAACACTGGTTGAGTCTCTCCTTTCCCCAATGTGCATTTATAGCCCCTTCAGATGACATTTTCTTAAAGTAAAAATACTCCATGGCCTGGCTTTCTGGTGCTAGTTCCCTTCATTAGCAGCTTACTAATGGGAAAAACAGGGTACTTCTCTCTCTACATGAAAGGTGAACCATAATATATTCTTTATTAACTCTATGCCCTACCTACCAAAAGGAAGAGACAACTATGAAGTGTTCAAAGGTTTTTTTAATTGCTGCAAAAACACACACACTCACAAACATACAGATGCAATGAATCTAGAATTTCAGTGCAAAAGGACACTTAGCATCTGATCATGAGTTGGAGTTTAGTTTCTCCATATTTTTAACCTGTGAAACCTCAGGCAAAGCATTTAAATTTAGTGACTTAACTTTATCTGTAAAAGTGTAAAATATAGCAGTGATAATCTTTCAGTATGACACCCATGGAGCTTTGGAGCATTAAACAAATAATCCATATTCATGGTTGTAAAATTGTAAAGCTCAGTATGAGAAATAAGCTACTGTCATCAGCATGTACTATTAGAACCCCCCCCCACACACACACACTAAAATTGGAGTTATTTATAATACAATGTATATTTTCTAATTCTATTTCTAATTTTCTAATTTTATTTCTTTTGCTTTCAAATATATAAAACATATTTCACCAATATTAACCCCTCCTCGACATTGTTACATTCCCCAATGGTATTTTGATACCTATACTTTACACATTTTCCTCTATCTTGTGTTAGTATGCAATAAAATTTTATGAAACTAAGTTGCAAACATCATTCTTTCTACCTCTAATTATACATTCTAGAAACAAAGACATTTTCTTGTGTTGGTCTTAGGGATACGATCACAACCCTAAAGTTCATTCAATTAAACAATTAGTGAATAATTTATGTTAAAATGCATTTATCTAAAATCTAATCAAGGATCACTGTCTTTTGATTTTCTTTATTTTATTTTAGTCTAGAATTGCCTGCTCTTTATTTTTTTCATACCCTTGATATTTTTGAATATAAAGGCCATGTAGATGTCTCACTCAGCTCACTTCTCTGATATTTCCTTCCAGTTCACATCCTAAACATTTTCAGCCAGGATGCTTCACAGAAAATGCTATGCACTTTCCAGAGTGTTTCCTTGGGAGGAACTCAATGCCACTGTGCCTACTGTAAGTAATACGAAGTTTCAGCCCCTGCCTAATGCGCATCTCTGCCAGACCCTGCTATGGTAAATGTGTCTTTTCTTTTCATCATTCACAATTTTGGGGGACTTTGCTTTGAGATTGTGTGAATATTATTTTCCCCAGGGCACTTTCACCAGTCTAAGGTTTTATGTGTATGTTTTGTGGGTTTTTTTATTATTTAATATACACACATACATATAATTTGCCACTTGGATTTTTGATGACTGAGAAGCCAAAATAATTGTGATATTTTAATATCTTATAAAACTTTACTGTGAAATAATAAAATGTTTTCATGATGCTAAAATAAATTGAGATTGCTTTAAAATGTTTCATGAACATATATGCATTTTAAAATGAAAAAATAAATAGCTTAAGGATCTCTATTATGACCACTGGCACAGAGAGGCACTGAGACTGGGTTAGAAACAGATGCAGGTTATTTTTGTATAGATAGAAATAGGGGGAACCCCAAAGTTATTTCCATTTGCTGAGTTTTTTAAAGAATTATTTCATGATTCAAAAACATGAGATGTTTCAAGTAATTCTTAGGGGGTTTTTAATCATTGTGGATAACTGTGATTGACCACCTAAGCAAGAAGTATTGAAAAGTATGCAAATTCATCTATATGTACCCAGACAGGGTAGCAATATACTGCAAATATTCCTGAAAATTCTCTCGGCTGAATATCTATGGGCTTATTATGTTCAAAACCTTTGCTCCTAAGCATTCATGTAGGCTGACTTTTCAATTTCAAGGGATTTCAGTACAGTTCCCTGCAATTTATCATGTGAAAGGAATTAACAAGAAAGAAATAGAAGCACATTCACACTTGCCAAGCACTTCCCTTCTGATAGAGAAAAAGCTACTGGATGAATAATATAAGAAAGATGATTTTGGTGCTTCAGAAACAGAAAAAATTACTTAAAGTCCCAGTTAGGGAAGCCAGCCATTCATTTCATATAGAATACAAATAAGCATGTATTATACAATAGAACTTGCTAAAATCCAGCTCATTCTCACAGCGGTTTGGATATGCCAAGCCTCCCGCCCCCTCACAAAAGAAGGATAAGTTAAGTATTACCACATGTCTCCACATGCAAGGCATATCCAAGTAAAGTGTATTCCCCAGTTTTCTAAATTTTTCCAACAAAAATATCCCAAAGTAAGGTTATAGACCAATGTGAATGTATAACATCATTATATGTAATCAAAATCATCTGTTATTGCTTAGGACTAATTTTGGCTCCCTTCTCTGGACATACTCTTTCGGTGTTCTCATCCAGTTTCTTGCTTTAATTTTGAATATCTATATTCCAATGACTCTTAACTGAACCCTAAACACTCCCCAATCTCTAGACTTAGATATCTAATTTCTAATCCACATCTTCCCTTAGAAATCTAATCAATAGCTCAGACACATGCCAAACTTCCCTTGAAGACCCTCCTGGGTGATCTTGTTTGCTAAATCCAGGCACTTGCTCTTTTTCCAATGTACCTTCCAAAACTCAGGTGATGACAACTAGGATAGTCACCAGAAAGGAACTAGGTTTTGAAATATAAAACGTATAGACAGAAGATCATCTTGTTTATTTGCTGGTAGTACAGTGGGATTATTAAATTCCAACCCCCAAAGAGCAGAGTATCTTTTCAGTCATTTGAATATATTTGAAAAAATTTATGTCAAAATTTGCCCACAAACAATCCAGAACTGACTCACGGAGATTCAGAGCAATAGAAATTCATCAGAGGCTGAACAAACAGAGGCTGAATAACAGGCTGAACAACTCCATGTGCAAATTCCTGAAGCCTAAGCAATTACGGGTATTTGGAGAAATCACAGCAATTAGGATTTAATACCAGCAATGGTGGAAATCTGGCATGCATCATCAAAATACCAGTGGATGGATAAAGTGAAAAACAATCAAGAATGTTTAGAACAATATGGCAAAATTGGTAGAAGAACCAGACCAACTCAGACAAGAGGCACTGCTCTCTCTGCTAATTAGCCCAAAAACAAAATAAAAATTTAAAACTGGAACTATATTTGTTTAATTATTTTATATGCAATAGCTTTTGTATAAGGCTCTGCTTGAGTCTATGTTTTAAAACATGAGCACTGTCCTACCATGGGAGTTTAGGTCTCTTTCATGATTTTTTTTATTATTTTATTTTATTTTTTAATTTATTCTAATTAGTTATACATGCCAGAAGAATGCATTTGGACACATTGTACACAAATGGAGCACAACTTCTTCCTCTGGCTGAACATGGTGCAGAGTCACAACGGTAGCAAAGATCTTCCATTTTACACAATCTGCTCTCACATTATCTAAATAACATCATGTGGTCTATTCAATAATCATTATCACAAAACCAACAAAAGATATTACATACAAAAGAGATCATACATGAACAAAAAGACTGCTTTTAATCATTTCTAATTATCCTTATAATCTTCCAAGTAAAATAATTCTTGGTTTTTCTAAGAAGTGATAGGTGTACAGGGTTATGTCAGTTAGCATGTGACTAGCACCCAAGTACCAGGATTAGACAGACTAGCTCAGCCAGGCCCTTGAAAAAATTCACCATTACTGTCTTTGCCAAAATTAAGTAACGGGCTTTGGCACCAAGAAAATTAAATTATTGAATCTGTAATTCTTAAGAGCTACTAAAAAAAATGTATAAAGAGAAGAAAGGATTAAAAATCAAACAAGTCAACCCTTGGCTTGATTTCCGTTTCATATTTATGCACCCATCTGCTGTAGCCTAAGGTTAAAAAGTACTCATTGTAACCATGAAAAGCATATCCATCACAAGTTAGCCTGAAATAAATCACTCCCCATAGGAAAAGCAATATAAACATGGATGCTTATAAAACCAAGTGAGAAAAAAGAAACAACAATGGTGTGTTTTTCCTAACCTGGGCAACTCTGCAATTTACGAAGGTTAAATCTCAAATAAGCATTCTCCAAAGTCAACTGCCTCAATTATTTGAAGAACAATACAATTAAATTTGATATTCTCAAACAGATTCTTCAAATGATCAGGTTGACATAATGCACCACGGCGTGTAATTTGCAAGCAGCATTTGAATTCAGTAAGAAAGCCAAAGTATATCGTAACTCACTGAAATTTCTCTCCTTCAGCCATACAATTTTTGTTAGTTTCTGAAATAGACCCACAGATAATGTAAACATTTTGACAGAAAATTGGTGGTGGTGACTATGGCATAAAACTATCTGGGGACAAATGTACTGTGACTTGGAACATAAGATACAATTTTCTTTGCATAGAGACAAAATGAAGTGATGACAGCTCCCAAAACCTATTCTCCTCTTGAAATTGCACTGCGACTTCTCCCTCACTGGGCATCTTTCAGAAAGAAAAACTCGACACTCCGAGCAATTCCAATGACATTGGTTTGCAAGTAATCACAATTCCAGAATTTGCTTTTTTCTGTTTTGTACTCTTTCTACCTACAAGAGTATTAAAAAGACATTCCTGCCTTTCCTGTGTTTTATTAAGAAGTTAGCTCTAGGGGAAAAAAACGAGGCTGTTCAAACGGTGCATCTTGCCTGTCCCTTTCATTTCCTTCCTGCTTCTGAATGCTTTACCTTCTTTCTTCTATCATATAGAACTTTGGATGGGGCAGCGGGGAGGAGGGGGAGGGGAGGGGAATGGGAGTATCAAAAATGGTTGAACGAGATGGTCATCACTACCCTAGGTGCATGTATGAAAACACAAATGTTGTGACTCTATCTTGTTTGCAACCAGAGAGATGGAAAAATTGAGCTCTATATATGTACTATGACTTGAAATGCACTTAAATAAATATATTAATTTTTAAAAAATTTTTTAAAAAAGTTTCCAACTAGATCTGTGGGGTGGGGATAAGAATTTCCAGATAGTGTTCATTCCTTTTAGCTGCTTGGTTCCTGACTGATTCTACATACTTAATTAGCATTTTATTTTCATAGAACTCCTCTACTGTCTATATTCTAACATAGCTAGCCTATACCCGATTTCCAAACCATACGCTATGTTTATGTCCCTTTGTTCCTTTTCTTAAGTTGTCTATTCTCCTTTAAGTGTCCTTGATCTGAGTTTTCCTATGTCCTTATTCAATGTATTTTCCCAAATCCAGCACAAATAGTAGGATAATTTCTATCTGCAAAGACTTTCTGGATCTGCCACTGAGAAACAGTTACTTTCTGCTGAATGTCCAAAAATACTCAATGAACCTTTCCACTTCTGTGACACAGTCCTCTTTCCTTTCAAGTAATTATATGTATCTCTTCTTTCCCTCACTGGAAAGGCACTGTGGCCATCTTCTCTGAATCTCCCCTTCCTCTCCTCCAGTGTCTAAGTCTAATAGAGAATCCTGTGCATAGTACACAGTATCAGTGATTCTTTGTTTTAAAAAATGAGAATTTATATTCTTTATAAAATTCAATCATAAGCCTTGGAAAGTCTATTATTTCCTAGGCTGCATTTCATATGAATGAAGTACAAAAACAGCACTGAAAATTTCCACTAAAGAAAGCAAGAAATTTAACTTATAAAAAATAGTTTACCTTTGTTTAAGCTTTCATCAAGACGTTTGCTCAGAAGGAAACTCAAGTTTAAGCACATTATTATTAAAGATGATTTGTTTGAACTATTTACCAAGCTAATTTTCTAAGAATAAAAGAGTAGACCACTCACATTAATATTTCATGAATAGTCCACTTACTTGGGATCTTAGTATTATTTCTTTGATCCTAGTTTCAAGTCAATTCAACTTGAAAACAGACTGAGATAAGAAAAAGCCTCATTTTCTCATTACACTGTATTATGCTTTTTTTTCTCATCTTGATGTTAAAATGTGTGGCGTATGGTGAAGAAGTTAGGAGCAAATGCATTCTTCTAGAGGTCTTTAGAATACCTTTACATATAAAAAACAATCCAAATAAAAAAATGGTGTTTTACCAAACATCATTGCCTCTTTGCTTTAAAAAATAAGAATTTACATTCTTTATAAAATTCCATCATAAGCCTGGGAAAGTCTGTTGTGGAAACTTCTTGTGTCCCTTGGTACTGCTTAGGAAAGCTAACAGGGCAGGTTGAAAACAAAGAGTGTGTATGGGTCAACGTCAGGCTACGACAGGAGAGACCAATGCAAGTTCACTTGAGACTGTGGAGTACTGGGCGTTATTTTTTTTCTACAATTTTATTGGTATATTATAGTAGTTTGTAATGATGGGATTCATTATTACAGATTTGTACATGCACACAATATAATGATATAATTTGGCCAGTATCACTCCTCAGCACTTTCTCCCTCCCTCCACGCCTCCCACCCCTAAGTCCCATTCCTCTACTGATTTTACTTTTTCTCTAATTTGTTCTTTTTGGATATACATGACAGTAGAGTACATTTTGACATAGTATATATACATGGAGTATAACTGACTCTAATTAGGGTCCCATTCATGTGGTTGTACATGATGTGGAGTTTCACTGTGGTGTACTCATACACGAACATAGGAAGGTTATGTCAGATTCATTCCACTGTCTTTCCTATTCCTATCTGCTCTCCCTTCCCTTCATTCCCCCCTTGTCTAATCCACTGAACTTCTATTCTTTCCTCTCCCCACCTTTGTATGTTAGCATCCATGTATTAGAGAGAACATTTTACCCTAGGTTTTGAGGGATTGGTCATAAGCCAAAGTACGTGCATTGCGATAGGAAATCAAGCAGATGCCTGTGAGCCCAGGGAAAAGCACATTGCAAACTCTAGATCTTGGGATGAAAGTGCTTATATAATTTATGGAAAACATGAATATCCAACACTGTACCAAGCACAAGATTAATAATTAGTTAATTGATTTCCCAATGCCAGCTCTAAAAGTCTAAATTAATGAGAATTTAATAACCAAGCATTTCAGAATAAAATTATTAAGCTTCAAAGGATAGTAGAATTTCTCTAATCCATTTTCCTCATTTTATGATTATGGAGGCAGAGGCCTGGTAAATGGAAGTGGCTTGTATAATTACTAATTACTTCTTGTCATAGTCTCTTTCCAGAGGATGTAGAGTTGACTCCTGCCACTTTTCTGAAAGAGGTGTTGATTCAGAGTTCTTCTTAGAGTGGGCTGGATGAAGAGGGACCATCAAGGATGCACTTCTCCCAGAAGCAAGGCTGCTAATGCTTGCTCTGCATCTGCCCCTGGATCCAAAGGGCTTCCATTTCTTCTCGTAAGGAAGCCCTGGTAGGATGGATCCCTAATGAGTTTATGAGTAAATTATGTCTTTAATTTATACCTGTGGAGAGACTACATTATTATGATACAAGCTGCCCCTTGCATGTTAATATAGCAATCAGTTTCCAGGAGGGGTTGTATATAATGGAGACAGGAACTGGATGAGTCAATGTTTAAGGCTTTAATCAGTATTTCCTTAGCAAGTATTTCAATTCTCCATGGTTATTTTTCTCCCACCAGTAAAGTCAGGGTACAATAATAACTGGGACAATAAAACTTGCATTTATTATGTGCCTAACAAGAGTCATAAATTTAAATGGTTCCTTTATTAAATCATAGGTACCTCTAACACAGGAACAATTACCATCTCCCTTTTCCAGATAAGAAAACTGTGGTGAGAAATTTTAAAGAGGCATCATGAAACAGTGGTGAGGAACACAGGGCCTGGATGCAGAAGGGTTTAAATCCTGGCTGTAATACTAGTAAGCTATATGATCCTGAGGAAGTGACTTAACTCTATGCTACAGTTATCTCACTTCACAAATAGGAATAATAGCAGTATTAAATTCATATGGTTGTTATAAGGATTAAGTGGAATAACATACCCCATTAACACAACACATGAAACATGGTAGTTATCTGTAAACACAGACTCATTTCCATCATCATACTATATTGTCCAAGATCACTGTGCTACCAAGTGTCAGAGTCCAACTAGCCCAGGTCATGTCTGGTAGGAGCCTTGGATCTTACCCATCATGCTCTGTTTCTTAGAGATCTCCATTGTTCTTCTATCCAAGTTTTTAATGACCCTGATATGTAAGCCACTTCAGGCAGACCTCAACTCTTAGAACCTTTTACATAGCATACTGAATATTTTAAAAGTATATAAATTAACTAACTGATCTCTTACTGCTTAAGAGGTTTTTTTAAAAAAACTTTCAATTTATCATTTAGACTTCTAAAAAGTTACAAATGAATGCAAAGAAATACCATGTGCCATTCACCTACATTTCCTAAATGAGGTAAGTTGACAACATGTGCATTCTGATATGACGTTCTGGGAAGGACAAGATGCTGTTTTTGCAGAATTTCTGCTAAAAGCTAATTGCCTAAATGCAATCACAAGGAAACAATCAGGCTGAGAGACAATGCAAAGCAACTGGGCATTACTACTTAAAAGTATCAAGCAATAAAAAAAACAGAAATACTGAGAAACTGTTCCAGAATAAAGGAGACTAATGGACATGAACACTAAATACAATCTGTGCTCCTGAGTTGGATTCTGGACTAGAAATGGGACATAATACAATCTGTGCAGACTAATTAGATTGTCTCATTATTGTTCTTTTTCTGAATCAAAATACAGTTCAGGAATGCATGTATTGTACCATTATTTTCCTGATTTGATGTTTCATAACTGGATATTTGAGTTTTTATACTGTACATGTGATTAAATGTAGGAATTTCTTTTAGGTAGATGCATTATTGCATGAACGGATGTCCATAGGGATGTCATGCCTTACAGGGTACAGATGGAGCATCTAGCCTTCAGAAGAAGGTCTCCATGGTAAGTGGTAGTTCTGAATTCTGTCTCCTACTTCCTCAGATCAGGGCTATTTCTTCTATATTCTATTGCAAAAAAAAAAACATTCAAGTCTTAAAAATATTGTGTCAGTTAAATATAGGTGCTTTAATGAATTAACAGAAACTAGATAGCTTGCAGCAGTTGTACATTCATTTTCAGCTTTGAAGGTCAAAAGCCAGATCAGTTTCACTGGGCTTAAAGGTGCTAGCAGGGCTGGGCTCCCTCCAGAGGCACTGGGAAAGAATTCCTTTCTGAGCCTTGCGCAGAATCTAAAGCTGCAGGCTTTGCAGAATTTCCTTGATCCTGGACTTCTTCCTCCACCTTCAGAGCCAGCATCTTCAATATCTTCAAATATCTGTTTCCCACAACATTCACCTTCCCATCATTTGCTTTCAAACCTCTTTGCGTCCCTCTTATAATAACACTAGGATTTCTTTTAGGACCAGCTTGGATAATCCAGGAAGATCTCCTCATTGCAAAATCCTTAGTTGAATGGCAGCTATAAAATCCCCATTACCATATACATAGTGTTCACAGGACCCAGGGATTAGGACTTGGATATCTGTGGGGTCCTCATCCAGCCAGCCACAGGCATAGAAAAATATCCACATTTTTAATCAGATTGTTATTTTTCATTCATATATTCAAGTAGGCGTTGATTGCTATTCAAGCTGGAACTAAAATTAATAGTTGGGAAGCAGATAATTTCGAGTCATTTCTCTAGCAGGAAAATAACATGGTCTCATAGTGAGAGCTCATATTTTCTGAAATTTTGGTAATCTGTTTACATGTTTATCTGGTGAGCTTCTTTAAGGGCAGATGCTTTAAATATTTCATATGTCTTCAATATGGTAGATTAAATATTGTCTACAAAGATATCCAGATCCTAATTCCTGGAACTTAGGAATGCTACCTTTTATGGTTAAAGGAACTTTGACCATAGATTAAGAATTTTGATATGGGAAGATTATTCTGGATTTATCTGAATAGGCCCTAAATGAAATCACAAGTGTCCTTATAAGAGGAAAACTGAAGAAAAGAAGGAAAATGGACACAGAGGGTAAAAGCAACATGAGGACAAGAACATAGGGTGGCATGATAGGACCACAGCCAAGGAAAATCGAAGCCACTGGAAGCCAGAAATGGAAAGAGAAAAGATCTCTCCTGGAGAATCTCAAGGGAGCATGGTCCCACTAACACCTTGATGGACTTGTGCGAGATTCACTTTAGCATTCTGATTTGTTACCTCTAAGACTGCATGAGAATAAATGTTAGTTATTTTAAGCCATGAAATATGTGGTAATTTGTTAAAGCAGAAACAGGAAACCAATGTGTCTAGAATAGTACCTGACAAATAGTAGGAATTCAACCATGTATAGTAAATTTAGAAAGAATATGAAAGATAGAGACGGAGGCAGAATGAGTTAAAAGAGAGCAAGCTGACATTTTGGATATTAAATTAGCATTTGCCCTATTTCCCTCAAATGGGGATATATAGAACTGACCTCTCAAGGGAAAAGACTTGGGATTCTTTCCTCTACTCTATTATCAGGTGCTGTGTTTTCCAAGTCCACATCTAGGACTAGAAGAGTAACGCTGGGGGGCTGTAGCTCAGTGGTAGAGCGCTTGCCTAGCATGCGTGAGGCACTGGGTTCGATCCTCAGCACCACATATAAATAATCAATGAATAAAATAAAGATCCATCAAAAACTAAAAAAAAAAATTAAAAAAAAAAGAGTAACACTGGTCTTCATCTTAGTAGGACTTTGCAGCTAAGCTAAGAACTTCTGTAAGAAGAGGCTACAGAGAAGACCACATGGTCCCTTTTCGCAGGAGACTTGCAAGCCCGATTTGATAGCTGGAAAGTGGGTGGAATTCAGAGATGGAGGCACAGCCCCTCTCTGCCTTAAGGGATCCATTCATTTCTGTCTGAAATTTTAGGCTAAACACCACATAACCCCAGGCAGTGTCATTTTAAAGATGTTCTCTGTTTCTATTAGCTGCAGCAAAACAATTATTACTTGATAGATTTAGTGATACGTGAAATATCAGAGTCCACGTATACAGCTTCAGAAATAGAATGTACCGACCTTATTGAACTCTTCAATCTGGTATTTAGTGAAAACCTGCAAATGTCCTAAAGGGAGTGAGCTGTGTCCATGGGAGTGGTTTTACTGGGTAGTTCACTCAAGTGTTAAATTAAACAAAGCTGAAGATGAGAAGGTGGAAGCAATTAAGCTCTTATTTTGCAGATCTCTTTCTATAGGTCCTATGCCAGAATTCAATTAAAATAAAGACTTTTTTTCTTACCCCAAATTGCCATTGACTTATTGAGTTTGACAATACTCAACAATGCCTTAATGTCTGTGAGAGTGGGAGGAATCCGTGTTCTGTCACAGAGATAAACGAGGCAAACTCATCGAGGACCCAACTCAATAAGAGTATTGATGACATTCTGCTTGGATGCATAAACCTTCAGCTGTGAATGACTTAGATATCCAACATGACTTTTTGTAAGTGTTTATTTAAAAAAAAAATGTAAAAAAACACATCTACAGTCCCCATCCTGTGATTCCTTCAATCATTTTTCAGGTTTTACTACATATTTCATTGTAAGTTGCATGAAATGAGCAAGTGTGTAAATAAACAAGCAAATAAACTATTGAGCTGAATCCAGATTGATTTTTGCTTCCTTTTAATTCAAATAATATCTATCATTTAAACTTTCAAACTATGCTAACAAACTATGTATATAATACTTTCCCCAAACTCTCCAGAAAAATAATTTATACATTTTTCTTTACAAATATATAATATATATTTACAGACAGTACACAATATGAAAGCATATGGATACATACTACTTCTTAACATGTAGTTGTATTTATTTTGCTTTTTAATTTGCCTACTTCCTTCCTTTTTCCTCTCTCCCCACCCATATCACCGCTTTTTCAGGTAAAGCATGCTAGCCATCTTCCATTCTTGGCTCCATGCTTAGCCAAACCAACACACATTACAAATACAGATGCATTTGGACAAAAACAGAAACCTAAATTTCAAAATATGTTTGAAACATGACTTACAAAAACTAAAACATGTTATACCAATTTTTCTTCATCTTATTTTCTTCATCTTCTCAATACCTGACAAACATTCCTTGAATACATAATTCAAATCCACTTTTTCCAGTGGATTTATCTCACAGGAAAATTATACTATAATTTATATAACCAATTATTTGTTTTTGGATGTTTTATTAACATCTTTCTTTATGGAAAATAATGCAAAAAATTCCTTATTGCATAGGTCTTCACTTACTGATCATTTGGTTTCTATAATGTATATTTCCAAGAATAAAGTGTTGATGGATCAAAAACTATGTATACTTTAAATTTTAATAGTATCTTCAAGATTGTTCAATAATAACAGATATAACAATACATATTCGCACCAGCAGGTGCTAAAGTATAATTCGCCTTCTATTTGGGGGAGAGTCAACATTCTTGTTGAATCCACAGGAGGCCTACGCCTTGTGGGAATAAAATTTCTCTATAAATAATGTACTACTTTTTCTTGGTAGTTGGTTAGTCAGGATTTGAACATCCCTGGGAATTTTGAGCTCACTTTATTTGAGGAAGTCCAACCGGGACAACTCTACTATTTAAAATCCATATATAGAGAGATGACTCATTACATCTATTTGTCGATCTTCTATTGTTTTCTCAAAGAGCTACAGGACAAAAATCTGATTTCTTTCAATAGGAGTTCATTTAAACAGTAATTAGTGACATTTAGCACATATTCAGAATTCTTTTCTGTCTTCATTTTTTTTCAACTTTCTTGGAAGAAAAAAAGTCTACTCACCACAGGTGCTTTCTGTCTTTTTCTTAACTATCTTTTCTGGCCAAATGTTAAAGTTATTCCAAGATCTTAGGTAAAAACAACAAAATAAGAATATCACATGTCTTTATTGTAAGGAATGCTGATCTCCATAAGCATGCTTCACCAGGTATGTGTCTGGACATGGGGAATATAAAGGCCCTCTTGGCTTCCAGATGCAGATGCCCAGACCCTGCTCCTGCAAGAGGAACCGGAACTTGCCGGCCCCAGGAGCATGTGAGCACAGCTTCCCTAGGGATTCCTTCCCCCTCTCAGAGGAGAGGCCTACTTTCAAAGCCTCTGTGGATCTCTTCCCACCTGGGCTGATTTAGGACTTCAGTCAGCTGTCAGTTACCAGGGAGAAGAAAGGTGCTAATTACCTATTAGACATCTCCAAATGACTCTGTAAGAGTGACTTTTCTTCTTTTCCTCCTGAGCAGGCTGCATTTTGCTAGCTTGCAGGAACCTCAACCCCCTGAGTGCTTTATTCCTGCTGTGAGACTCTAGTTAAAATAAAGGTTTCCTTGCATCTTAATTGACTTGCTCCCACTCTTTCCTCATGAATATTTCTGTAATTTTGCAATTGGCTTCTTAAAGGTATCACACATATTTTAAGAAAGTTGATGTGTGGTATACTGACAAGCTATTTCAAGAGCAAACAAAATCATAAAGGTTTTGTCATAAAAGATAATAGCAAATGGCTTCTTAAAAGACGATGAGCGAATCTCAATTCAAACTTGAAGATACGCAAAAATATAATTCTGATGTTTGTCACATAACATACACAGGATGATTTTAGAAGAACCTGAGTAAAGATCTTGTTCAGGGTCATTTCAGCTGTGGTTCTTCTTAATAATCAAGCTTTAAATATTTTAAGGCACTCTATTCATTTATCTATGTTCTCCAGGTCCCTAACAAATATTACCTTAGCTAACAGTTGAGAGATTTCCTCAAAATTAAACATGATGTCAAGGCTTTAGTGGCGCCAGTGCAAGCACTGGCAGAAACTAGGGGATCAAAGTTTCTAGATTGATATTTACTTAACAGACTTACATGCAGTGCAGAGGACTTAAGAGTTCAGATCTGGAAAACTTGGGTTCTAAAGGTTCAACAAAGTTCTCTACGTATAACTAGATGACTCCTAAGTTCTACTCCCCTGCCCATAAAGTGCAATAACAATTCCTTCCCATCACAAGCATTAGAAATGGAAGTAATCACAATTTTTCACTCAGATTTGGAATCCCTGGTATCAAATCTACCCACAGATAGTAACACACGTACACAGACTGAAGACTTGCACAAGTCTCCTCATGTGAACCTACTTAGGCGATCTTTAAAACACTGTAAGAAATACTAAAAGGACAGGAAGTTTACACTGACTAAATATTTATTTAACTTTGAAACAATTGATTAAATGGGATTGAGGATTCTGCAGAAACCAACCCTTACATGATAATTTGTGTGCCAGTGATTCTTAAGAAAGTGCTCTCTGAGAAATAAGTCGGGACATGAGAGATGGATGACCGAAAGTGGGAAAAGTCCAGAAATCTTGAGGTTTCAGCTGTAGTCCCAGCAATAGCCTAGGAAACATGGTAATATAAACAATTATACCTTTGGAATTTGTTCAGACTGGAAGCAAGGAAACTGGGCTTTTCTACTTCAATATAAACCTGGATAAAGCTAGAGGTGCTTAATGAGAGACATAATCTCACAGGCACATGGGCTTTCTGTGAGTATAGTTGATCATGAGGTTCCAGGAGTCCAAAGGTATTCCCAGGAAGAGAGTGTCAGGTACTATGCAGAAGAAGCAAGCTACAGCTTCCAGGGTAAGGGCACTGGTGCCCATAAGAATATTAAGGCTTTGAATATTTTAAGGTACTACATTCATTTATCTGTGTTTCTCAGTCCCTAACAGATCCCCAGAGGGATCTGGATAGAGCCACTTTGGTTTGCAAATGTCAGTACTGAGACTGGATGACATTAGGTAGCATGCCTAAGTTCATAGCTTATTAATAACATACTTGTTCTTCCAGCCCAAGACTCCCAACTCAACTTCCCTTCCACATGGCCAGAATGCTGGTGGGTCCCCAGTAGTATCACTCCTGATGTCATACACACCTTCTCTGTCCTTAACCATTTATTCTTGTCTGGAAAGATACTCCACCCTAGTCCAAAACTGATATGTACCTACCACCACAACAGTCAACTAAGGTTACAAATAACTCAGGAAACAGCTTCTGACAGCAGATCTCCTGAAAATACTGCACTGAGTAGAAAAGCTGCCCTTGATATTAAATAATAACAGAGGGAGCAATGTGTGTTCCCCTGAATGTAAGAGTTTTTAAAAATCAGTATTTCTGAAACACTTGCAAGATTTTATGTGTCAGGCATTTTCTTACAAGTCATTAATATGCACCAAAATCATTTTACTAAAAATGAGAATGGAATCCTGGACATATTGAACATGGACAAAAGCCTAATAATCTTACTACTTCGAGGAGCCAAATACAGTTGTCTCGTGTCCAAAAAAAGGATGCAGTGTGTACCTCTGATACGGAAGTGCAAAGAGTTCATCTTTGGTGACAACACTGAAACAAATCAATGATTCGCATTGGACTGAGAAGAAGGAAGTGAGTTTTCAAGACAGATTTTGGCAGTGTCTCCCTGCACTGCTCCTGTAACTTGCCCTGAAGAAGCAGCCATCTGCGGGATGCCTACCAAATGGTCTGCTTCCTCCCAGTGTGCCAGGGAGTGTCTGAGATCTTGGATCAAGCAAGATGATAAGTATTTAATTACAAATGACAAATGATTATGGAGTCCATCTCCGAATACTCACAGAAGCATCACAATCAAAAGACATTCAGTTGAGAACCATGGAGCATTTTCTTACAGGGCTGGCATACCACTTTCTTCTACTTGAATTGTGCCTTCATTTTTCTTTATCCAATGACATTCCGAAATAGAAGAGAATAACTAATGGCAGTCCTGTAAGAGTCAGAAGTTGACTACATTAGAGACGAGATGGATACATCTTCTTTCCCTCCAGAAGCCACCAGAATAGACAGACCAAGAGACAGGAGGAAGGGAGAAACTGGTTTTAGCTCCACATTATTGCACTTGAAAACTATGACCATTAAAAACAAACAAACAAACAAAAACTAGGAGTTCAGTCCCCAAAACTGTCCAGAGTAGTCTGTACTACCTGCTTTATATATCATTACTCAACAATTCAAAGTTTTACCCTATATCTATTTAACATAACAAGTCAAAAAATAAACAAACAAAAAAACTTGTAAAAATTGCAACAGTTTTCTGGACATAAATGTCCCAAATCTCGGTGCCCCAATACCCCCTGTTCCCTCCAGTGCACAGCCAGGTCCTGAGACATGCTTCCTGATGTGCAATTAGTTTTCTAAAAAGAGACTTATAGAAAGAAGCAGAAAAACTGAGTGCTCAAGCATATGCAGAATATTTCCAAGAGAGATTCAGGTGAGGGATTTAAAAAACAAAAAGAAATCATTGCCCATGTCACATCAGGGAAGGACTTGAAGAATATCACAGCCAGAGGGGGATGGATGTGGCATTAGGAAGAAGCAACCAGGTAACCATCCCCAGAGTCTGTCCCCAGAGAGGCTATTTGGTTACACTTCAGACTATTTAAAAACTGATCCGTGTCTGGAATGTGTGACACCACAGCTCTAAATCAAACAGGCACTTGAGCAAACAGGAGAGCAAGTTTTCCTCACCTTTCTTGCACTCAGCTGTGAGTGATGTTTGTTTCCTGTTTTCCCTCAACTCCCTAGGGAAGGGCTAATCCAATCCAGGTTGCTCCAACATAAACCCCTGAAGTGAATCATGAAGCACCCTCAGGGGTTTTAAGCTGGAATACAAGCCCACAGCTATCCTAATTCCATTCCACACATTCAAGTTTTCCTTATCCTTGGGTGTTTCCTACACATCCAACTGAACTTTCTCAGTTCCCTCAATTCAGGCTCCAAATAAGTGTGAGAAGTGGAAAAGCTTACCGTTCTGGCTTGGCAGAGGGAAAATCTGGAGCTTGAAATTGTAAAAGGGAGTTTTCAGCATCTTAATAGACCAAAGATTGAGTGGCGAGCCCTTCATCTCAGAAGGAATACCAGTTCACAGGGAAGAGAGGCCTCTTCCCAATGCTCAGGCTGGGAGCATTTGGTCTAACATTTTAGGGAAGGGAACTTATATACACTTCCTTACTCCATCAATTCATGTGTCCAACTCTCTACTAAATTACTTTTTGTATTATAATGATTCTGGATAGGGAATACTATGTTCTCTAATATGCAATTTTGCATAAAAACTACTGTATACCTTATATTATTAACCTATTGTTTTAAGCAAATGCACATTTAACATAACTATGTTCACTTAGATTTCCTTTAGGAAGTTTCAGAACAATAAATCTTGTGTGATTGAATTTAATAAATATATTGGCTTGATTTTTGTATCCAATGATGTTTTTAAAACCAATAAAATATATTAAATTACTAAACAAATAAATAAAATTGAGTATTGATAAAATTACATTTTAAAAAGTATTTGATTAAAATATGTGAAGATGTCTCATCTTAATTTTACCTAAATGTGTTTTCATCATTGATGTTTAATTCTGCTTTATTTATTCTTGACAAAGTACAATACTTTTAAATACATCTTAAACTTTGTTATATAGAGTAACAAGTTAACTTCTGGAATTTAGGACAAGGAGGTCCTAAATATTCTAAGATGAATATTTAGGTCCTAAATAATCTAAGATGAAATAATTACCTTAACTACACTTCTATAATAATGATAAAGTTTAATTCTTTTTATTCTTTATGTAGCTTTATTTATTTTATTTTTGCATATATCGAGGGAAATTTATGCAATTAACACTTACTTTAGAGAAAAAGAAAGTGATCCAAATGATGACCTTCACTTCTATCTGCAGTAACTGAATAGGAAAAACAAAATAAGCAAAGAAAGGAAATAATAAAAAACAGAAGAGAGATAAAATAAGAAACAAAAAATCAGAAAAGTAAATGAAACCAAAAACTAAATTTTGAAGATCAATAATATTGAGAAGCCTCTCTGCAGAGGAATCGGGGTAAGAGGGAAGACACAAAATACTGACGTCTGCAGTAAGAGAAGTGGCATCACTACAGATTCTACATATATAAAAAAGAGCAAAAGGTAATATTATAAATAAAGTAATGCTAATGTATTTAGGAACTTAGATGAAATGGATAGAGTCCTTGAAAGATGCGAACTACCAAAGTTTATTGAAGAAAAATGTAAATAACTTGAGTAGTTTTCTGTCAATTAAGGAAATTGAATTTATAGTTTAAAATCTTTTAACAGAGATAACTCTGGGCTCAGATGCTGTCACAAGTGAATTCTAGCAAGTAGGAAAAAATAATACCAATTTCCACAAACTCTCCCAGGAAATAGAAGCATTAACCTAATAGCAAAAGTAGACAAAAACATTACAAGAAAACCACAGATCCGTGTCCCTCATGGTCATGGATGCAAAAATTCTCAAGCAAAATATTAACAAAATCAAATCAAATCAATTAAAAGGACAATATATGGTAACCAACCGGGACTTACTCCAAGATTACAGGGTTGTTTTAGCATATGGACCTACATATTCCCTGTATCAATAATACAATAAATTGTAATAATCAATACATGCAGAAAAAAAGTTGCCAAAAATTAAACATCCATTTCTGATAAAAATTCTCAGGAAACCAGAAATAGATGAAAATCCCCTTGGTAATGGGTAGAGTGTTTGCTAGCATGTGTGAAGGCTTGGGTTCAAACCACAGCACCACAAAAAAATAATAACAATTTTTAAAATTCCTTAAAAAAAAAGAAGAAGAAGAAAACTCCCTCCAGGTGATAAAGCACATACATGATCAAGCTGACCTCCTAGGTAGTGTCAGGACTGGAGGCTTCCTAAGGTGTAAGACAGTGGTGCCTGACCTCCCATGTCTGTGAACATTTTGCTGAAGTCCCAAGCCCATGAAATGTGGTCAAAATAATTTAAAAATCCAAATTTAAAAGAAGGAAATAAAACTGCTTTTCCAAGTTTTTTTAATAAAAGTGAAACATACATCCATGCCAGTGCTAGTTTTTGACTCCAGACCAATGAAAGCACATGTCCATTCAAGAACTTGTACATGAATATTCATAGCAATTTTATTTGTAGTATCCCCAAGCTGAAAATGACTCAAATACCTATCAATAAATGAATGATTGAACCAATCACTCATATATTCCTATCCAGGCAGTGGAATACTCCCTAATGAAAGAATGTTGAAATCTCGATGTACACAAAATAGATGGATCTCAAAATAATTCTGCTGAATGAAAAAAAGCTAGACAACAAAAGAGAGATGCATATAATGATTCCATTTCTACAAAGTTCTAGAAAATGCAAAGTAATATATGGTGGCAAAAAGCAGATCAGCCATTGCTGGCAAGTGAGAAGAGTTCAAAAGGACAAAGAGAAAGTTTATCTATGTTCATTATCTTGATCGTGGTGGTAGTTTCACTAGCTTTCACAATTTTCAAAACTGATAGAATTTTATGCAAAATATATACACTTCACATATTATATATATGTATATTTAATAAATACAAAATATATCATATATATTTTACATATATTTTATGTACATTAAGTATATACATATATATGTACAAATAAAGGAGAAATCAAGAGAAAGATAAACTGCAGGTAAATATAGAAGAATACAACAGCATCCTTTGAATATACTTGATTATCTACCTATTCCCACCCAATAAAAGTGAAACTTAGGTTTAGGTCAGAAAGTCTTTTAATATTTTAAGGAAAGCTATAAAACAAAGTTATATACTGGCCTCCTTTAATAGTACAAACTGTGGATATCCCTTTCATTGAGCTCTGAAAACATTCGTTTATCTACAAAACTCCGAAAAGTTCATGGTTATCAACAGAAACATATGGTTAATCTTACAATTCACTGCAAAGCAAATCTAAGTTCTTCAAAGAATATAAAGTTACGATTCACTGATTGGGCTAGATGATTTTAAATCAGGGCATTTGGGGCAATAGAAAGCTTTATTACCATTTACCATGAAAATACTATCTCTTAACTATTTTAGACCTGACTTGAAATCCTAGCATTCCTCTCTGAATCACACTGTTTTCTGCACTATGTTCTTTCTTAAATAAGAGTGGCATTGGCCAAAACCTCTTTACCTGTGTTTAACACACAACTTAAGAATTCAGAAATGCACAGGGGTATCTAAACCAGCTCCATCTTTTGTACATGCATTCAGCTCCCTCTCACCCTTGGCTCTTTGAAGAATCGTGGGAATCAACTTGCCTACAACTTTGTACACATAAAATAGATGTCCAGAATGGGCAAGAGATTGCCACAAGGTCACGGGGTGATA
>CM053411.1:72581187-72598943 GCA_028644305.1 Xerus rutilus | reverse complement strand
TGACCTTTTACTTCCTGTATTTGCCTATGCATCTCTTTAACGAAGTGATCTTTTACTTCCTGTATTTGCCTGTGTATCTCTTTATCGAAATGGTCCTTTGCTGACTGGGCTTGCTCTCTTATATCATTCTTTAGGTCACAAAACATTTTAATTATGTACATCCTGAATTCATTTTCTGTCATTTCTTCAGCTGTACTGGCCATGGATTCTAGTATTGAAGAATCTTGGTTTATTTGAATCATTTTCCTTCCTTGTTTTTTCATGTTGCTAGTATGTCTTTCCTTCTCCGTGCGAGTGAAATTTCCTTCCGTGCTGTCCAAAAGCCGGGTGGGAGAAGGTTGTACTGCAGTTTCTGGTCTTTTGTTTGGGGAGACTGGTAGCTGCGTCCCTCTAAGCCGCCATCTTGCCGGAAGTCCTCCTCTCCCAATGTTTTTGAGCGAGTTCATAGCTCACCTTTTCCATGAGACATTCCCATGAGACGAAAGGTGTCCTGGACTTTGTGTCTTTGGGAAACAAAGATGGCCATTGTGGGACTATCTAGCTTCTGCTCATGTAAGCCAAACTAATAAATTTGCTTTTTATAGTCATATATATAGAACTCTGGGTCTTTTTGAAGTTAAGACAAAGGATTTATTCTGGCCAGGGTAAAGGAAAAGAGGCAGGGAAAACTAATACAGCTATAGAACATATTTTACAGGGTGGAAAAAAAGGTTAACTTTACTCAGAAAGATTCTTAGTACATGCTCAGGAAGCAGGCTAACGTCTGTTTTGTGAACTGCAGAAGCTGTGGTCTGGGTGCAAGAGGGTGAGGATGTCAGCTTCTATGCAAGTGGGCTCTTACAGGGAGGGGGCCAACTCCCCATGCAGTGTGACATGTCTGAGCAGAATGGGGTCAACCTGACTTAATTTTCAAATAAACTCATATATATATATATACATATATATATATAATATATAAGCTCATATATATATACATATATATATTACATGTATTATGATTATCTTGTTTATATATACATATATATATATATACACAAAGCACTTGAGAGTATCAGAGGAGCCGATATATATAAAATATATATCATATATATGATTATCTTGTTGATTCTGTTCCTCTGTAGAACCCTAATATACCAATTATTATGATTAACTTTCACATGTCCACAAAGCTGCATTATTTTCAAAGTGATTCTGCAGAGTGATCATATCCGACACTCAGAGCCTTCCTCCACACCCCTAGCGTGGCATCCCAATTCCTCTAAGGGGAATGAAGCTCTGGCAAGAGGGGAGATCAAACACCTAATGGCAGAGCAGTTCTGCTGGCTCCTGACCTGCGCTCTTTTACCATCGCCCAAGGAAGAAAAGCATCTTATCTCCCAAATTGCGTTGGACATCTGGGAGTCTGAAAGCACTGCAGAAAGCCTGGGAGAAGCAGAGCATAAGCCCCAGCAAAAGATAGAATAGGCCCATGTTCACGAAGACCCCTTGCAGCTCCTCTAATTGATCATTTGTACACATTTTCCTCAAGGGCAATTTCTTGCTTAAATGGAGGCTTCCTGCCAGGGTCAGAGGTGATCCAAAATGAGCATAGTTGATGAGACTGGATACCCTGGTGGGAATGCCAGACAGCAAAGGAGCCCAAATAAGAAAGTAGCAAGCACTATAGTCATGTGAACTCTCAGCTCTCAAGACCATCCCTGCATGGCGGTCCTGTTACAGTCTCCTTTCTTGATGAGGAAACAAGAACAAAAAACTAAGCACTTGCTCAACATTATATACGTGCATGTCCCAGGAGCAAGCTGTGAAGATGTGTTAAGAGCCTCTAAAAAGCAAAATGTGACTTTGAAATTGAGAAGGAATTTTTAATTTGACATCAACTGCAGCAAGTGATGTGGATCAGAGGGTTCAGGTTTGAGCAGGGGACACGCACAAGTAAGCGGGGCATCGCAGGTAGAGAAGGAATCAAGTATCAGGCAGTCAATCCAACTAAGCAATTTGAAAAGTGAGAAGAACCGGGTTAGCCACAGACATTGAAGAAGGGGTTATCAAAGACAAGGTCTAGATTTTTTTTAGGCCTTCTTTTTGATGATTCCTTCCTGAGATGTGTACAGGTAAATAGAAACTAACAAGGCTTCACATGACTGTTACCCCTATTAGACCTTTTGTAGGTATTATTCCTGCTGTCTTTTAATCTCCTAATAAAGTTTGTTTCTTCCAGATTGCAATGCTTCCGTGGGTAAGACGAAGGTAATGCAAAGATCCCAACCCATATCAACAACTGAGATATCTCTTCTCTGTCCACATTAGATTAGACTTTAGATCTCTGGCTAAGAAAGATCATTGCTCCTTGCCAGCTTGAAGTAGCCATACACGATGGATCTTTGCCCTTCATCAACCTTTATAGAATAACAGATTGCAAGTCTAGGCGGCTGGGAAATGAGATAAGAACTTGGGGATATAGAAAAGGAAAGATAGTAGACTGACTCTCAAAAGAGAAGCTCCTGTAAGTCATTGGTATGCAGGAAATGAATCTTGGAAATGCAAAGCACGCATTCCTCAGCAACCCAGTCCAAGTCCTCTGTCTATACCCATGGCCAGTGTGTGCTCTTGACTCCTGTCCTTGCCTACAAAAGGCAATACTTAGGCAAAGGGGAAAAGAAGAACCTTTAGATAGAGCCCCTGTGGCAAGTTTAAACTAGCTGGAGTAATTGGATCCTATTGAATTTAATTTTTCCCTATAGGTTAGAAAAAGCAGCATTCTATAGTTATATAGAATTGTAACTAAAATTCATCTAAAGAAAATTAATTATGAAACATGTGAGACCGCTAACATTAATTGACGGGTGAAGATACTACATTGCAAGACATTCAGAAGAGGAAAATATATAAACTACCTTAAGAGGTCATTTTAGGAAAAAAAAAAGGACTTTTGCTGAAGGAGCATCAAATTGAGGGAAAGTAGTAGAAAGGAAAATATGTTCAGGTGAAAAAAGAACCTATATTAAGAGTGATGTCAGGCCTGGCATGGCGGCACATGCCTGTAATCCCAGCAGCTTGGGAGGCTGAGGCAGGAGATCACGAATTCAAAGTCAGCCTCAGTAAAAGCGAGGCACTAAGCAATTCAGTGAGACCCTGTCTCTAAGTAAAACGCAAAATAGGGCTGGGGATGTGGCTCAGTAGTTGAGTGACCCTGAGATCAATCCCTGGTACCAAAAAAAAAAAAAAAATAGTGATGTTGATGTCAGTTGTAATGTTTTCTTAAATATCCTTTGTTAGATTGAAGGATTTCCCCCTTATTCCTGCTTTACCAGGAAGTTTCATCATGGATGGATGTTGACCTTTTTCAAATAGTTTTTTCCTGCATCAGTTGAGAAAATCATATCGGCTTTTCTTTTATTCAGTTAACACGATGAATTACATTAAATCTCAAAATTCAAACCAAACCAACCTTGCATTCTTATAATAAACCCTTTCTGGGTTATTTTATTATCTTATTTATATTGATGACTTAGATTTGCTATTTTATTAGATTTTTAAATCCATATTTATGAAAATTATTTGCCTTTTCTGTATCCTCTCTCTTTTCTTTCTTTTATTTCACAATATCCATGCCAAATTTTATTATCAGTGATAAGAGACACTTAGTATGAATCAAAAGGTTTTTTATCTTTATCCATTTTCTGAGTTTTTGAAGAGAGAGAACTGTTCTTTCTTCCTCAGAGGTTTGATAGAATTCACCTGCTAAACCATCTGGGCCTTGGAATTTTTTTGTACAAACATTTTCTTTGTGGAGTATTAATGCATTTCTACATTAATACAGTTGTACTTAAGTTTTTCATTTTATTATTACTTTTTTGTGATTTGGTTCCTTTGTTTTTGTTTTCCTGTCAGTGTTTGGAATTGAGCACGTTTTTACAATTTCATTTTAATTAATCTATTGTTTTATATTATACTTTTTATATGTTGATTATTGCTCTAGTATATAATATGCATATTCATATCTATAGAGGGTGGCATTATATATTTCACATTTCAGAGTCAGTTTACAGTTACCATTGTAACACTTCCTGCATAATATAGAAACTTTTCAATCATGTATTTTGCACAGGTCCAATCCCCTCCATTATACCATAGTTAAAAAAATATCATGAGGTTCCTGGTTAAGCATAAGCTTGGGAAACAAAGAATACCTTAACTATATGTTACTGTATCAGTTTTCAGAGAATTAGCTGTAATTCCACCATCTGACAGATTTGGAGAGGTGAGTTGATTTGCCCAACATAATGTTGTTAGCTACTTGCTATTGATGACACTGAATCCAAACATTATCAAGGTTTAACATTTGATAAAATGCTACAGAGGCAGTGTCTCCTCTGCCGTAAGAGGAAGTGATATATGAATAAGACTAGAAACATCCAGAGGTAGAAAGGACAGTGAAAGAAGGACCACATCTGCCCACCTACACGTGAGTTAAGGAATCATGTTCAGACATGCTCTCAAGAAGGGAATGGTCTCTGAAGGATGACAAGCTGTGGTGAATTAGTTTTTTTATGATGTTTTTACTTTTGTCCTCAAAAACAACATGAACTGTGCTTTATGTGGGTCTACAAAATGTAGTCGACCATGATAGAGTTTCATGGAAGAAACTGGAACAATTGTACCCATGTTTTATTATTCTCAGAAGATCAAACCTTTGCTTAAATTATTTCCAGGTACTTTGAACAAACAAAGCAGACAGTTTTTACAGCCTGTTCTTTCTTTTCTCTTTGCCTGTTATTCATAGTTCACAAAATGGTTCACAGTAAAACAATAGGGAATATAGATGGTGCCAGATTTCTCCTGCATCTGTGGAAGTGGAATGTATTATTTAAGAAGCAGGGATATGAAGAAGCGGAATGGATTATGGGGAGCACACTGTCAAGAAGCAACTGAGTTTCAGCAGCTCCCTGAGGGTAGATTTCCAGTAAAGATTGCAGGCACTCCGGAATTTTCCTCCCAAGCCTTGGCTCATATACACCCAATAGGAGAGTTTTCTGCTTTGCCAAGGACTGTTGACCAATTTTTCCCAGAGCAAATCAGGGAATTTCATCAATATCCACAGACCATAATTGCACCTGTCCAACAAGGTCTAAATCCAAACTCTGAATAGGAAATCTTCATTTCCTTCTAAGTTTGTCTTCCCACATTCTTCCCTCAACTATAAAATATTTTTAAGAGTTCTCTGTGCCTCTTTAAAGTATCTTCTTTAGAGTTAACAATAATACCTTATATTAAATTTCTCAGTTCCAATTACTATGTAGTTTCTTTCTCTTGATTAGACTCTGACTGATTCAGAGCCATAGAACTAAGATTAGCAAATCAGTCTTGATTAAAGCCAGTGACTGCCAGGCTATTTACAGAAAAGTATTATAGGAAAAAAATCAGACTATAAAATTAATTCAAGATGAAGAAGAAAAACATTCAAAATTGTAGGCTCTTAGAATGTAGTCCAAGACTAAAATAAGCAGAAAAAACCCTCAATCAAGTCTGGGAGAATTGCAATTGATATAGTTAAGTCTCAGAAAATTGAAGATGTGTTCCCAATTATCAAGTTTTCTCCCACCAACGCAATAGGACTTCCTGTTATCTGCAAAGGATAAACATAAATAGCCACCAGTTAACAATCAGAAAATAAAATTGTCTTGCATGAAAAAAAGTGAAATTAATTGTTCTGTACCATAGTTCAAACAAAAGTGTACAGTGCTGTAGAGATCACTAACAACAGAGAAGATCCAAACCAGCTCTAGCTCTCTGAGTAAACCAATCATGAAACTCGGCAATACATTATGCTCATTTTATGTTTTTATTGTTATTTGATTTTTTTATTATAAAGAAGATAGCTTTTCCAGGCATGTTATAATCATGCCAGTAATCTGCCTTTTGTGATATCACTCTGGTGAATTCATAAAGACTAAGGAAAGAAAATCTGGTCAAAGTTGGAGTCTCTTACAGAAGTTTAGATTCTGTAGTTAGAAATTAAGAAGGGTGACCTCTGAAGACAGGGGCACTTGAGGATATTCACAGTAAGAAATAACACATAGATTCCAGCCTATGGATCTGTAATGTGGCAATGTCTGAGCTTCACTTGAAGCAAAATAAATGAATACCAGCAGATTTGGCATGCTAAGAAAATAAGGAATCAGATTTTTATGGCTTCCTCTATCTTGAGTAATGTGCCCTCGAAGTCCTTCTCCGAGCTTTACTTTGTAATTTTTTAGAGCAGTGTCCTTTGGTGTCATCAATTTCCACTAAGATTCAGAAGGGGCTTGAAACGTTCCTGCTTTCATGTGTGATTTCTTGGAGTCACTCATGTGCATGCCTGATGGAGGTGAATGCAGAAAATGTTGGAAGCTCTGATTTGTGTCATAAGTGCCACTTTCCCCTCAGCCAATTTCATTCTGAACAAATGTTCAAACTCTTGTCACAGGAGCCATCAGATGATCAAAAATATCCCAGATGCTGAGCTTCCAGTTAATAACTCCATGGGGTATAAATGTTGTCACAATATCAGCTGGGAAGATTCTTTGCATCATCTCCTTTCTTTCTTTTTCACATACAGACATTTGATGGGAAAAAAAAAAAAAAAAACAAAAACATTAACCTGAGTGTCAAGAGATCTGGGATCACATCTCCTCTTTGTTGCTACTGCAATCTGTGACCGTGGGGTCACCCTACCTCTCAGGGCCCCAGTTTCCTCAACTAAATGTATGCACAGTAATGACAGTAATGTTGACAGAAGATGCTCCCAGCATTACAGGCATAAGGGCCTTAAAAAAGCACAGGGGCATAGAGAAGAGAGCACTTTTTTTTTTTTTTTTGGTGCTGGAGATTGAACTCAGGGGCACTCGACCACTGAGCCACATCCCCAGCCCTATTTTGTGTTTTATGTAGAGACAGGGTCTCACTGAGTTGCTTAGCGCCTCGCCATTGCTGAGGCTGGCTTTGAACTCGCGATTCTCCTGTCTCAGCCTCCCAAAGTGCTGGGATTACAGGCTTGCGCCACTGGCTAGAAGAGAGTACTACTTTTTTGACAGCAAAAGAAAAGTCATTCATTTAAGAAGACCTCCAAGAAAACCAATCCAAATCCAGTTGTGTAAGACTTATTATGCAAGGAGGAAAGGTTATCTGGAGAGAGAGAGAGAGAGACAGCAGACTCTCCAAGCTCACAGTGTAGTTTCCCAATCTTTCTTCACACTGAGGTAGCAGCAGGATCAACTAGGGGTAGCAGACAGGGTTGAAGGTGCTTCTTTTGCTGATCAATGGACCACTGCCCATCTTCACAGAGGTTTGCCCTCATGAGGGCGACTTGGATGACACAAGTGGTGGTAGCTTCAGAGGCTGCACCACCTGTCCAGTGCATATCATTCAGACATTAGCTAGAAGGCATGGGTTATCCCTAAAGTCGGCCTTCCTCCCAGATATGCTCACCCTTTATGGTTCTTGATTGCAATGCAAGTCTCTGTCCACTCAGGATATCATACCAGCCCCTGCCTCTTCCCTTACACCATGCTCCTTCTTTCTTCATGGAGAATTCCTCTGTGACTGCCTTCCCCACATACATGTTGCATAAAATATTTACAAAATTTCCAAGGAAATATAATCAGCAAAAGAGAAAGATGGGCATAAACACACACACACACACACACACACACACACACACACACACATATAGATTGGGCCACAATAATCCAGAGACCACAACCGGAAAGGACGAAATCCAGGCACAAGAATAAAGAACCATTCATGATTTCATCTGTTGTAACACAGTCAAATGAGCAGAGTCTTTGACTCAGAAAACATTTCATTACATCCTTCCCAGCAGTGCTCTGCTGGGTAAGTTAATTAACTTCCTGAGCTGGTTAACTCATCTATAAAACGGAGGTGATAATGCATGCTATCAGGTAATTTCAGGGATTAAATAAGACATTTTACCAAGTATCTAGAATAGTTCCTGACATTGACAAACTGCTCTTAAACATTGAACCTTTCTCCTGATTTTATTATTCAAAGAAACCTGCATTCTGTAACAGTTAAGTAAAAATATCCTGCTATAAGGCAAGTGATAGGTTACTATATCATAACTAAGAACTAAGTATTATGAGAACAGAAAAAAACTAGGGCCTTGAAAAATGAAGTCTCAGTGGTGAGAGAGAAATGTGACATCTGGTGAAGGTAACAATGAGTTAAAGCCTTAGGCAAGGCCATGAGCGCTGAGAGGCAGGTAATGGAGGTTTGGGTAGTCTTGGCATGGGGTAAGGGTTGGCTTGGGAGTGCAGTTAAGGGACAGGCTTGCAAATGCACCAACAGTTCTACAGGCTTGGGATCCCCTGTAAGGGACCTCAAATGCACCATGGAGACATTGAAAGAAAACCAAAAATGTGCATGTCCAGACGTTATGAAACAAGACGTACAAAAGATAAATAGCTTCAAACTCCCCGTTTTTCTGTGTTCTAATCATTGAATCTTTGGCTTGTGACCTCTATGATTAATCTTTAATATAGTCTTGGTGATTCATGCATGAATTATGCATTTCCTTCTTTTCCTTTTTATTCCAGCATAATCACTTGACTAAAATTCACATCTCAAATTTTACCACAGCATGATTTGTCTAAAAATTTGTCATTTTTTCCCCTCATTTGAACCAGCCCCGTATAGTTGGGTATATAAAAATTCTTTTATTTTTAGGACCTGGTAAAAAGTAAAACTGATTGAATATAATACAAATACAACTTTATCTTTTCTAACTTTTGTCACAAAAATATATATTCAGCAAAGAAATCCTTCATTGGTCTGATATAAAAAGTCAGGCACTTCCACAAATTTTCTGATTACTCAGAAAATGCACAGGTTTCATGGTCATTTTTAATGTCAGCACAATCATAATTCTGTGGAAAAGCTCATCTCTTTTAGATATTAATTACAATTAACTATCAGCAGCTTAATGAATCTCTTCTCTGCTTGATAAAAATGGAAGGGAATCTTTTTTTTTTTTAATCTTCTTTCTTTATTTCTCAATTTGCAAGCTGCTAAGGCCGAACCTCCTGAGGTTACAAAGTGAGACAAACAGGGCGAGGAAAGCAAAGTCCTCTGTGTTGAGCAGGATCTCATGGTCTCGAGGCCTGACTCCTTCATGACCTACCATTTCTCTGGTGGATTCTTGACTGGGTCACTTGGAGGATTCTTTCCTGAGCATCTCTGTTAGCCCTAAAATATGAGTTATGGGAACTCCTGGCTGTGTAGGCTTCTTCAGCTTCTGGTCTCATGAAATTGTACTAGGAGTTCACTGGAAAAATCATGTGGATGGAAGCCCTTTGGGAAAGAGAAGATGTGGAAGAATAATCCAGGAGAGTGTCAAGATGAGAGAAGGGAGGGATGAAGTTAAAGGCTAATTGGAGGACGGCTAGGAAATACTGAGCAGAACTAATGACCATCTATGGAGGACTCCCTGCATCTCAGGCATTCTGTTTAGATCTTAATACTATTACCCATTAAAAATTATGAAAGATATGAAGGAAAACAGATTTTAAACAGGGACATTACTCATCATACACTTCCTTATAAGCTAAAATAAAGTGGTATTTCTAAAATACGAGTTGGATCATTTTATTTATGTATTTGGAATTCTCTATGCTCGTAAAAACTTGGCCTTCTTGTAATGACATAGAAATTCATGAGCAATTCACTCCAGAACATAGAACGACATCATTTACGATGGGTAAGTCTACTCATGATTCTCAAAAAGAATTAAAAGAATAAATCACTTTAAGTGAACAATAAACCATTAACTCCCTTTGTGGTTAACCTGTCTTCCCGCCCTTGCCCCCAGCCCTCTGCATGTTATTCTCTCTCCGTGAAACTTCCCTCACCCACTGTATTGCATCCTACCTGCAGGATTCCAGTGCTTCCTTTAAGATATAAATTAGACTGCTCCTAAATGCATGCACCAAGCTCTGAAGACCACGTGGATTAAGTTCCCTGTAATTTCACATGTTGACCTGCATAATATTTATATATGCAATTTTAATCACCAATCTACTGATCTTCCCGCGAGATAGTATAAACTTCCTTTCTACAGAGAGAACTGGTGTAATGCTCACCATTTTCCTCAGGAGCCAGAACACTTCCTGGCAGGTAACGTGCATCCAAGAAACATTTCCTGAATGAAAGGATCTCGGGTACAGATGTGTTTAAAAAATCCTGGCTCTGTCACTTGTTTGCAATGTCATCTTGTAAAAGTTTCTTAGTTTATTCAATCCTCCATTTCCTTATATTAAAGGAGAATAAACATCACTCTAAAACTTGTAATGATTCTAGCCAGTGTGTGAAGGGTATCTTTGTGCCGAGTATAGATTAATTCTCTTTCTTTCCTTTCATTTCCCCTTACTGAATTCTGGGCTAAGAAATCACGTATATTAAGTGCCTTAAAAGTGGTCTGGCACATTGTTGATGCTTATTGGTGCTGGTGTTCTTCCACATAGAAATGAGAGGGGATTTATAATTTCAGGATGTTGTTCAATATAGACGTGAATCTTTTCTCAAGATTATTAAAGGTACATTGACACAAACATTTGTATTAACCTTATACAAATAAAACTTGGGAGACAATTATATATATACATGTATATTACATATAATATATATGCACAAAATATACATATATATTACACATAATATATGTATATATTTGAGATTCATATATTAAAATATATACCTATGTATTATATGTAATATATGTAATTATATGTATTATATGTAATATATATGTATATATTTTAATGTATGAATTTTAATATATATAAACTTTAATAACAAAGTGAGAAAATCCACTTTGTAACAAAGCCCATCCAAAATATCTGTTAGTCTTGGCCAATGTATTATTCACTACAATCTACATTCAGAATATGCCACTCCTGTTTCACAGTCTACTTTAGTTGGATGTGTTGGACCTAATTACAGTACTTGGCCCAAAGCACAGAATGTTTCAGCTACCTTTGAACTATCTTGCCTGTTACATTTTAATTATCAATCTGCACCAGCATTCAAATCTGCTTCTCCACCTTGGACCCTGTTTATGCAAGAATATTGAATTTCCTAAATGCCATAACTACTTTTGGACTGATTTTATGTAGAACCAAGAAATAGTGGTGTGCCAACTGCTGATAGAGGCTGGATAGGGAGAAGAGGAGGATTTGTAGCATTTGCTGATTTCTGTTGTGTCAATATTCTTCCATTAGCTGTTCAAAGGTACCAACATGAAACCAATGCAGACAGCTGGGAAGTCACAGTGCACATCGATGGCATTTCCATCACAGGATAGAAAAACTCAGACTAGCTGGGCACAGTGGTGCACACCTATAATCCCAGTGGCGTGAGAGGCTGAGGCAGAAGGATCACCAAGTTCAAAGCCAGCCTCAGCAACTTAGCAAGACCCTAAACAACTTAGTGAGACCTTGTCTCTAAATAAAAAATGGAAAGAGTTGGGGTGTGGCTCCATGGTTAAGTCCCTCTTGATTCAATTCCTGGTACCAAAAAGAGAAAAAGAACAAAAAAGAATTCATATTGTCCCCAAAACAGGTACAATGATGCATACAGTAAAAACCAGGATGGTGAACTTGGGGTTTATACAGAAAATAAGAAGGGAAAATAAGAATGCTATGTAATTTCTTTCAAGTGTCTAATACAAAACAACAACAACAAGGGTTCAGAATATAGCTCAGCTATAGAGTGTTTGCCTAGAAACCCTGGTTTAGGTGCCTAGTACCAAAAACAACAACAATAACAACAACAACAAAACCGAAATTATGGTTCAGAAAAGAGGCTCAGAACTTAATAGACAGATCAGATCAATATCTTGGCAAAAAATTATGAAAGAAGTCCTGAATAAGACTCAAGAGAGACCTGCAAATGCCTAAAATAGAATTATGAAAGTCATCAACAAAATCATATCATATATTATAGTTTATAGCTAAATGTAAAAGAATACATTTTCTATGAATAAGGTGTTACAAATTTTGTATCATTTAACAAACTTTTTAGTACATATAGACAATAGGCATTTATGTTTTTAAAGAACTTCATTTTGATGAAAAACAACAACTAGATAAGGGAAATAATTTGTCTCAGCTTTCTCAGAGGCTCAGAAATGGAGCTACAGTCAGTACAAAAATCTTTTGCAGGGGACAGAATTGCTTCTATTTACATACATACCAAACTTAAGGCATTTAAGTAGCCAATCTTTTAGCTTGTTGGGGTTAGAGTTACTCCTATTTACACATGTACCAAATTTAAAGTGTCTAATTGACTGGTTTAACACCACACTGTAGTTTATAGCTGTAGTCAAAATGAAGGGCCAGACATCCAGATTATCACTTGCTGATTCCCAGCTATCAAAAAGTCCTCATATATCACGTATCCCACCCCATCGCCAGTCAACACTATTTAGCACATGCAACTATTCATACATTGAGTGAACATTGCTGTTCTCCTGTCAAGAACTAGGGGGAACATGAAGAGAATCAGAACTTGCCCCTGTGCTTCATGGCACTGTGCAGACCTGCACTAGGGTGAACGTGGAAGGCCAGGTAAGGTCTAGCCCTGTATGTCTCCTCCAGCCTGCAAACAAACAGTTCTGGTCATTGAAACTCTCAACAGTCTCTCTCCTAACCAGGCCCCATATTTGGTTGTCTGAACATTATATCTCAAGCTTATTAGCAGATCTTGGGACTGAAAGAGGAGAAAAGGTTGCAACATCCTGTCTTTATAATTGCATTTCATTATTGTTGATGAATGTAATAATTGTACATGTTAATGAAATACACTGTGATGCTTCAGCACAGGCACACAGCACACAGTGATCAGGGTAATCAGCATGCCATCTCCATCATTTGTGCATGTTTGGAAACTTCAAACTTCTCTCTCCTAGATCTTCATAAAATATGCAATAGGCTATTTGTGAACTGTGGCCATCATCCCTCCATGCTGAGAGCATGAGAACTCATCCTTCTGTCTGTGTTTTGACACTCACCATCCAGTCCCCCTCCCCTCTCTGCTCCCAGCTTCTAGTAATCACTGGTCTCCATTCAGATAGACTTTGCAATAGTCTTCTCACCACTGATGCCTTAGCTTCATCACCCAAGTACACAGGCCTTGGTGAGTCATCAGGTATGTCCACCCTGGAAGGGTCTTCTGGGAATTTGTATCTTATGTCGAGGATTTCACTAATGTTCTAGTTCTTCAAGATTTCCTTCTAGCCGGGCGCAGTGGCGCAAGCCTGTAATCCCAGCACTGTGGGAGGCTGAGACAGAAGGATCGCGAGTTTGAAGCCAGCCTCAGCAATGGCGAAGCACTAAGCAACTCAGTGAGACCCTGTCTCTACACAAAACACAAAATTGTGCTGGGGATGTGGCTCAGTGGTCAAGTGCCCCTGAGTTCAATCTCCAGTACCAAAAAAGAAAAAAAAAAAACAGATTTCCTTCTAGTCCTTCCAAACTGTATACCAGAAGGTAAGACGATAAAATTTTCACCTCCCATGTTATACAGATACAGTATTATAAACTGAGACAGAAAAAAATTAAGGAGACGCTATATTAAGGCCGAGCTATCAACCCTGATTCACCCCCACTCTCTACACCCGCTCTGCCTCTTGCACCAAGGTTTTTGTCAACCTGAGATACTCAAATAGTAGAATGATTCATGAAAGATTTAAAGAATATGCTTCCATAATGAAAAGCAAAGCATCCATTGAATGAAATGAAGGGAATCCTGTATGCATAATGAAAATAGTCAATCAAACCAAACAAATGCGACTTCACAACAAGGTTGAATCTATTGACTAGAAGATAATAAGTGAGAACATTCAAAAATGTAGTGACTATAAAAAAGCAGATAAATATTTGAGAGAATTTGGGTAATAGAGGGGAAAAAACACAGCCAGAAAAAAGCAGCACAAAACCCAAGACCCTAATTTCTTTTATATCCACCTATAGAAAACCTCTGAATAGTCATCAAGCATGATCACTAGTCAGTCAGAGAATAAACTTCTTCAATGGAAGAGTAACTAAAGTTTTTGAAACTAAAATACTTTCTTTTACAGAAGCATATCTTTTTATGGACGATTTTCTCAAATTCTTTAATAGTAAATAACACGTGAAAGTTCCCAGATTATCCCAGCTAGTTTTATATATCTTCTTACCCATAAATTGCTTTTAAAATAATATTATACTATTAAAAAATATTATGTTTTGTAATATATCATTAAAGAAATATATATTCATGTTTTATAGAAATTATAATACTGTCTATAGGATTAATATCTCCTTAAATACACTCAGGTATATGAAAAAGACGGCCATGGTGTGGTCAGCCCCCTTTTAGGTTCTGCTAAAATAATAAACTTCCCATTATTGTGCCTGCACTTCCCCATGTCCTTGGACTGTACATGTGTACTGTCCATCCCTTTAGATCCTCCTCATGCATCACTGCTTGATCCTCTCCCTATCTCTGCTTGACTATTATAATTGATAATATATAACCATTCTTTGCCCTCTTTGTTTAAGATGTGATGGGTTTCTGACATTAATTAATCCCTTCATAGGATTTTATCTATCTCTTCATTAATTGATTGACTGATTTTGATTCAACAAAAGTTAAGTGAATGCTTATGTGCTAGTCACTGGGAAGCAAAGAAGATAAATGGAACACTGTCCTCTCCTCAATTTTCTCAGGGGAGTAGAGACCTGCCTGTAAACATAATTAGTCCACTTTATTATTGTCAGTAGAACTAAATTCAAATGCTACTCCAGGGTAGTGAATTCAGAGAGATTATTTGTTCCTTGAAGAGAGGGAAGTGGAAATTCTTCATATGAGATGTGGCATTTGAGCTGAACCTTGAAGATCCAGTAAGAATTTTTCAGGGGCAGAGGCATTAACTAGAACGTTCTGGGTGAGGGAAAGTGTGGACCAATGCATCAAAGCTGAGATTTTGTGTCTTGTTCTTAGAGTCTGAATTGTATTCTCAGACTGAAAGAATAAAGGATAAAAGAAAGGATGCCAGTCCTGATGAGGTTGCAATGTTTTTACAAAGACATAAATCTATCAGGTATCAGATAGATTTATATATCTATCTCCAAGTCCTCAAAACCAACTCCCCTGCAAACTACATGGATGCTTTGCAATTCTCCATAATTTTCTTCCCAAGTGCATTGCAGAACAATCCTATTTGTATCAATGATATAATTAACTAGGACGCAGCTGTCTTTTTTTTTGGAATCAGCATCCAAAATGTTACCTTAGATTGGTATGCTTGTTTATATGACAGGTATTCTTTCCTAAACATCACACCTAGTCATACATTCTAAGGGTCGACATGTAAAATGACATCAAAGTCACATTTATAAAGTTCCAACTATGGTAGTGTTTTCACCATTCTTATAAACTTGTTCAGAAAGGAAAAAAAAAACTGGCAACCACAATGTTAATACTAACTACCAAATTCTGCACCATGAAAACTGTAGAATTTCAAATCTTTAAATCTTCTCTGAGTTAGATATCATTAATTACACTTTTTAGATAAAAAATAACTGAGGTGCAGAAGGTTAAGTAATTTGCCAATGTTGCAGTTTGCACAAAGCTAAGCCAGGATTTGGAAGCCGTCTTGTTTGATTCTGCACCATGCACCTGCTTGATTCTGCACTGTACAGCAACAGTTCATGGACTTTCAGGACAATGTTGTTTGTATTTATAAAAACGACAAGCTGAGTATAGATTCAGCTTGTGTCAATACATTTACTGCAATACATCACTCCCAGTCATTGGCCACCATTCTCAGACTATACATGTGCCTAGCTCTATGGCAGATAATGTCATCCTTGGCTAACATTTCATCTTTATAGCAGGCCTGTTTAAATGGCAGCTTCCTGGTTCATCATTAGGAAAAATTCAAGCTTCGTGAATTTAAATGGCATGACTACATAACCCTAGGCCTGAGATTTGAACACATCTAATTTCATGTATCTAAAGCTCTTTTTCCAGAGTATCACCACCTTCTCTCCCAAAAGTTAGATAAAGCGTGGTTAATGATTAGAGAGTAGCCAGCACTCTTCACTCTTGGAACCATTATGAAGATAAAGTATTTATTTTTCAAGAATTGTCCTTCTATTCTGTATATGAGAAAGTATTGACCTTTAATAATGAAAAAGAATGTCATTATTAGTCTATTAGGGAATTTTAGTCAATGGTCTGGCTTGCAATGGAGTGGTAATATTTCATGAAGGAAATGAACTTCATGGCTTTTCTTTAATGTACTGAAAGTGGCACAGGATTTGCAGCCAAATCACCACAACCTGGCTTTGATTTAGCTTACTATCAATTATTGCTAGCATTCAGTAACCTCTCTGCTGTGCTATTCATAAATGCTACTTGCTTTTGTTTCCATACCTTAGGTCATTAATCTTCAAATTCAAGTTGCTCTGTATTATATAGTTCCCATCTCTATTTTGCAAATAAGCTGAAGTTGAGAGGTGTCCATTTTTTCACCTTAGGTAACTTAGCCATTGATAGAATTAAAAACTCATTTCAAGACAGGCCTTTAAAACCAAAATGCTACATCTCAAAATACCCACAGCATGTTGGGCAAGTCGCTTAGCTGCGGCAAATTTCTGTTTGTCAGCTTTTATTATCAACTCTGAACCACATTCCAGTAAGAGCGAGAGCCTGAGAGGAGCAATAACCCTTACATCAGACGTGGCCCTTGTCGTCTGCCCAGTGTCTGAGCGAGAGAAGGCAACAAGTGCCTAGAAACCGCAAATATCTCCTCTGGGAAAACCGCTGACAGCAGAAGAGCCACCTTCCATGAATCTGTTTTTGATGCAGGGATAAACATGTGACCTGGACTTGAAAATGAGGAGCAGAGAGAACCTGACAGATGGGAGCAGGTAAGTCCTGGCTGTGATCAGGGCAACTGCTGAGGACTCCCAGGTGGATTTTAAATCTCCATTTGATCTCCCCAACGTCTCGTAGACATGGCTGGTTAATGAGTAGAGAGAAGCCTGGGCTACTTCCTGTTAGAACTGCTACATCCCAACAGAACCTGGACAGAGGATTAGACAAAAATCATGTAGTGTATATATGCAACAGAATACTTTAAAGCAAAAAAAAAAAAAAAAAAACCCCAAAAAACCAAAACAAAATCACCCAAATCCTACCATTCATGACAACACATTGAGAACTGGAGATCACTATATTCAGTGAAATAAGCCACAAAGACAATGGCAAACTGCATGTTCCCACTTCTATGTGTAAGTTAAAAGTTAATCTTAGGGCTGGGGTTGTGGCTCAGTGGTAGAGCGCTTGCTTTGCATGTGTGAGGCACTGGGTTCGAGCCTCAGCACCACATAAAATAAATAAAGGTATTGTGTTCATCTATAACTAAAAGAAAAAATTTTAAAGTTAATCTCACAGAAAAATGGAATGGAACAGTGGTCACCAGAGGTGAGAAGGGGAGTCGAGGAGATAAAGGGAAGGTGGGCAATAGCTGCCCAAACACACAGGATAGGAGGAAGAACTTGTCGTGTTCCTGCAGAACTTTAATTTACAACATTGTTATATGTTTATGAAAACATTAGAAGAGAGGCATGTGAAAGCTCCAAACACACAAAAACAATAACTATTTAAGAAGATGAAAGTGCTAATTACCCTGATTTGATCTTTTAACTTTGTAT
>CM053411.1:72497459-72580687 GCA_028644305.1 Xerus rutilus | reverse complement strand
GACATATTCTCCAACCAATTTGTTATCCAATTTAGATTTTATGTCCCTTTATAAATCACTCCTTTTTTTCTACTTTCAGAAAGCATATAAAATTCTTTAAAGAAGAAATTAAAAAAATGATAATTTAGTTTTTCATATTTTATCATCTTTGTATGGATCCCTTAGCCTGTTGGGGGTCTCAAGCCCCTGAAAGACAGGACTGCCGAGAAGGTATTTGAGACAGTAAGTAGTTTTAAGTTTCTGGTTGAGGTCATTGTTGGAAATATACTGTTCATGGTGACCAGAACCAAGACAGACATTTATCTTCACACTGCTTGTGTATGCTATTACATCCTACCATATTCCATATTGTTACATTTTTTTCTTAATTCTGGTTGTGATAGACTAGATTAAATTAATTGACAGTGATTCACCATTCAAGAAATAGTGGATTAAAATGTTTTAAAGAAATAGCTCTGTTTTTCTTAAAAATCAATAGAGATTTCTTGAATTTTCTCAAAATAACCATTTTTAATGAACACAATGATCAACTTATTTTTGTACTTTATTTCAGTCACATTTCTTTTTCCTGTAATTTTGATATCTACATTCATCTCTTTGGGTTTAGGGCTTCACTGGATCTTTGGTATATTTATTTCCATAAATAGTATCATCAGAAATGCTAACAGAGACTCCAAGAGAGAGAAAAAGAGAATAATCTCCTAGTTTCAGAAAAACACACTATGGCCAAGTTATCAAGTGTTCTGTATTATAAAAAGACATAATTAATGTCACATTAACACTAAAATCCCAGGCTTTTCACCCTCAGTACAGTCTACCACACCAAGTCTGATGAATGGTTCCTCATCCTCTGCACAGCTAGCAGACTAGAGTCATTTTCGTGGGAAGGTGTTATTATTGATGTAGATGCTTCAAGGATTTTGTCCTCTCCAGAGTCTGTCTGCAACACTGGCTAACTTTAAGTCAACTAATAAAACAAAGTATCCCTCAAGAAGACACATTTATAAGGAAGTAGTAAGGAAGGAAAACTGAAGTAATGCTTTATCGATCCTAGAAAGCTGCGTCAACCATGCTCCATGCTCACTTTCCTTTAAGTGCCAAATGAACCATTTTCAAACTCATTTTTGCCATTACGTCATCATTGTTGTGATGCTTGTTTCGTTTGGAGTTACCTCTGCTAGAAAATCTGACTGAATTCTAGGACTGCATTAACAATTGTAAGGTGTCTGCCAGGGCTTGCTTGAACTGTGGCCCTCAGAAAAAAAAGATTTGTTGAGTTTCAACCCACAACATATTAAAATGTGACATTATTTGGAAAGAATATTGTTATGCAGGAAATCAAGTTAAAATTAGGTCCTTAGGGTGGACCCTAATCCAATGTGACTGATATCCTTGCAAAAGGAAGAAATCTGAAGTCAGAGTCAGGCACACAGGGAGAACACCACAGGAAGATGGAGGTAAACATCAGGGGGATGTTTCTACCAGCAGCAAGGACCAGAACACAGGAGAGAGACCTGAAGAGTGCCACAGCCTGCAAAAGGAACCAACTCTACCCCATTCATCTGCATCTCAGACTTCTAGCATCCAGAATGGGGAGCTATATATTATTTTAAGCCTCTCTCCTTGATTTGTGGTGCTTTGTTATGGCAGTTCCTGCAAGTTTAACACTACCTCTACTGAAGAACAGAGATATCCCTGGATGTGGTAATTACCCTTCACAAACTGGTCCCTTGCCCTAGAGTTTCCATAGATGAGATGTGCACACTGATAATGGATACTGAATGCACTTTCAGGGACCTCAGTGCCTCTGTTCTTTCTCTCCAGCCAAGATGATTGCTGTCCCACCCTGTGGACCCCAAGCTCCATCACTGCATGTCCAGGTGCTCACCCAATTTCTATGCCAAATGTCCTATTATCATATATACGTAATTAAGATTAAGGGTGGAGATGTGGTGTGGTGATAGAGCACTAACATGTGTAAGGCCCTGGGTTCAATTCCCAGCACTGAAAAAACAATTGTAAAAAAATTCATTGTCCTTTTTACAAGCCAAATACATATGCATCTCTGCTCTCAACCTCAAGATGACTTCAACATTGTGATATATTTAAGAGATACACAAACCCTGAAAAGTCATGTAGATCTTTCGTGAAAATTTCTTTGATGAAGAATGTCAAATTGCCTTATGCAACATACCACACAGCAGTCATTGTAGCTCCTCAGCTATTTATCCATAAACCTGTCTCTTTCATTAGATTCTTCATTCTGACATATTAGTCTTTCTTAGTACATTAACAATATGTGGGAAGTATTTGCTGATTAAGTTAAATAATTTCTCCACAGGGTGATATTCTGATTCAAGGTTAACATCCACCCATTTTCTTCCCTTCAAACCATATGAAGAAAGTCTAACTTGTTTTCAGTATGGTAGACTTTGATATATAATGATTAAATTTCCCTGATGCATCTTTTTATCTCTAGGGAAGCACCCTAAGGTTTTCCAATTAGCCCAAGCATATAAAAGTGTTTATGAAAAATCTTTCACTTATCAACTTTCAAATTCCTCCTCATCACTTTTGGGTAGCTGAAATCACTCTTCTTTTTCCTACACCCTGAACTTTTATAAGTCAATTTCACATGTTAAGTTCTCCCACTCAGTTTTATTTATTCCTGCTCTAAATGGATCATGCATATTTCCATGTTATTTGTCTATCAAGTATTGCAAAGAAGATATTCCAGTAGCATTTTGTGAAGACTTTCTGTAGGAGAGCAACTGTCCGACTTTGCTTTCACTGGATGAAAGTTTGAACCTACTGTCTGCTTCGAGTCCTTAGATATATTCTGAAGAACGTAGCCAAATGTATTTTCCTCATTGTTGCTAGGATTCATCATGTTTTTGGAGAGAAAAAATTAAAAACTGTGAGGATGGACTTAAATTTTTATTCCTCTTCTGTCAAATGTCTCCCTCTTTTTCTCACTCGACAAACATTTAATCCCTTGAATTCCAGTGAGTTCTTTCTTTATACATACATGATGATTCCCATAAGACACTTAATGGTCTCTGTCATTGTGAAAGAATATTGATCTAGGAAAGACCCTGATTTAAGTGTCTGTAGTCTGTAGCATAGAAATGTCACTAAATTCCATTCACCAAGGTGTCATCTCCTCATGTTAGATAAGTCTTCTTTCCCTCCCTCAAAAAGAAGATGATTGTATCTGCCCATCATATGGAGAAGAGACATAGAATCAAGTACAGGGATGAATTCTCCATCATAATTGCTTCTTGTCCTATCAATGACATACATGTCATTTTTAGAGTTTTCTAAGAATGAATATATAGTATGAAAGTAGAAGACATTCCACAAAATTACTAGCTGTCTCTAATTGACTTCTATCAGTGTGGAGATGTTACAGTAGCAGTAACATCTGTCAAAGATTATTATACCTAAATGTCTCCACCCATTCATTGCAACAATTATAAAACCTATTCAGAACTGCATTCTGCACTATGAGAAGTATAAAGATTAACCAGACAATGATTATATCCTTGAAGAAGCCATAGTCAATTACAGAAAACGAGAGTATACACACTTAAATAAGATGATTCAAGGAAGACTGTATATATACTTGAAGACCTAGTTGCACACAAGTGCCAAAGTTAGTTCTGCAAACATTTGAATGACTGCTAATGTCACTGCTAATGACTGCTAATGTGACAGCTAATGTCCAGAAATGAGGATAGAGGGAGCAAAATCTCCCGGGAGAGAGCTCAGGAACTCCCAACAGAATTATTTAGGAGTTCTGTGCAATTACTGTAAGAGCTACCTGATATAGAATAGTTGGGACACAATACTGTTATGCATCAAATGACATCCACATGCCAACATAAGAAAGAATGGCATCTTTGTGCAAGAGATGAAGTGCAGTGAGAGCATTTGGTGTATTGAAATCCATGACATGGGGGGAAAAATCTGTGCTCTCTCTTAGGCTTCTCACGACAACAATAGGCAAAATTCCAAATTCTATAAAGACTTCATTAGTTGACACAAATTAGATTTTATTTTGTGGGTGTCTAAGCAAGGCCATTAATGCCCCCAAAGTTTTTTTTTTAGAACTATGGTAATCTTAAGAAATTAAAATCCCTTCTGGGAAAAGGCTTAGCATGGAGAGTGGTCAAGCACAAGTTTCAAATATGAGCTGCCACTTATGAGCTGTTTGTACCAACTCAGGTTAGTTAACCTCATCTGCAACACGGGAATTATCTCTATTCAGGTTGATCTTCTAACATATGCTTTTTTATAATGGTATATATTCAATCACCTTGCCATGGATAGTAGGGCTGCAGACAGTATCAGAAATGCCAGAAATTCAACGCAGCTGACGAATATAAGATGCATGTCATGCAGAAAATCTTGGAAGAAGATAGTAATGTTTTTTTCCTTTGTCTTTTTGCAGAGATATTTAGAGAAAGAAAGAAATAGCATGTGTAGATTTATTATTTCAGTTCTTGCTAGGGAAAAGAATAGTGAGACAGGTAACCTTGGATGTCATTTTTCTCCATGCAACAAGTGGCTGAAATGCCGATGACATCCATTAAACATGGATACCTAGAGACTTCCAAGTAAACCCCACTGGGCTTTCCCATGCTCCCACCTCAGTGGATTGGTACCATTTCAGGAGCAACAGGAGGCAACATTTACAAGATGATAACGGGACTGTTGGAAAGCACAATCTGTCACTCCTACGCCAAGTGGGAGAGGACAGCTTTCAGAGACAGGCAGGAGACACCTCTACGCAGGCCCGCCTAGCCTTCCCTTCTTAACAGAGTGTCTATCTGTCTTGTGTGTCTGCTGGGTTTCTAACAAGGCACGTTTCTCCTTATCCTTGGAACTTATTCACGAGTAAGGGCTCTTTATACCCACACAGTAGACTTTCCAGGAACAAGCAGAAGATTAGTGCTGAAGCTAACAAACCTTAAACTCACACCCCTCACGTCCAGACTTGAACTTAATTTTTATTAGCACAAAATATAAACATGAGATTTTTTAACTCATAAAGAACATCTTAATTCGTCGAAGCTTTAGGCTCTACAATGCCCTGAATGTATCACTTTAGACTGCCCGGATCAAGGCCTCCTCTGACTCCCTCCATGGGCTCCCCACTCCCTCTATATGAAGTGCCAATGACTGTGCCCAGCGTCTTCAGCAAGATACATTTCCACTCTTTCATCCACCATTGTCCCATATGTCATTACTTGACTCATTATTTGACTTTTATTCAAACCGATTCCTCTGAGTGGATTGAGATTTTTCCTGAATCACCTGGAAAAAAACTATCTCTGATTCCACTTCAGCACCACCTCTGCAAAGTCTTCCCAGGGTCTCCGGGGAAAGGTCTTCAATGCCTGATGTACACTTTGTTCCACAGTCCAGAGCACTTTGTTCTCAATTCGCTCAATCTCCACATCCCCTGATAGTTCTCCTCCCTCCTCCCAAACACACACCTCAGCAGCAGGAGCAGGAGCACATCTTGATGACTTCCTTATTCCTAGAGGCCCCTGCAATGCCTTGCACAGAGTGACTTTCAATAAGTAGCTGATGACTGGTTTAAGGTCCCCTCCAAGGACCTCTAAGGTACTTCTTCCTGTCCTAAAGCCATTGTGGGTAGAAGCAAGAGGACAATTTTTCACAGATCCTCTTTCCATTCATAATCAAATTTTCATGGGGGTGGCAGTGGAACCAACATTATGAACCTCTTTGTTTTATCTCCTACCGCAGTTGCAATTCTTATTTGGGAATATTTTTTCAATATCATCTTCTCTTCCACAAGCTAAGGGCAGATGCAAATTTGAGTTTAAAAAAATCATATGTTTTCAATGAATATTTTCTGAAGCATAAAGGCCAGTTGATATTAGCTTGGCTTATATCTCAACTAAAAGAAGCTGGGCAGCTTCATTGGCTTTCAGTGATCACCTCCACTCATGTATTGGAATAAGCCACTGATTATCTCACAGTAGACACAGGAAAACTTTCTGAACCCAGTGGGAACAGGAAGGAAAGGGAAGGTGATGCTAACTTCTATTTTCCCCATTGACTGATTCATCCATGCACTTAGCAAACATTTCTTAAATACCCCAAAATACCAGGCACTATGCTAGAAGTTGAGGGGGGATAGAAGTTAATTAGATAGAGTCCTTGCCTATTCAAGAAATGTAAAATTCAGACAGTGGAGAGGACTCTCATATAAATATCTGCAGAGCAAATATGTGTATTAGATTATGAAATATAAGTAAAAGCTTAGATATGAATAAGATAGATACTCTCTGATATCTTATCCACTCCAAAAAGAGTGATGTGGTCTTTAGAAAAATCATTCTTTTGGAAGTAGACAACAGAACGTAGGTGTGTCAGGGTGTGCATGAAGAGAGGAGTTACTGCATTTTTGTAATTTAGGTGATACATAATGAGCTTCTGAAACTAGCAAAGTAGCAACAACAAAGAACTTCAGAGATTATTTGTAAGGCATAGAAATCCATGGGGCCGCGTCTGGCTGAATGTCAAGGGTGAAGAAGGCAGAGCAGTCAAGAGTGCTTCTGAGACTTCTAGTTGCCTCTGAACTAGAAGGTTCAAGGGATGAGAGACACCTCAACCAGTGACAACGTAGACAGGTGAAAGGCAGTGAAGCCTGAGGCAGAAAAGCCGAGTAATTGTCCAGCAAGAATTATGGTCACCTTGGAGAGCTGGGATGGGAAGTGAGGCTAAAAGTAAAACAAACAAACAAACGAACACCTCATGAAACAAAACGCTTACACCACCGTTGCAACCTGAGATGGGGACAAAACAGGGGAGGAAAATCAGCTCGTGGCCCAGGTTGGGAATCTGGAGACGTGGAGAGGCCAGTTTTCCTGTGGTGCTGTCTCTGTGGAACAGCATTTCCAGGCCCGTTGTTGGCACAAGCACTTCCATCCACCCCCTCTGTTCTCCCAGATCAAGACGGACAGGCTTTCTAATGAGGGCAGAAAATGAAGTCTTCTTCCCACTGGTGGACCAAGCTCAGCAATGAAGAATCTGGAGACAATTCACAGGACTTAAGGGTTTAAGTCAGTTTTATTGTAGATGATTACTCATGGGGAGTAGACCACAGAGACTAGGGAAAACCATCCTTGAGAAACCAGCCTCATCTCCAGAAAGGCTATACACAGGAGTAGGGCCCATGGCTCAGGAGCCTGCTGCTCAAGGCTCGGGGAGAGGATTCCATTCATGAAAGTAGAGCTATTGTTAAAGTGCAGGGCAATGTTGGGAGGATGTCCCAAGAAAGAGCTAGAGAGACTATTGTAAAACCAGGCATTTCATGACTCATGTGACTTTAAGATTGTCACATATTCCCACTGACTATTTTCTCATCTGTAAGTTGGGAATGACATTGCACTTCCTTTGAATAGTTAAGAAAATTAAGTGAGACCTAAAGGGCCTGATGCCATGCCTTACACATAGTCAGTACGCAGTGCAGGTTGATCACGAGTGCTTTCCTTGATCATCTGCATGTTACTTTACTATGTGCTATCTGCATATGAACTGGTCTTGTCTGGAGTATAGGAATAAGCCTTCTATTGGAACAGTTCATGGATCTAGCTCTGAAGAGGTGAGGCTAGGGAGACAAAGGCAGGGGACTTTGGTCATTGAGTAGACAATTGGAATATTCACAAATCAATATTTTGTTTTTTTAAATAAATGAAAGTAGATTTCCATTAAGAAGAACAATGACAAGACCAGAAAACAAACTGGTCTTCTTGTCAAGTGTTCAGTGATGCAGAATCCCTGAAACCTGGATCTGTGGCAATAAAGGAGACTCAAAATAGCCAAGGCTGGCCGTTGGGCATGACCAACTCACTAGCCATCCTGAGACAGGGCAATTACTCACATTACTGTGGACAGTTAATTGCTAAAGTCACAGCTTGCTTGAAAGAGAGAAGAACATCCTTTTGGATGCCAGCTGTGTAATGAGGGAGCTGCTTGACTAAGCAGATTTTGGGTTAATGAAAAACAGACCCTCTGTCACTGTGATCAGCGCCTGCCTGTGTTAAGATTAAATTGTGTATATTGCTGACTGTCCTACATTTTTACATCAAAAAGAGAGCAGAGGGATGACATTTGCAGTAATTTGGCTAAGGGCTATAGCAACCTAATTAGAAATGTTCAGTCCTACAAGTTCACAAAATTTTATTGTAGCAATCACTCTTGAAAAATTCATTCTGAAAATGCAATAAGCAAAACCCCAAACTGGTAGATGGTACATGGATTCTGAGGATAAGTTCTGTATTAGAAGCCAAAGTACACAAAGCTAAAGGCCTCCAAGGCAGTGACAGTGGAGGCCCTGTTCTTAGCAGGACTATTCAGTCAGGGCCTACCTGGTTTCTGGCTGCTGCAGCCCTCATGACCCCAGCCAGAGCCACTTGAGTGCAACCTGCATTCAGGATTTTCTTCCCAAGTGCCTACTTGACTCTCCTCCAGACCCCTTCCCTGCTCTCTCTGGGACAGTAGTTCTGGAACTTCAGTTATCATCCATGAGAATGATCCAGGGTACTTGATAACAGTGCCCAGCATCTTTTGATACGTTTCACTCATTCACCCAACAGGACTTTGAATGTCTTCTCTGTGCCAGATACTATCTTCCTATCAGATTTCATTACTTTAAGCTCCTTTCAAGAAAGACCACTATCAGTTTTATCACTGAAGCTACTCCAGTGCCCTGGATACTGACTCGCACATGATGGATATGCAGTTACCATGAATTGATTTAATTTCTATACCAATGATTCTCAAACTGACTGTACACCAAAATCAATTAAGGAAACTTCCAAAACATACTAGTGTTTAATCTCCATATCAGAACAATTAAATTAGAATCTCTGGGGTGAGGGCAGATACCTGTTATGTTTTAAAAGCTGTCCAGATGATTAAATGTGCAGCCAGGTTTGAGACTCACTGTGCTAATTGTTTTGGTCTCAAACTTAGGGTACAAAGAATATCTGGAGGGTCAGTAGTTTAGCATACTCCCCAGGCATCAGATCTAGACATTCTGATTCAGGAGGTCATTGTGCTATGAAACTGCTTCTGGTGCAGGTATCCCAGGAAGCACACTTTGAAAGCTGTTTTTACGTCAATCCTGACTAGGCAAGAGGGATTTAAGGAGCTTGGGACTACCCTTAAGTTTCCACACAGTTAAAAATGCTCCTCCTTCAATCTAGATACAACTGTTCGTCCTCATGACCCGGTGCCCTGTGTAGACACTTTGTGATGTTTTTTCCTTGCCATGAGAAGTAGATCTACCTCTCCTTTGATTTTTGTTACATTGAGTGAGTAACACATTATTTCGTATAATCTTTGAGAAATTTGATTTGCAGTCAGAGCTTTCTTCTTAATCTTTGACATCCCCAAAGATCAATCTGTTTCTGAATATTTAGCTCTGGGGTGCTTCACGGTATAGAGTAGTTGACTTAATACACAAATGAATGATTGAAAGACTCAGCTTGGAGTCAGGACTACCTTATGGTTTGGTTAAGATATCTTTCTTAAATCTAAAACCCTGTCTGGGCATCTTGTCAGTTATGCTGTGACTAAGGCCTCAGGAGAACATGTCCTGGTTTATCTTATGGTAGAAACTGAAGCCCTGCCCAGAGAGAGGTCCTACAAGGCACAGGGAAGTAGATGGGAGTGTATGATCACTTTACAAGGGAGGAGAAATTGAAGAATAGGGTATCCCTATGAGACAGGTGATTCTGACCTCCCAGTCGTTATAAAATCTCCACTGCAGGGCCATGTCAATGCCCATGGTACGAAGGCTTCACACGGCAGTGCCATTTAAGTTCTGCCTTGTCTCCCTGCAGCTGGGTCTGTCTTCCCAGCTTCTTTGTAGATACATCTTTCTCCACTTTCTGTGTCCTCTTTGTGTATCACCCCAGGGTAATCCTGACAGCGTTCAGCCATGTGCTAAACCAGGGGCTGCCTGTGGACAAATCCAGCCTGTTTCCTGCTTCCATGCAACCCTCCTGCACACTAGCATTTTGATGTGTGGGATCTGCACTGGGGTGTTCCCCATTGCACCCTAAGCCTTGGCTCCCTGACCAGTGGCTAAAGCTTGCTGCTGGCTCCCTCTGCCCTTGCTGCCTCCTATACATTGAAGCCTTTGCTGCTTGACAACTGCTGGACACAGCATGGAGGAAATCTCAGCTACAGATCAGTGACTCAGTGAGTCACCTTGCCTCCACCGGCTTTCCTAGTTGGGAAGGCAGACAAGAGCATTCCCAGACCTGGGTGTCACTGAGACTCAGACAGCCAGTGATAACATCTGTCCTCCAGCCTGACCTGCACTGCCCCTAGTTGTCCCTCCTTTGAGAATGTCTGCCAGCAGCCTAGCAAGAAGTATATTCACCACCCCAAATGACCCTTGGCCACTCATGGGATAAAAGCTTGGTCCCCTTCCAAAATAGAAGGCAAACAACATCACACAGGGAAGTTTTGTCTCTTGTCACTTATTACACAGTGCACAAATGATATCCTCAATGTGGCCTTTTGGTCTATAAGTCTAAATATTTACTATCTGCTCCTTTAGAGAAAAAGTTCACCAACTGCTACACCCATGCATGGCCTCTCCTTTAAAGAGTGAACTTCAAAATTGTTTCTGAAAAGGATCCTAAAGACTTGTGCTTCAGTACTCTACCTGGTGCGATTGTTATGAAACTAATTCCATCCAGGGCTGTTGATTTCTTTTTCATTTTCAACATGACCCAGAAGAATAGCTCCAGGCCCGTGGAGTCTGCTTCTTTGTTTTCCTAAGTACTGATTGAGACACAGAGTTAGAAAATGAAGTGGTGAGAAACAACAGAGGCTTTATTTATGGTTATTAACATTTGCCAAAACAAAGTTTTCTCTGGATTTGTTTAGAACTAACAGAATATTTACTCACGACAGGGAATGATCTCAGCAGCCTGTCCCTTGGTGATCTTGCTTTTTGCTTTCACTGGCCTGTCCTTGTTCATCTACAGTGTGATCCATCCTGTGGGCTGATTCTTCTTGTTTCCTTCATTTCTGAAGGAGGAAGTTGGTTTGCAAAGCATATAGGAAACCGGACTCAGTTTAGCTCATGAATTTCCTTCAAGAAGTCCATGTGAGTGGGGCGTGGTGGTTGCATGGCTTGATTCTGCCACGGCTACTTAATTAGGTGACTTCACAGGTAATTTGTTTCACCTCTTTGTGCCTTGGTTTTCTTGTTTCTTAGTTGAGTATAGTAGTTTCTATCTTGTCATCCTCAAAATGTGTAAGCTTCTCCCATCTACTGTGTTAGGGCCAAGATTTTCAAAGATGAGTAAGGCAGGCTCATGATTTCAGCAGGACAGAGAAGATGTGTACAAAAATAACTAAAATAAAGAGTAGAAAGGGAGCCATGAGAAAGCAGGGAGATTATGCCATCACCATTCAGAGCCAAGTGTAGCAGTTTTGCCTGTCCTAGATCCTAAAGACCACACCGTCCAGGTAGAAACTGGGCAGGTAGACTGGATGGTTAAGGGAGTTTCTTAGAAAAATGAACAGTAAAAGATAAGGCCATGGAATGTCCAAGTTAAGTTCCAAAGATTGCCTCATTTTATAGAAGAGAAAACTAGAACCTCGAAAATAGAAAGGCTAAGTCTTTACATGCTCTGGTGGATAATCAGCAGAGCCCCCAACTACAGAGGAGCTCTAATGTTGATAAGTATTTGAAACCAACTACAGGAACGTGAAAGACATTCTAGTCCATTTAATAGTATACAGATACTTAAACACACAAGTGCACCTTGAGGGACACCGGCCTTCAGACCACAGCAGGTCCCAACAGTCTTATTGAGATGCTTCAAAGTGTGGTATGTCCATAAAATGCTCAGGAGGCCCCTTCACTCTGAGCTAAGAAAAGAATGCTTTCCTTGAGTGCAGCAAGCCTAAGTGTTGTGCTTCCATGACTTTTTGTCCTTTGTTATTTATCAGCAAGTTATTCTCAGAGCCAGAGACTTCACTGATCAATCAATCAATCCATGAATTCATCAATAAATTCACTGCTTATGAACATTTGACAAAGTTGTGTCATTTAAGTGGGGAACAGGAGGCCTGTTGTATAATGGAAGATCCACTAATGCCAAAGGAAGGATCCATTATGCCTCTGATACAGAAATTTCCATCTCCACGGGTTGAATGTTAACCACCCTCTCCTTAGAATCCATGTGTCTCTGGGGAAATAGATGTGCGAGGCAAAGTACTTAGACCTTATTTTCTTCCACCTCTCCTGGAGACCACTGAACTTCAAAGCCTACCTGGCTGCTAGATGATGCAATCTGCTAATTGTCTTATTAAAATAAGAAAGTAGGGCAAGCCTGTCTCCCAACACCTTGGTATTTATGTCTCAGCATTTGTATGACAGAATAAACCTCAAGAGGTTTTATATTTCCTTACTGGCAATTTTAGAGTATGATTGGATTCACTTTTTCTGTGTTCTTGTAGGTGATTCAGTGTCTCAAATTTTGTGATGAAACAAAACCCATTGCTTGAGGTCAAAGTGAAAATTCAATTCAATAAATATTCTTGAACATCTATTGCAGGCTTTGAGTTATGCTGTGTCTTGGACTTTCAAAGTTAAAGAAGAAAAAATTCTTACCTTCAAGTAATAGCATTTTTCACTAGATAAAGTGTACCATTTGGGAGTCAGAAGACCAAATTACAAGGTCTGTTTCTGAGTTTTTCTGCAAGTGTCTGCCTTTCAGGCTGCTTTTCCTTTCTGAGCTTCAGTTTTGTTATTGATAAAATAAAGATAATGATATTTCCTACCTTGTTAATTGTGAGGCATACTGATAAAATACATCTTATATATCAGTTTGGCCAATTTCACACTATAGGAACCTGATAAACATTAACTACTATTATTCCTCACAGTATTGTTAGAGATATTACATGATGACCAGTATAATTTTGGTTTTCCAAAGCTATCTATTAAGAATAATGATAGCTTCAAAGAAATTTATAAATAAAAATATTAAATTCTCACCTCTCATAAACAGAGTTATTTTGAGATAAAAAATATACAAGTGCAGACAGTGCTCCAGGAAGGTTAGCACAATTAACTCCTACCAGGTAAAATAGCTTCCACCTTCCAACAGCTTTTGCACCTGTCTTTTACAATGGCCAAAGGACTAGGAAAGCTCGACCATTTGTTTGGAGATATAAGTAATCAGTGGAAAAGCCAAGAATTCAACTGAGTCTATTGTTCCCTTCCAATTACATGTGCCAAATAATTTTTATTTTGAGGGTGAAAAGTTGGGGTATATGGAGCTGGGGAAGGGAGTATAAGTCCAGGAACCAGGAGAATCTGAATTCTCCACTTCTTACTATTTCCAAAGGCCAATTATTTCTTTTTTCTGCCACATTTTTAGGATCCTTCTTTTCCCACACTTCAGCTACTGTGTGTAAGTGCTTGAGAGAAAGCACAGGCAAAGTGTCATCTAAATGCAGTGCTTTTGTTCCAGGACACAATATTGGCTCAGATCCCTTGGTTTCCCCATCCAGGAAGGCCAGACAGTGAACTAAAGCTGCTGCTCTCTGTTTTATAACATTCAGACCCAAGGTAGAGTCACCAGCCTCTGCCTCTTTTCCCCTGAGTCCTGCCCTAGACTCTTGAGTCTTCCTCAGTCAAAGGGTCCTCTCAGCTTAAAGCTTCTCTTCTCCCATTCAGTGTCAAAGTCAAATGCTGACTCACAAAACTTTCAAGATCAATGGCCTCTGAGGCCATATTGGACTTGAAATAAGAAACGCATCTAACAGCATAGGGAACAAGCTTTGGTGTTCAGTGAACAGGTGTGGGTGGATTAACAAAAGGTAGACTAATAATAAAATAAAAATATGTCTTTACCCCTAAGTAAAAGTACATGGAATTGAGTTATTAACTGTTCCTTCACTTACCTCTTATATCAAATATGCCATGCCATACAGTGGCCTTGTACTAATTTCCTGTTGTTTCTATAGCAAATCATCCCAAACTTGGTGGTTTCAAACAGTGAAGATATGTTCTCTCACAGCTCTGGAAGTCAGGCGACTAAAATTCAAATCTCACAGTCGCTGCATTCCTTCCAGAGTGCTCTAAGGAAGCGTTTATCACCTCCCTTTCTCCAGCTTCTAGAATTTGTCTGTCTTCGTGACTCCACGTCTTCTCCTCCATCCTCAAGAGCATCACTTAAGCAGTTAGTGCTACCATCACACCATCTTTCTCTGAGGTTAGCAATGTAGTGCACTCCTGCAATGACCTTTATAATTTCACTAGGCCTACCAGGATTATCCCAGACGACCCCCAACTCAAGATCCTGATGCAATTCCACCTAGAGGGTCCTTTTGCCATGAAAGGTAGCAAACCTCAAGTCCAAGAATTAAGTATGGAGACATATTGGCATCCATTATTCTATCAAACCCTCCCTCCCCTAGTTAGAATTCTGTGGGTGTTTATATATAAAAAGAGATGGGAATTGACTTTTGGTTTTTATACCTATAAGCAGAATGGATAAAAGACAAAGTATTACTGATCTTTCTCCAGTTCATTTGATATTGGATTGTAGGAAGTCAATGTGAATTTTCCTTCCAATATCCTCAGAATGTTTTCTTCTTAATCCATGGGAGTTACAGTAAAGTTTGTTTACAGACAAGTTGCAAACTCTTATCTTCATCTTGGAGAGCAGATTGGCATCGGGCTTTGCGAGGCCACAATCCCAATGTATGTCTCTGATTCTTATGTTTCTGTCTAGTCCCAGAAAGGCAAATCAACCCTTATACATAATAACCGTGTATCTACAGGAAAAAAAGCAAAGAAGGCGAAAATAGAGTTTTATCAAAATTCTTTCTTCAATAAACATCTGAAGGAAATAAACACAATCAATATATCCTTCGCCCAGTGAGTGAAGGAAACATATGTACGCCTTTCTCAGGGCACAAGAGATGGTGACTCAACACGGGTAGGTGGATCATGATGCAAAGGTTCAAGTGCAAATGAGAGGAACATGTTGCAGGAAAAACTCATAAATTATGAGTCAAAGTGCCTAAGTCTGTTGTCATCCTGACACTCATATGATCCTGCACAAATCATTTAATGTCCCTGAGTCCCATGTTCTTCACTTGTATATTGAAGTCCTGTTTCCCTTGACTACCTCATATGGCTGTACTTCAAGTTGTCTAAATAAACAAAATATTAGGTTAAATTAATTGTTTTGATACCACCCCTACTCATGGCCTTATGATTTGGAGAGATGACCTTTATTGGCTTCTCTTTGGGGACTTGTGGACTGGTTCTACTCCCTCTATTCCGTTGAGCATGTGGAAGCCATCAATGACTTGAAGGAAGTCAACCTTTCTGCCTGAGTGTGGGATTCTTTTTTTTTTTTTTAGTACCAGGGATTAAACTCAGGGGTACTCGACCACTGAGCCATACCCCCAGCCCTATTTTGTGTGTTTTATGTAGAGACAGAGTCTCACTGAGTTGCTTAGCACCTCGTCATTGCTGAGGCTGACTTTGAACTCACAATTCTGGTGTCTCAGGCTCCCAAAGTGCTGGGATTACAGGCGTGCGCCACTGAGTGTGAGATTCTTATATTCCATGTCCGTATGTGGTAGGATTAACACAGGGAAGGTGGAGTGGTGGCTCGTTCTTCACTGGAGTGGCAGCACTTTTTACTTCTTTCTTTTCCTTAGTCATTATTTCCTGCTGGATGTTTGTGCTAGAGAGAAAGTGACATCCAATCTCATTTGGAAGCTTTCTCTTCCTAATCAATGTTGTCATCTTCCATCCCTTTCTATGATGCATGCTGAGCTCTCAATATTGACCTGCAATGGCTTAGTGTGGGGAAATATAATCTGTGCCCAGCTACAGTGTAGTTTTACTTTATATATTATATTTATTGACTTAGTATTTGTTGTGAGCTGTTTATTAGTAACTTGTTTTTCTTATCACCTTCTGGAAAATGTTAAAAAGAAGTTGTAGTATGTTGTGTTTGTTTTGTTTGCAATGTCTCTCAGCAAGATGGGAGGTGACAATGCCATCATATTGTCATGTATGTCCCTAATAGTATGGTCATCTCACAATAATTCAGTTAGCTTTCAGAGATGGTCCAACATTTTTTCCCCTAAAAGAAGTCCCTCAGCCTTTGATATCTATAAAAGTCTTAGCTTCTAATACTAGAGATACTTTAGATTTCTTTCCTTATTACCTACAATTCAGTTAACAAATATTGAAAAAAAAAAGCATACAAGGATGTTTAAGTTTTTTTCCATGGCTGTAGGACAGATTCTTCCCCTATATAGGAATGTCTGCATCTCACTGTTGATAATAACATTATTAGAGAAAAACAATCTAAAGAAGAAATAGCTGAACATCACTATAATGTCAATATTTTATTCATTTTTATAATAAAAGCTGAAGTGTTGAGACAAATTAGAGAGCATAAATAACACTGAACTGAATCAGAAAGTCTCAATTCTCCTCCTGACTATGCCAATTATTATCTTTGCAATATTAGCATGTTATATCTGTCTTACCTACCTCCCTGTAGTGATGCTTATGAAAGAAAATTTTCTAAAAGTGCTTTTGAATGTTAGAATAGTATACAGATAGATTAAATAATTATTAATAAAGAGCTCAGCATATCGTAGGACTGGTTCTTTCCCATCTTGTTTCTCTTCCTCATCTAGAAAAATACTTCTGAACCTCAAATTTCACATCATAAAAAGATGCTTGTAGAAAGTGAAACTAAGATCCCTTCTGGTGCTAACATTAGATCAGTCCAAGTGGGCTGGACATTTCATCCAAGATATTTTAAGGCAATAAAGCACTTTCCTAATCAAAGAACTTTTCAAAGGGAACACTTTGAACCTTTCTTATGAGTCATTTCACAGTTGGGGACACCTTCTAATTTTATTTTCCACCATCACCAATCAATCACTGAAGAAAAGGAAGTAACTTGAGTTAGAACTTTTAAAAAGCCTTAATAATTCTGCCCATAACAGAAAAATGTCTGTCGTGTAGGGAAATCGCTCATTTCCATAAGATTTGGATGTTCAAACTGTCCACTAAATTGAGAGCATTTGAGGCAAACGCAGCTGAATAATTTGCCAGAAAAGTATATAAATGGGATATTATGACTACTTCCTCTAAGAGATCATAATCAGCCCTTGTCAGAATAGAACTGGCTTCGTCCTTTTCCTAAGGCAAAATTAAAGAAACCATCAGGTTTCCATGAGCACATTTAGCATCTTCCCCTTAGATTTATAGGTAAGATATTAGTTAGAAAGATGAGGTAAACTATCCAGGCTCACACAGCAATTCAGCAAAAGAACTAGACTTCATACTGGTTAGAACTGCAATTCTAGTACTGTTTTCCAATGTTACCTCTTTAATAGGAAAATGTGTTTTGGGAAGATTCATATTCTTCATGCATCAGGAATTGAAAATAGGCAAAAGCTCAGCACTTAAGTATATACTGAGCTGTGCTTTTCAAATAGCATCACTTCTATTTAAAAAAAAAAGAAACTTTGATATCCCCTCTTGCTATATAAGATTGGGGATATTTATGAAGTATAATGAGTTGACTGATAGATCACTTGTGTTGAGCTCTGCCTTTTAAGCACTGGATGACCAGCAATCAGGAGATTTAGGTCCTACCACTGATCAGATGTGAGAACTTCTGTAAACTAGAATCCCTGCCATTTCTAACTCTAATAGCCAGTCACCTATGCTTTATATTGAATGTATAACTATCATTAGGAGCCTTAGAAATTTCTATCAGTGACTAAATCAAGAGTCCCTACATAGGTCCTTCAAATCCAACATCAGTTGTCTCTGATCTTAAGGAAACCTGGAGGTACCATTCAGGATACTGCTCAGTCCTTTGAGTTCTTTATTCTTCAGGAACTAGCTATAGGAAATAATAATTTCTACCCATGCCTTCCCATAGTCTTTTCTCCAAAAGAGAAATGAGGTGATTACAGTCCACCAAGGGCATTGAACTTTTTACAACCAAAGAGCACATTTTTAGTTTTGTGAGAGATTTTGAACAGAAATTTTAGAAAATGAATGTCTACTAAATAGACTCTTTTATAATGATTATCTCTATTTTTATTTCTATTTGTTATTGGGTAAAGAAATATGTAACAGCTTATAATAGTTCCTACCAATATGCTTATTACAAATCATTTTAGCCAAATTGACATTCCAGTAAATGTGTATAATTTTGCGGAGAAGTAATGCATATTATCTACTTTAGTATAAGAAATTTTGAAAAGTCCTAAAGGGTCTCTTGTATTATCACTAATAAGCCTAAAGAATTTCTGCTGAAAATTATCCCTCTGTTCCCCTAGAGGTGAGAGATTTAACTATCTTCTGATCCTCAATGGAAAGGCCTAAGTAGATAATTGGAATGTATTCATAATAGAAAAATAAGTCTGAGGAAGAAAGTGAGATATTTGGGCTTTATTTATTTTTAATTAGACTACACACCTCCAGGTGAAACATATTTTCTTGGTTACATTTCATGGGGGTGTTAATGCATTCTTAACTCATGATAAGTCAAGAGAATATTTTAGAGGAACGTTGAAATTCTCCCTGGTAAAACTTGAAAACTTGGAGAACCCTGTGTTTTGAACAGTCTTCTTTTAGAACTCTTGCCTCTAACCATATGGGTTGCTGAGTAATACATATTTTTATGAAGACAGCATATACACACACCAATTCTGGTAGAAATGAAATGGCCAGCTCTGCACAGTCCCAGGGCAATAGGAAGGGCAAGCCCTGTGCTCCAGCTCCACGGGGACATTCTGAAACCCCAGGAGTCCTCAGCCTTTTCAGTATTCAGCTTCTGCCTCTCTCCAGTGAAAAAGTAGACTGGATTCATTTGGATGCCTCAGGGAATCTCTCGTGTCCTTTGCAGATGAATGTTCTGAGAGTCACAGGTCTCTCGGACTTGACATCCAACTTTATTTTTCTGACATCACAACTTTCATTTTCTAAAGCTGACAATTATTTGACCAACTAATATCAGTCTTCACATTTTGCTGAGGTTTATTTCATATGTTTCTTTATTTCACCAATCATTCAGTCAAGCTTTATTACAAACCTACTTTGTACTACTACAAAAATGATAAAGTCATAGAAGCGGTCTTCAAAGAGTTCAGGAGTGATTTTTAGACATGCAAGTACCAGGTAATTACAGTCAAATAGGCAAGTACCCTGATAGGTGACATGCTCAGGCAGGGGAGACGCACAGCAGGAAGGAGCCCCCAGTAAAAAGGTGGCTCTCAGAGGATAAATAAAACGCAGATGAAGAATGGATAGAATGTTGTGGGCACAGTCATGCAGAGACTGGCGAACACGGGGAGGAGACCCCTGAACCTGTAGAAGAATGTGTTTGGTGGCCAGGGTGGGGAGGATTGGGGAAGTACAGAGTGGAAGCATCAGGCATGACATGGAATTCGATGACGGATTTGGACTTGGGCTTACATGTCAAGAGAAGTCACTGGAAAATTTAAGTGTGGGGTGGTGTGCCAAGTTTGAATTGTAGAGGGATCACTTTGGTTTGTAGAAGAAATGTAAAAGATGGCACAGCAAAGGTAGAGGAAAAAGAGAAGCTGATGGCAAAAACAATTAGTTAGGAAGATTTTGCTGAAATTCGAGAAAAGGCATGAATTCAAATAGCCATAAGAAAAAGAAGACTGAATACAATTGAGTGATATGAAAGGAAAATGCTGGATAGGACACAAGGACACTAAATGGTGAATGTTATAGTTAAACTCTTTGAATCTAAAACTCAGTCTCAAATCATCTTATAAATTAGAGCAAATATAATCGACCACATGTTAAGCTGTAGAACTCCACAGCTGCACTCTGCATCCTCCCCTGTAGACCTTCTACCAAGGTTTTAATGATTGGGAAAAGCAGCATGACAAAAATCCTTTACTCAACAAAAATATCCTCAAGCCCCATTAAAGAGTGTGTAATGGAATGTTACAAATGGAGTATTACAAGGGAAAAATATAAATGACCACAAATCCAAGGGGACTCAGCTCTTCTTTCCAGACTATATTCAACTTTAATAAAGAAATTTAATAAGCTCGTGCGTTCCTCCCGACTTTGGATACAGCAGTGCTGATCAATAGCATTCATTTCTAGACAGAGGGGGACCTGAGACGAATGGCATAGCAGCATGTTGATGCTAAAGCTTGTGAGTAATGGCACAGGGTGGTGGGGGGTAATGGAGATCTGAGAGAGGAAACAGCCCAGCAAGCCTGGCTTGGCTCTGGATGTCCAGCTGTGCGCTGCTCCTCTGGATTCTATTAACACCTCTTATCCTAACAACTGGGCTTTGGGCTTCCTGTCATCTCAAAGGAGAACAAAAAAGAGAAAGCTGTTTATTTTTCCCTGTGTTTTTGATTCTAAATGAAGCTCAAAGCTTTGAATTTGGAAATTGAAGTTTTGTTAGAGACAGATTTCACCTAACAGAAGGATGAATTTGCAGATAATCAGATGTCCTTCATGGGAGTGGGCTGAGTTGGAAGACAAGCAGCTAGTGATTTCCCCATCAATGACAATGTGCCAGAGGAGATCAAGTGAGCATCATGTAGGAACATTGTTAGGTGAATCCTCGCATTGGGGCAAATTTTGACTAAATTAACTCTGAAAGTTCCAAATAAATCCAAGTATTTCTCTCCTAGTTGATTTTACTTTCTTTCTCCATCTTTCCCTGTTTTCCTTTCCCTTTTTTAATCCCTGTTTTATTTTTTTAATTAATTTATTTATTTGTTCTAATTACTTATACATGACAGCAGAATGCATTTCAATTCATAGTACACAAATGGAGCATAATTTTTTATATTTCTCTGGTTGTATATGAAGTAGAATCATACTATTTGTGTTATCATACATGTACCTGGGGTAGTGGTGTCCATCTCATTCCACCATCTTTCCTACCCCCATGCTCCCTCCCTCCTCCCCCTCCCTTTGCCCTATCTAAAGTTTTTCCATTCCTCCCATGACCCCCTCCATTATGGATCAGCATCCACTTATCAGAGAGAACAATCAGCCTTTGGTTTTTGGAGATTGGCTTACTTCACTTAGCATGATATTCTCCAACTCCATCCATTTACCGCAAATGCCATGATTTTATTCTCTTCTAATGCTGAGTAATATTCCATTGTGTATATATACCACAGTTTCTTTATCCATTCATCTATTGAGGAGCATGTAGGTTGGTTTTACAGTTTGACTATTGTGAATTGTGCTGCTATGAACATTGAAGTGGCTGCGTCACTGTAGTATGCTGTTTTTAAGTCCTTTGGGTATAGACCGAGGAGTAGAGTAGCTGGGTCAAATGGTAGTTCCATTCCAAGTTTTCTAAGGAATCTCCATACTGCTTCCCAGTTTAGTTGCAGTCCCACCACATTGTAAGAGTCTGCCTTTTCCTCAACAATTATTGTTACTTGTATTCTTGATAACTGCCATTCTGATGGGCATGAGATGAAACTTAGAGTAGTTTTTATTTGCATTTCTTTAATTACTGGAGATGTTGAGTATTTTTTCATATATTTGTTGATGGATTGTATATCTTCTTCTGAGAAGAGTCTGTCCAGTTCCTTAGCTCATTTATTGATTGAGTTCTTTGTTTTTATGTTGTTTTTTGAGTTCTTTTTACATCCTGGAGATTAGTGCTCTATCCAATGTGAGTGTGGGAAAAATTTGCTCTCATTCTGTAGTGTCTTTCTTCACCTCATTGATTGTTTCTTTTGCTGAGAAGAAGCTTTTTAGCTTGAATTCATCCCATTTATTGATTCTTGATTTTATTTCTTGCACTTTAGGAGTTTTGTTTAGGAAGTCAGGGCCTAAGCCGACATGATGAAGATTTAGGCCTACTTTTTCTTCTATTACTCACAGGGTCTCTGGTCTAATTCTTAGGTCCTTGATCCACTTTGAGTTGAGTTTTGTGCATGGTGAGAGATAGGAGCTTAATTTCATTTTGCTGCATATGGATTTGCAGTTTTCCCAGCATCATTTGTTGAAGAGGCTGTCTTTTCTTCAATATATGTTTTTGGTGCCTTTGTCTAGTATGAGATAGCTGTATTTATGTGGGTTTATCTCTATGTACCCTATTGTGTGGTGGCCAGCACCTTGCTGAGGAATTCTTGCCTGCTTGGAGGGATAAGCCTCCTGGAAAATTAAAGTCTAGAATAATTAGTAAAGAACAAAATACAAAGTCAGAAAAGACAGTTTCAGAAGTTGGAGCCCCTGACAGGCCCAGACCATGTAGGAGCTGGAGCTAGACAACAAGAAAATGCCTCCTGAGGTTAATTTAAGGGGGTACACCGAAGGCAGGGATAAATTTTCAAGGGTATAGTGTCGCTTCGTGATGTCTTGCAGTCAGCAGGTTGATGGGCATCTTAGCAAGTCACACCCATCTCAGAGGGGCTGTGGGGCTACAGCAGGTCACCCCATCTCTGGTGCTGTGTGGGACTTGAAGAGAGCTCACAATGAGTCAGGGCAGTCAACCAAAGGAAATGCCCACGTGTCATTGCCAGACATCAAATTCTCCTATTCAACAGGTTATGATGCGCAATATGATACACAGCCCACAGGCAGCTCTTTACAGTCTACAGTCCTCTATTCTGTACCATTGGTCTATAAGTCTATTATGGTGCCAATAGCATGCCATTTTTGTTACTATAGCTTTGTAGTATAGTTTAAGGTCTGGTATTGTGATGCCTCCTGCTTCACTTTTCTTGCTAAAGATTGCTTTGGCTATTCTGGGTCTCTTATTTTTCCACATGAATTTCATAATTGCTTTTTCTATTTCTATAAGGAATGATGCTGGGATTTTAACTAGAATCTCATTGAATCTGTATAGTGCTTTTGGTAGTATGGTCATTTCTTGACAATATTAATTCTGCCTATCCAAGAACAAGGAAGATCTTTCCAAATTCTAAGGTCTTCTTCCTTTAGTGTTCTGTAGTTTTCATTGTAGAGTTCTTTCACCTCTTTTATTAGGTCAATTCCCAAGTGCTTTATTTTTTTAATTTCTTTAAATTTTGAGGCTATTGTAAATGGGGTAGTTTTCCTAAGTTCTCTTTCAGAATATTTGTCACTGATGTATAGAAATGCATTTGATTTATGGGTGTTGATTTTATATCCTGCTAATTTGCTGAATTCATTTATTAGTTTTAAAAGTTTTCTAGTGGAACTTTTTATATCCTATAAGTATAGAATCATGTCATGGGCAAATAGTGATAATTTGAGTTATTTTCCTCTTCATATCCCTTTAATTTCTTTTGTCTATTTAACTGCTCTGACTAGAGTTTCAAGGACTGTGTTAAATAGAAGTGGTGAAAGAGGGTATCCCTGTCTTATTCCAGTTTTTAGAGGGGATTCTTTCAACTTTTCTCCTTTTTGAATGGTGTTGGCCTTGGGCTTAGCATAGATAGCTGTTACAATGTGGAGATAAGTTCTTATTAACCCTAGTTTTTCTAGTGTTTTGAACAGGAAGGGGTGCTATATTTTTTGAATGTTTTTCTGCATTATTCCCTGTTCTAAAGATACAATTTGTTTTATATTCACAAAAAAATCCCCACTAAGATATACCTCATAGAGATGTTTAAAATACAATAGGATATCAATGAAATTAGGAATTAGAGGCAAAACAAACATAAGAAAATAAGATGATACTAACAGAAATATTGATTCCTAAAATAGAACCCGTAAAATGGTATGTAATTACCAGAGGTGAGCCATGGGCTGTGATTGGTGCTTTCTCATGGCCAAAACAATCTGACTCTAAATTTTAGTGACCAATCTAAAAGGACAAGTAATGAACAAAATGGCAAAATGAAGTCTCATTGTGAAAAGAGTTAGCTAGTGCCTTAGAAAAAGCAATGTATTTTCTTGGTTCTGACCTCAAAAATTTGTCCTAGGAGTTTTCATGAAGGCTAGACTTTGCAAGATGGTAGATGACATGTTTCAACTGTTTCTACAGCTATTTCCACACAGTAACTTCCATATGCACTGAGACTCTAAGCTCATCTTGCCAAGTTATCATCAACCTTGAAAACAGTTCATGATTGATCGTAACTCTCCAGCCTGCCGAGAGTCAATACATATCACAGTCATTCCTTTGTACAAGTTTTTTATTGGTTAAATAAACAAATATACACATGAATGAATGTACAAATAAATATTCATCATGAATCTTGTTTTCCTACTCCCATAGCAATAGTTTCCTCCTCCTCTATCATTAGAAAAATTTCCTTTTGCTTTGGCATGGGAGTTAATCAAAATTTTTAAATTATATTTTATTATTTTATGCTATAATTCTAGGGCAAAAATTTTGACTTATCACTAATTTGTAATGTTTGATATATAAATACACACACACACACACAAACCATGACTAAATCTGGTAGTGTTTTGCATGTTGCAAATAGAGTTGTCTAGAGAAGTGACCCAAAAAGATCTGACATGTAATAGCTCTATTACAAAAATATTTGGTGAAGCAGTAAGAGAAATAGAAAGTAGAAAGAAGTAGAAAGTGGATCCTGAAGAAAGTCTTAAGTGAATAAATTTTAGTTTTACCATTTTCCACTTTTGAAAACCTTTGGGTAAGAAATGTAATCAGAACTTATCTTTTCATCTCAGTGAACATGCCAGTACTGCAGGCCATTTTGTTGTGAGACCCTAATAAAATAATGCAAATCAATATATTTTGTAAATCATTATAACAGAGTTATTGCTTCCATAGTTCTTACAAGAAACAAAAATGATTTTAAAGTCATAAGAATTCTCATAGTCAAGCTAACAATTGGTTTCAAAGGGTTCAATGTTTTTGAAATGCACACTTTTTTTTTGTTTGTACAGAGGGCATTTTCCGTAATCATCTCAGGGGTGCCACGGAAAGATAAAATAGAAAAGAATAAAGGCATTGCTAATTTTTCCCTACCTTTCTGAGAATTTCTGGGAAAAATTAGTATTTTCTGTGAATAAATAATCAATCAAAAAAGGGGAGATTCTGGTTTTAGATAACCAGTTAAGCATAGCAGCAAAAACTGGAGGGGAAAGAAACATTTAATACAGAAAGTCAATTACCTAGGACAGTAACACGTGTGGGTTTTATTGCTAAAGTCAGGAAAACAGTGATTACAAAATACAAAAAAAAGAAAAAAGAAAAAAAAATTCAAGTAACCAGAAATGCCAAATGGCACAGAAGGCTTTTTTCTTCCTAAGGTATTAATGCAAAGATATTAGAAATGAAAGATACTGTGCCAAACTGGGTCCCATGTGTCCCTCACAGTTTCCTAAATCTTCCATAGGGCTTAAGAAACTGCATTTTCTTCACAAAGTCTTTCATGATGCCAAATATTCTGTTTCTTCTCTTGTCTCTGAAATGTGAGGCATTTTAAATCCCATTCTGGTAATTTCTATTAAAACCTGTGTGTTTAGTAAATTTCATTCATTTGTCCATTGACAAAACAACAAACAACTTTCATTGCACACTTTCTATTATGTCCTAGGCACCATGATAAAGGACAAATTGCCCAGGAGAAGATAAAAACACAAACACATTTGTTCAATCACTATTACAGGGTGCACTGAGAGATATACAGGGTATGGGAGAAGGAGGAGGTCATTTCCACTCTAGGTGGTAAGAGACCTTGGAATGTTATGCAAAAGAGGGGGCATATTAGCTGTATGAGGTGTCTTAAGAGTTAAGTCTTAGCAGTGCTAGCCAAGGGAATCAGGAGCAGAATATTTCTAGGAAAAAATTCATCAGCATTAGCACAGGCATTGAAAAAGAAATGTCTCTGTGATCAGAAACCACAAGAAACCGGATGAGGACTCATGAAAGGAGGGAGGCTGGAAAAAGAGACCTTGAATGTCAAGCTCAAGAACTTGTGTTTTGTGGGTTTACAATGAGACAGCCGGATGGAATTAACCAAAGAGTAATCTGATTGGTACTATGAACAAGTCAAAGTATGCCACATGGATTAGAGGGAGAATAAAATGTATGTGTGTGCACATGTTTCTGTGTGTCTGTGTGCACGTACATGTAGGGGAGGGGCAGTGAACTAGTCAGAAGATTGTTATAACAGTGAGACTAGAGACAAAGAGATGGTCCTCCCAAATGCAAGAGATTTCACCTAGAATCCACAGGACAAGGGAACAAATAGATCAACTGTAGGAGAGTGCAAGAGAGGGAAAGTGGACCAGGATGACAACTGAATCTCTGTGGAGGTATCTAATTTGTTCTTGGTGGCCTTCACCAGAGACAGGGAGTGCAGAAGCAAGAGCAGATCTGAGGAGGAGCAGACCTGTAATTCTAGGAAGCACCCAGGTGGTGCCATTTCTTAGGCAGTTCAATAATGGAGGTCTGGAGCTCAAGATATGTGGGCTGAGAAAACAGATTTAGGAACCAGCATTTGTCTGAATTTCAAATGGTAGTAGAAGAGTGAGTCAAGAGACTGGAGGTGGGGGAAATAAATGCCAAGATAGGTCTATACAAAATACCAAAATTAAAAAACTAAAAAAAGAAGGACCCAGAAACGGAGCCTCCATACAATGTCAGAGACAGAAAGAAAATTAGAAAAGTTGAAGGAATGAATAATAAGGCAATCATAGCGTCAAGCCCAGCAGGGAAGAGGAGTACAAACTGCAGGAGAATTCAGGAGCTGAAGACAGTGGTTTGGTGGAGGAGCCAGTGTGCAAAGGGAAAGGACAGATAGAAAAGTAACACAGAGACAGGAACGCTAAAGGGCACTTTAAGAGACATGCATGATAGTTCGTAGTCCACAAATAAGGAGCCAGCTGACAGGGAGTGTTTAAATAAAAGAACAAAGTTGTCTATCAGTATTCTGGGGGAATCCAGTCTAAAAGTAGAAGAAGCCTTAAATAGTGTCTTTTTTTGGGGGGGTGGGTACAGGGGATTGAACTCAGGGGTATTCAAACACTGAGGCAGATTCTCAGCCCTATTTTGTATTTTATTTAGAGACAGGATCTCACTGAGTTGCTTTGCGCCTCGTTTTTTGCTGAGGCTGGCTTTGAACTTGTGATCCTCCTGCCTCAACCTCCCGAATGCTAGGATTACAGGCATGCAGCATCATGCCCGGCATCACTGTCTTATTTTAACAGTGAGACTTTAAGATTTTTGGAAACAATCATTCAACTCATTTTACCTTCAATTGCCAGGAATATATCTTAGCCCTTAGTAGGTATTCAGAAAAATATTTGTTACTTTTAATGAGATTTATACTAAAAACTTGGAGATATTTAAATCAATAAGGAGAATTTTTATGTTCCTGTTTCTTTATTGATGAAGATGGAAAATGCAGCTACAATTTTTAGAAAGTTTTCATTCTTGTATCAGTTTATTTAATGGCATCTGCATTATAATTAGAGTAGAAAACTGTATAACGCGAAGCTTCATCTGCAGATGAAATTGTTGTCATTGGTCAAATATATGGGACTTCCTTCACATGTCTAAAAGGTGTCCGAGTAGAAGGCCTTACAGTTGGCCTGCTTTCATCTCTTTTTATTTAATTTGCATATTTACAGAAAAATAATATTTGTCTCCAAATTATGTTGTGGAAGTGAAAAGGTGCTACTTGAATGAAACAATTTACAACAACAAAAAAATAACTAGCCAATCATTAGCAAGACATTTATTAGTTTTCTGCAGTCTTCTTTTCTCCCACACATCAGTGAATTTCTGAGTTACCTCCTAGGGTGCAGACAACAGCTCACTGACTCCCAGGAAGCAGCATCACCTGGGGCAGATGTGGTTGGAAATGTGATAGCAGACTCTTGAGAGGATGTAGGTGTTACGCAAATTCAGGAATCCTGGAAGAGAGTTCTCTGAGGAGAAAAGCAGACTGTGGAGAAGTCAAGGGAAGGCATCTGGACTTTGAGAGGAATCAGCACTTAACAGAAACACCAGGTGTAAATAAGTTTCTTCTCCTAGGCCAGGATTGGCTTAGGTAGTGGACCCCAGTGTGAGTCAGAAGACTGCTGTTTCATTTTGGCATTAACCACCCATGTGACTTTGGCCAAAATCTTTTCTGTTTTGTAGGTCTATATAGTAAAATGATGGGTCTAGAATGAAAGCATAGAAAGATATTTATCTATGTTTTTATTGAGTCTAAAAATATAGCACTTTATTTAATGTAGATCAGTGCAGACCATTTGAAGTTCCAGAATATTCACACTACCTTTCCTCCCAATTGGACATCTTTTAAACTAAATTATACAATCTACCTCTGCAATTCATTTGTTGAAACTCTGACTCCCCATATGCCTATATATGGGGGCTTTGAAGTAAGTAAAATCAAATGAGGTCATAAATATGGGATTCAGATAATAATAATAATAATAATAATAATAAAAATATATATAAATTCATTTTGACACAGGGTTTCACAAAGTTAGCCAGGCTGAGCCCGAACTAGTGATCCTCCTGCTTCAACTTCCCCAGTAGCAGGAATTATAGGCATGCACAACTATCTCTGGCTGAACATCATAGGACTTTGTGGCAGGGAAGTGATGTAGGTAGGATCTAATTTTGGCTGTTTTGACACTTGAGAGTCCAAGCATGTAAATGACACTTAATGAAGCATGTCTTAGCCAAGGTCTTCAAACTTACGTATGGTCCGATGGGCTCCTTTAGAATCCTGAGGCCCCTTCTTCCTAACGAACTGGAGCCTAGACTTCACACAGGTCTCGCTGAATTGCAGAGCAATGGGTGTGTAATGTGAACCTTTGATACGGAGGGGAGGATTAACCATTTTATGGGTGGTGGGTAGGAACAGATGGGTCAAGAAGGACTCCTAATGAGTCATAGCATCTGATTTGGGCATTGATTACCATGATGCCAATAATTTAACACCACAAACAGGAGTTACATCGGGTAATGCTTGTAAGAACCCTATACAATTACCTTATGAGTCACAGTTCTTCGACTCTCCCGTGCCCTGTAAGGGCACTATACACTCTGTCTGTTGGCATGTATCTAGCCACCTCTTTTGAAGCAGTTTGTATCAGCGCCCCATTGAGTTTTGCGAGTCCTTGACATTGCTCTGCAATTATTTTTTGTCCGTGTTTTACCCCTCCCCCATTGTTGAGATACTCTGCCATCTTTAAGCAATCCAATTGCCAGTTGTTAAATGACTCCTATGGTGTTAAGTGGTGGGTAGGAAAGAGGCAGTCGTCAATGAAAAACCTCCCTAATGGGACCAATAAATAAGTACACGCATCTTCAAAATATAGCATCATAAATGTAATAATAGAGGAGGGACCTGGCAGTAAATATTGATCTAATATGAATTCATCATATTTCCTCTGCTGAGCTGATTTAAATTTAGATTGTAGGATCAAGAGATCTTCTCTGAGACACTCTGTAACCTGCCTCATTCTCCATACAAACAAATAGATCCTGAGCACTTACCAATGTCAAAAACAGCAGAAAATCTCTTAAGACTGAGGTCCAAACATAGAAAATAAATGCAACAAAACACACAAAAAACATGGCATTCTCCCTCCAAAGGCTTAAGGTGAGTTCGCTGAGGCTGCGGGAGCTCACAGCAGAATGGACGCACATTCTCAAGAAGGTCCTAGAAGTAAACACAGGAGAAGAGGATATGAAGCATCTTCTACAAGGTTCCAGGAATGTTATAAGATGTGAGACTTATTTTCCAACTTAACGTTTGGCAGCAGAAGTGTTTTAATGAATAAAACACACCAAACAGAAGATAATGTTTCTGCTCTTGAAGATGCAGAAATGCAGGCCTGGGGACTGAACCACTAATCCCAGCCAACATTCCGTGTGGTCACGGATGAAAGTGCTCGTTGGCCACCTACTGACTTTACACTGACATTGTCTGGTCTTCACAATAAACATATAGGCAAAATCAGTTGATATACTTCCATTTTAATAGCAAGGTGAGTAAGGTTTTGAAAGGATAAGTAATCAGCAAGTTCAAATAGCTAAGTAGTGGTGGAGGTCAACTTGATGTGCAGGCAGCCGGACTTGAGAACATGTGCCTTCACCCACTGTATGCCTCCCAGGAACATTCGAAATGGAACACACTGAAACTGCATGAAGACCCAGGGCACTTCAATCCCAGCTTCAGCTCTTTTGAACACATACTACGTAACTTGCAAATTTAGACCCACACGTGGACTACAATTCCCTCCCCTTTTCCCACCTAGCGTAGCTAATGCATAGGGCACATTCCTGACAACAGCCAGCTCTCGCTGTGGTCGCAATTCTCAGGCAAATTATGAATACTAGGTTGTACCAGGTGCGCGTGCTGAGGAGTTTGAAAGATCACATGTTCTTGCACGCCTGTCTGAAAGGCTTGCTAGTCAACAATCACTAGAATTTCTCTTGGGACTTTTCAGCCCCCCTATGATGACTGCCATATTTTTTTTTCTGAGTATTTAAAACATTAAGAAATTATAGATGATTCAAAATGAAATTATTTTACTCTTTTTAACATTCCTTCCTTAAGCACCCATGACTTCACCAATTATACCATCAGGATTTACATGCCCTGGGAAAGTATGGTTGAAGCAAAATAAATGCTTTAGAATGCACATGTGAAGTTCTCATCAAAGATGTCTAAAGCCTTATTAATTTTCTTAAAATGAAATTCAAATAGGCGATCTCTAGGAATTTAGCAACTTAATAAAATAGGAATGACTTAGAACCAGGCACTCTGGAGTTTAAAAATTATAAGCTAACTTGTGGGCATTCTCAATCTTTTTTTTTTAATTTTTTTTTTTTTTTTAGTTATAGATGGACACAATGTCTTTATTTTATTGCTTTGTATGTGGTGCTGAGGATCGAACCCAGGGCCTCACGCATCTGAGGACAGTGCTCTACCGCTGAGCTACAATCCCAGCCCCAGCATTATCAATCTTTATGGAAAAACTGCAGTGAGTTGCTACCTTCAGACCTACTCAGTCCTTCTTATGGTTTTTCTTACAGTGTTAAGGGTGAAACAAAATGTGCCTAATTTTGAAATAAACTAAATTAATAAATTTTTTCTGGGTTAATCTTTGATAGATATATGCCTGACTTAGTTTATAAATCCTACAGATAGTATTATGGACAAATGTATATATACCTATGTAGTTTGTAGTGTGGAGGAGAAATTAAATTAACATTTACTGAGTCCAGACTCATGGCAAACATTGGGCTTATTTTGGGACCAAGACTGGGGCAAAGGGAATAAGGCAGATGCTTCAAACTAAAAATTAAAAAGTTGTCCAAAAAAAACCCTCAGGAATTAGGATAATTAACATTTCAGAGCAACATTTTTAAAAAAAATTAAAATTAATGCAACAAATCTATGGTTATCAAGATATCAGAATTTAAGATAAAGATAAGGTCAATATTGCTGATTTTTCCTTTGCCTCAGTTTCCACTATGACTCAGTACAGCACCAATTTTTGTTATTTCATTCAATTCTCTCTATGATCCTCTACCATGGTGCTATTAGGCACATTTTAGAGAGAAGGAAACAGCCTCTTGAAGATTCCTAGTATCTCACAAATCATGTCTCCTAATGCTCAGTTAGGTGTTTTTTCCCCTTTTCCTGTGATTATTCTTTCCCATTTATAATAATATGTGCCATATTGACACAATAATCCAGTGACTGAAATAGACACTAATTTAGTCTTTCCACACCATGGGCAAACCATTTTGCTGCTTATGTCTAAGAAGTAAACATTTTGAGCTCTTTCTCCAAAACACAAAGAAGAAAAACATGTTGTAAATCTACTGCATAAAAAGGCAGAATTTTTCTGTGCCATCCATGGGCAAAGCCTTGAGAGCAGAAAGTATCTATGAAATGCATCCATTAAGATGACCTGGGGGAGAGTGGAAAACTCTGAGACTGATTTCTGGGACTGAGGCCTCTTTAACATCAGGACTTCATACCTGACCGGTGACTCCTTTTAGAGATGACTCCTTGAGAGAAAAATGTGATTCAGATTTTTCAAATTCGCATAACTAGCAACAGAAAAATCTAGTAGAAAACTGTTTTGTAAGACCAGACAAGAGAAAAGTAGGCTGAAAATAGGAAAATTATACCTATAGTGGTAGCAGAAAAATAGGAATGTACTCAATTCTGGTACAAAAGGCACAGGTTTGCAACTTACTGGATTGTGAGACTTGGAGATGAGCGAGAACGCAAAGACATTTCAAGTATCTGAAGACTGAATAGCGTGACTGATTAAAATCATGGTCCATAACTAGAGAATGACTCACCTTTACTTTTGAGTTTCCCAGCGTACCCCACCAGAAGGTGAGGCCGTGATGGAATTCAACACACGTTTGCCCATGCACAGGCCCTTCAAACAGCAACTTCCTGTAACTTTGACATCAATGTATTAGTGAATTTGCTTTGGTTTCATTCACTGCCTCATCTTTCTCCCATCAAAACGCCAAGACAGTGTTGGAATCTCCAGAATAACCCTGGCCATTCTGAAAAGGTCACTTCTGTTACCCAGAAGAGGACCTTCCCTTCTTATCCCTGCGTGGTGGCACCTTCTGTGGTTGGCCCCTGCTTCCTGTCTAGCCTCATTCCCAGCTACATGTTTGACTCTCTTCCCTTGCTCCAGTAATGAGGAGGGGGAGATTAAAAAGAAAAAAAAAAGCCTAGTTCCAGTTTGATGTTTCTGTTTTTACTCTCACTGTTGCTGCTGGGCACCCTTTTTCTGGTTTCTCTGGTATAGAGTGGATGGTGTGGTGGAAACGTGGTAAATGTCTGGATACATAAATACTTCAAGGTGTGTCTGTTTCTGGGAGATTTTCCTAATCCTCATTTCTCCAGGTAATACACTCGCCTCTTCAGAACACCCAAGGTCCTACATTTCCACCTTGTGCCAGGTCTGCTTTCATGTGTGCTGGTTTCCCCCATTGAACCAGGGAAGCCCGGTCGGGCAGGGTCAGGTTTTCACTGGTATGTTCTTTGTATTCTGGAATATCACAGTGCTTTGGAAGTAACGGTCCTTGTATTTCTAAGGCATCTATTGCAATCAATGTCTTCTCTTTTTTGTTTATGATTCTATTTATTTGAATCTCTTCTCTTGTTAGTTATTCAAAAGTGTTCTTAATTTTGTTCATCTTTCTTTAAAAAACTGAATTTTCTTGATTTTGCCTATTGCTTTTGTATTGTCTATTTGATTTGTTTCTTCTCTAAACTTTATTGTTTCCTTTCTTCTGTTAATCTTGGGCTTGGTTTGTAATTCTTCTACTTTTTTAGGTGTAGATTTTCATTGTTTATCTGAGATCTTTCTTCTGTATTAATTCAGGTATTCACCACCACAAACTTCCCTCCTGATGCTGTTTTTACTGTATCCCACAAGTTTTGACATGTTATATTTTCGTTTGTATTGGTCTTGAAATATTTTTAAAATTTCTTTTCAATGTTTTCTTTGATTCAATTGCTGTTTGATAGAGTATTATTTAATTTCTACATATTTGTGAATTTTTTCATTTTCTGATTTGTAATTTCATTTCATTGTGACTGAATGAGATATGACTTTGATTTTCTTCAATTTAATGAGGTTTGTTATGTGAAGTAACAGGCAACCTGTACCAGAGAATGTTTGGTGTGAGCTTGAGAATTGTAATCTGATGTTGATGAGCAGAACATTTTGTGTGTATCTAACAGGCCCATTTGGTCTATAGTTTTGTTTGAGTCTGCTGTTTCTTCATTGATTTTTTTTTTTGTTGGTATGTCCATCTCTTATTGAAAGTGAGATACTGGAGTGTCCCACGTTTACAGTAGTGCTATAAATCTCTGTCTTCAGATCAGTCAGTATTTGCTTTCTGTGTTTAAGTACTCTGCTGTCCAGTGCAAATACATTTATAATTGTTGTATCTTCTGGTTCAATGAACTCTTTTATCATTATAGAATGACCTTCTTTGATCTCAGAAACAAGCCTAGACTGGAGACCTATTTTATCTGATATAACTACAGCACCCCGCTTTGCTTTCCTTTTATTACTATTTGCACAAATCTGTCTTCTCGCCCTTTCACTGTGAGATGCTTTAGGAATAAAGAGATAAATGACTATTGCTGTTTTCAGGGAGTTTAAAATGCAGTGAGAACAAAAGAAGTACTTAAAAGTAATAAAGTTCTGAAAATAAGATGAAAGGTTACAGAGAGGAAGATGAAGACCGAAGGCAAGAGTGGAGTTAGCCACTTGGAAATTGGGGATGCATCCCCTGAGATGCCACATGTCACACCTTGAATTCTGCCCAGCTAGAAAATAACAAACATCTCTGTAAATGGAGGAAACAAATATTTGAAGTATTTTAAATTCACCTAAAGGAGAGGCATCTGAGTTTTCTTGAAATGGGAAAATTGTGGATTAAAAACTGAAAAGCAAACCCAGCACTACAACATTCTACAACTACGTGCTGGGGTATTCTAGTCATGGTAGATAAGTTGTTTATAGTGTTCTATAATTCACCAGTAATTTTACATGTTTTTATAATCATCACTGTAATTGTGTAAGATAGGTATCTTGTGTCCTTTATTTGAAGAATGTTTCATCCAAGCAATAAGTCTTTGAGAAAAAAAAAACAAAAGAGCCAGATTGAAAGCAGACCTCATGGTCTCTAGTGATGCTATCTTCCCAGTCATATATCCTGCTTCCCATTTAGCTTCTGAGGAGCATCCTTGGGACTACAGGTTAGAACCATTTAAACTTACAAGCATCTTTAAAATATAAGTAAAACTACAATAGACTCTGTTTTCTGAGTGAAGAAGGTAAAGTGGTAGCCTTCACTCAGTTTCAGTAATAGATGTTTATAGGTCACATGATCTTTTAAAAATATTAGTGGTAATAATTATATGGAAAAAGAGAATATCATAAATAATATACTGAATGAACATTTCATCATACTTTGGGGGTTGCAATTCTCACATACATCATCTTATTCTATCCTCACTTTGAGAAAGCACAGCATGGTTGTTTGTTACATTTGACAGGTGAGTGAATGAACTTAGAAAAGTACAGTAATTAAAGACATAGATCTGGCTAATATGGAAGAACTAAGTCCGAATTGACTCCTTAACCTCTGAAATAGCTAGTGCCTGATAATTTTGAATGTAAACTACAAAATTTACTTGAACCATGGAGAAGTCAAAAACTCACAAGATTGGGATTTTCCTTATCTATTCTCATTGCATAATGTATTACCTAGTAGGTACCTAATATTTATTTGATGACTAATAAGTGAGTGAATAGAAAATAGTGAAATTAATGAATAAATGCATGCTCTCTTTTCTTTTCTAACTAGACATGCAATCATGCTGTATGTATATGTAGTGGGGGCATTTAAGTTGAAAGTTCACACTTCAAAGACTATTTGCAATTACTTAGTTGGAGCAAGGTCAGTGTGTATTATGTATTAATATATAATGAACATATTATATATTATGTACATATTCACATGTGCACGCACACACACAAACACACAATCAGGTGACCTTACATCAATTGCATTGCAATGAAAACCTTTAGTGTGTAAGCACTCACAGCCTTCCTATGCAGCATGGCACAGAGAAATTGGAATCAGAGATATGTAGTAGTAATAAGAATATTTATTAGTTGTGTTACTTTGGATAAATCAGTTATATTCTCTGAAATGTACTATCCTCATCTGTAAAATGGTGCAATAATATCTATTTTGAGGGACTGCTATGTATTAAAAGCATGTAGCACAGTGTTTACATGTAGTAGAAAATTAGAAAATGCTGGCTTTCATTCTGATACAGATCCTAGAATTGGCTTTTTCAGGAAAAAAAAAATAATTGCCACTCTTTCCTCCTAGAAGCATTTGGAAACAGAATCGCTTCTTACCCAGACTGAGCAGAGCCAACATCCTACTCAAGAGAATCCAAAGTGGGAACTAGAAACATGTGTGCAGCACCAGAAACGATGCCCATTTTATGTTGTGACATTGTGCACCAAAAACGAAGCCACACAGTCCTGCTAACTGAGACCATTTGCAGCCACCATCAGTACCAAGTGGAGAGCATTTCTCAGGCAGGATATGAACAGACGGTGATATTTCGCAACTGCAATCCCGCAGCCGTGAAACTTGGCAAATGCAGCTATGGTTTTCACCCTGAAGAACAGTGAAACAGAATACCAGCTGCATGAATCCCCACCAAGAGATGAAAGAGAAGCAGGAAAGGAGAGAGTGCAACTTGGAAAATCATTTGTAACCACTTCCTTGGAGAGCAGACAGTGTACCTTGAAGACAAAATAGTTGGGTGTCAAAGAGTAGAAATACAGGTGGTGAGGAGGAAGTTGAAACACTAGGAAAGTAAAGGAAAGCTTCTATACTTCACATATTGATTGCTTCCAAGGAGAGCCCTCAAGTGAAACCTTTTCTGATGAGTAATTAGAGTATGAGAGGCTAGGATATACATTAAAACTAATTTTAAAAATATTATAAATAACATTCACAAAGATGAGGAGGAGAAAACATGAGGACAAAATTATTTTCCTAATAAGTAACAAAAATTAAGCTCAGTGCTTTAAAAATATGTTTAATCTCCATCAGGTAGCTTATTTATCTTCATTAACTCTTCTTTTTTCCACTATAAGAGATGTGCAGGAAGTTTCAATATTTCAACCAAAATCACTTCACTTAACTTCAGATTTCTGACCTTTGTGTTTTTGTGGTTCTCGAATTTGAAAGCATATCAGAATCACCAGGGGACCATTGTGGGGTTTCTAGCACAGACTTGAGTCTGCATTCCTCAAGCACTCCAAAGCGGGCAGACGCTGCAAGTACCACTCTTTGAGAAACACTTTCCACAATGGATGCAGAAGAGACCACCGTTCACTATGCAGTTGTGAAGTCTTGTTTTTCCCCAGAATCAATTATTCAAAAGAGGACAGACGAGAATCATGATTGGAATGAGTAATCTCAACAAAAACCTGCAGATTTTGGGAAGTCTCATGAATACTTCGTAAAATCTATTAAACAGCCCAGGCTAAAATGCACACAACCATTCTATGCGACTGAATAAAGAGTCGGGAAGTCAATGCAGGAGGCCTTCAAAGATACGCTGGAAAAGGGGACTGCAGCAGAGGAATTAATGGCAAAAGGTAGAATCTGGAGAGGGGCCAATCCAGGGCTGGGCACATGCAGGCAGTGAGCTGCAGGGAGCCAAAAGTGCAGGTGTTAAATCTAACCCGGAAACCTGGAGACGTTCCAGCCCCTGAGCGGTAAAGCCAGAATGTGGGAATCAGAATCAGAATCCATTATAACAAGTAGAGTAGGCTGCCTGTGGGGTCAGGTGGCTATATGTCTCTTCTGGAGCTAGACTGGCGGGGTAGGGAGTATAGATGCTTACCTAACATCTAATCCTCTCCTCCTTACTGCTGCCAGAATGTTAGATGGAACCATTCATGCTGCCTTTTGCTGATTGGTTGGTTGGTTTTTAATGTTTATGAGACTAATTGATGCAACTAGGGAATGAGATGTGATCTTTAACCACATTTAGCAAAACTAAGGTCAGTTCTCTCTGTAACAGGAAGATTTAGGCTACAGAGCACCAAACTTTCACAGACCATTGAGGACCCATTAATGTTTCTACATTATGAATCTTACCAATCTACCTAAGTAGTTAACGATCAGAGAGGGATTCTAATGAGAATGCGTGTGCTATAGTGAACTATAGGTATACTCAAGGAGTGTGAGGCAAAGGGAGGTTTATAAAGAGGAAAGGAAGAGGTGGTGGCCTTTGTGCAAGGTTGTAGTTCTGACAGACTTTTGTGATAGTTACCATCAGGCAATCATTAAAGAAAACTCTTAACCTCACAACCTCCTGGCTGTATGTACGTATGTATTCCTGTCAGGATTGATACAAGTGAGTCCATTTCCATGCTAACAACTTTCACAAACCCTCTAGCGAAGCCCATTTACATAGAGAATTGGATTCAGGTTCCCATGAGCTCTTTCTGTCTATCCCTGGGTCTCTAATTTATCTTTCTCCCTTTGTGCTTTAGCCACTCCAAGTATTTGCTCTCCTAGGAGCTCACGGATATATTATGCAATCGAATGCCTTGTGATGCTCTGCACTCTTCCCCACCTGTGATATTCTCCTCTCCTTCCCTTTTCCATTTTCATCTGGATGAAAGTTTGACTGTATCATCCTTCTAAGCTCAGCTGTCACTTCCTCCAGGAACCCTGCCCTAACACTCCTCCTGCTGGTGGTACAGGCTCTACACTGTATTCTCTCTGTCCTTCTGCTTTACCTCACATTCATCAGGTTGTGTTGAGATAATACAGTAATGTGCACATGTCCTCTATTAGACCACGAGATCTTCAAGGAGAGACACTGCAGGCTTTACTTCATATTTAGAATGCCTAGACGAATAATAACACTTAATAACAAACAGTTCTGACTGGAAACAAACTGGATTAAAAGTTTAAATGACTACCATAAAAGCACATTCAGCCTAGAGCAGCTTGATGCACAGGTCCCTTTCAAGCTACAAGAAACAATGAGAACCTATGACATACACGCGACTCTGATGGCTGAGCATCACTTCTCCAGCTGGCACTCAGCTGAAGGATTGCCAGAGAAAGAAGGAAACCACAAACTTTATTTAAATTATTTGATGCTTCCACAATTAGTGCTAATGAGAATAATATCATCTATTACTATAATGTGTACTGAAGTTCACAAAGTGCTTTATATTATATGATCTTCATAAGAAACCCAGAGATAAGTACATATATAAAAGCTCAGAGTCCCTTTACACTAAAAACTTATTGGGGATCTCTAAGACATTTCTTAGAGATCATATAGACTATGCCTATAAATAACCACTGCATCACAAAAATTAAAAAATAAACTTAGTTATTATCATTTAAAATAACTATAAACCTATGCAAACATATTTTATGAAAATTAGTTTTACCAATAAATATTTACTGAGAAGACTTTCATTGTCTTTCGTTTTGTAAGTTTCTTTAACGCTTGACCTTGAAAATGGATGTATCTTCCTGTTTGCTTCTGCAATTAACATTTTGCATAGTCTCAACGTAGCCTCTGGGGAACTCCACTGTATAGGAATGAGAGACTGAAAGTTAAAATGGCAAATAATGTTAGTGTTAGTGTGAATACAGTTTTTAGCTTTGTTTGTAGATCCTATGAAAGGAACTCAGAGACACCCCAAGATTCTCAGAAACACACTGGGAGTCTGACAGTAGATTAATCAACTAAGACAGATCAAACGACATAAGGTTACAGAACTAATAGCTCCCTCATGTAGGTGTAAGCCTATGTATTTAACATCAAGCCGGAGGGAGTTTCAAGCCTTGTATTACTGTTCTTAATAAAATATGATACATACTCCTCACATGATGACTATCATTAATCAATAGCTACCCCAGAAAATAAAACCACATAGCTTTGTATTTTTCCCTAGGACAGTCACTGAGGAGGCTCAAGAGTCACCTTGGTTCAGTCAACTGTGGTTTATGTACTTTTGACATGCATGGGATGGTTTGTGTCTCACAGGTGCAATAGAACAGAGGTCAGACCCACAATTTTCTGTGAAGCTAAGGACTTTGGGGGACCACCCATGTGTTGCAAGCAAGTAGAGCTTGAGAATGAGGTTCCAGGAAGAAAAAGGTGCTTGGAAACAAGGGAATTCTTCATGCACCAAATGTGCAAGCATTTTAGTTGCATTTGTATGAAACAGAAGAATAATGTCCCAATGCACTAATAATTTAAATCAGAGAAAAAAATCTGTCCAAAATGGTTTCATGGTATTATGCAAATGATGAGGCAGGGAACCTCACGTTTGTTCTGACCTAGAAAATGGAGGTGTCACTAATCAGAACTGTGGGGACCAGAGACTAGATGTCTTCAGACTTAAATATGATCTTTTTTTTAGCATTTTTAAAAATTTATGTATTCTAATTAGGTTTACATGACAGCAGAATGCATTTTGATTCATTGTACATAAATGGAGCACAACTTTTCACTTCTCTGGTTGTTCACAATATAGAGTTATGTCATATGTGCAGTCCATCACATTCCACCATCTTTTCTGCCCCCATGTTTCTACCCTTTGATCAAAGTTTCTCCATTTTTCCTATGCCCCCTTCCATATCATGGATCAGCATCCAGTTATCAGAGAGAACATTCAGCCTTTGGTTTTTGGGGATTGGCTTACTTTGCTGTTCTCCATGATGTTCTCCAACTCCATCCATTTACTTGCAAATGCCATAGTTTTATTCTCTTTTAATGCTGAGTAATATTCCATTGTGTATAAATACCAAAGTTTTTTATCCATTCATCTATTGAAGGACATCTAGGCAGCTTCCACAGTTTAGCAATTGTAAATTGTGCTGCTATAAACATTGAAGTGGCTGCATTACTGTAGTATGCTGTTTTTAAATCTTTAGGGTATACACCAAGGAGTGGGATAGCGGGGTCAAACTTCCTCCAAGTTTTCTAAGGAATCTCCATACTGCTTTCCAGATTGGTTGCACCAATTTGCAGTCCCACCAACAATGTTTGAATGTACCTTTTCTTCCACATCCTCACCAACACTTATTTTTGTTTGTATTCTTGATAACTGCCATTCAGACTGGAGTGAGATGAAATCTTAGAGTAGTTTTGATCTGCATTTCTCTAATTGCTAGAGATGTTCAACATTTCTTCAGACATTCGTATATAGTTGATCAATTGTACCTCTTCTTCTGAGAAGTTTCTGTTCAGCTCCTTAGCCCATTTATTGATTGGGTTGTTTGTTTGTTTTGGTGTTAAGTTTTTTGAGTTCTTTATATATCCTGGAGATCAATGCTCTATCTGATGTGCGTGTGGCAAAATTTGTTCCCAGAATGTAGGCTCTCTGTTCATCTCATTGATTGTTTCTTTTGCTGAGAAGAAGCTTTTGAGGCTGATTCCATCTCATTTATTGATTCTTACTTTAATTTCTTGTGCTGTAGAAGTCTTGTTAAGGGAGTCAGGGCCTAAACCAACATGATGAAGGTTTGAGGCTACATTTTCCTCTATTAGGCACAATGTCTCTGGTCTCATTCCTAGGACCTTGATCTACATTGAGATGAGTTTTGTGCATGGTGAAACAAAGGAGTTTAGTGTCATTTTGCTGCATATGGACTTCCAGTTTTCCCAGCACCATTTATTGAAGAGGTTATCTTTTCTCCAGTGTAAGTTTTTGGCAATTTTGTCTACTATGAGATAACTGTATTTATGTGGTTTGTATCTGTGTGTTCTTTTCTATATCATTGATCTACATATCTGTTTTGGTGCCAATATCATGTTGTTTTTGTTATTATAGTTTTGTAATATAGTTTAAGGTCTGGTATTGTAGTTCCTCCTGCTTTGATCTTCTTACTAAGGATTTCTTTGGCTATTCTGAGTCTCTTATTTTTCCAAATGAATTTCATGATTGCTTTTTTTTTCTATTTCTATAAAGAATGATATTGGGATTTTAATTGGAATCGCATTGAATCTGTTTAGTGCTTTGGGTAGTATGACCATTTTGCTGATATTGATTCTGCCTATCCAAGAGCATGAGAGATCTTTCCATTGTCTAAGATCTTCTTCAATTTCTTTCTGTAGTGTTCTGTAGTTTTCATAGCAAATGTCTTTCACCTCTTTTGTTAGATTGATTCCTAAGTACTTCATTTCTTTTGAGGCTACTGTGAATTTGGTAGTTTTTCAAATTTCTCTTTCAAATGATTCATCACAGATGTATAGAAATGCATTTGATTTATGGATGTTGATTTTGTGTCCTGCAACTTGCTGAATTCATTTATTAATTCTGGAAGTTTTCTGGTGGAATTTTTGGATCCTCTAAGTAAAGAATCATTTCATTGGCAAATAATGATAGTTTAACTTCTTCTTTTCCTATTCGTATTCCTTTAATTTCTTCTATCTAACTGCTCTGACAAGAGTCTCAAGGACTATGTTGAATAGAAGTGATGAAAGAGAACATCCCTATCTTGTTCCTGTTTTTTGAGGGAATTCTAATATTTCCCCATTGAGGATGATGTTGGCTTTCAGTTTTGCAGATAGTTTTTACAATGTTGACGTATGTTCCTACTATCTCTAGTTTTTCCAGTGTTTTGAGCATGAAGAGATATGTTGTCAAATGCTTTCTCAGCATCTATAAAGATAATTATAAGATTCTTTACTGTAAGTCTATTGATTCTTACAGGTTTATTGATTTCTGTATGTTGAACCAATCTTGCATACCTGGGATGAAACCCAATTGATTGTGGTGCACTATCTTTTTAATATGTTTTTGTATATGATTTGCCAGAATTTTATTGAGAATTTTTGCATCAATGTTTATCAGGGATATTAATCTGAAGTTTTCTTTCTTTGATGTGTCTTTGCCTGGTTGTTCATGTGTCTTCCTCTCCAGCAGCACAGATCTGAGGTATTACAATTTCTACCCTATAATCTTATAGTGTCCCTGCAAGTTACCAGTACCTCACCTCTGGTGTAACCGGGCCTGCACGGACCTCGGGGATGATCTTCCTGGTCCTGGCTGTTGACAGGGACAGCTTCTGGTTTGTAGATGGAGGGCCTTAGCCTGGTACTGGTTGGCGTCCTCTACGTGTGTGCGATTGGTCTACAGTCTCTATCCTATAGGCTTATAGATTCCCTGTAGGGTTCTAATACATCTTCTTAAGGAGGAGACCAAAATTAACAGATCTCAATAGAAACAATGTATAGTTTTTAACCAAGTAACTCCTACAAGAACATTTATGGCTTTGTAATAATATACAGAAATTATGAGTTCAATTAGTATCTACTATATAAACAATAGGTTTGAAAAAGGGTCTACAGTTTCTACTGGTGGACTAAAGAGAATGGGGGTGAGGTGTAGAATGAGATGTTAGGGAGGTAGGAAGTGAAGATATAGAGTTATTTGATTCTAGAATGTGTGAAAAAGGAATCCAAAAGAATTTGGCTAGTAGTAGAAAAGAGAGAAAGAGATTTGGGGAAGACAAGTAAGAAAGAAAGAAAATAGAGTACAACAAACATAGAAACATAAACATTAAGAGCAATAAAACATGTAAAAATAGAAGATCTGAGACTATATAACTATAATATACTTATCAGGTATCCCAGTCCTCAGTAGCCCAATGCCTAAAAAATACTTGGTTTCACAAATGTTGTGGATGTGAGGGAAAAGAGTGAGAGAGAGAAAAGAAAACGAAAGGAAGAAAGAAAAAGAAGGGATAATAGAAGGGGAAAAAAACTCAAGTTAAATGAAAAAGATTGCTTCCCTTTTCATCTAGTAGGTGGGTTGGCCATTGTTTACTTGTATCCCCCCCTCAGGTCCAAGATGGTAAGCAAGGTGTCCCAAAATGAAGGCTTTTGCTTTCAGAGTAGGGTGTTAGGTCTGGCTGGGTGGTGGCTTTGGGCAACATGTTCGAAGATGCAGCTCTGTGGTGTGCTGTGTTGAAGTAGGAGGCTGTCTCCAGATCCTTTCCAGTGTCCCCAGGAGTAGGCCAATGGGGGAGTTCTACACTGGTAGATGGAGGCCCACACAGGAGCAGCAGCCAGGAATCCTGCACAAGAGTCAGGGGTCCTGCATGGGAGCTACAGCTAGGGGTCCTGCATGGGTGGGCGATGCAAAGTCCTTCATGGTGTGTGAGCACTGGAGCTGGGTGTCCTGTGCTAGAGCGGGTCCTACAAGGGCAACTGGCTAGGGTTCTGCGCAAATCCTGGGGCCTGACAACTCCCTCGGGCACACGACGAGAATTCCTGCTTGGAAGCAGCTGTCAGGGGTCCTCTAATAACTCACAAAGAACAGTATTTCCACTGCTTTAATTTAGGTCCTGGAGAGACTAGGAACCCAGCATCTGTCTAGGCCACCATCTTGGATTGATCACCTTGAATATGACCTTAAATAAAAATAATAATAATAAATTTATTTAATCAAACAAGTTGACAAAAATAATTAATATTCTCTATATGAATAAATATTCCAATGGCAAAGTCTGAGACAAAGACATTCCCTGGGGATTTTAAGATTAGTAATACGGCCCCTCCAATCAAGACTGATAAATATTACAAAGGTGGCTGGCAGAAGAGGCCAACTTTGAATTGTAGCTTTTGGGAAGAGGTTAGGCTTCACTTATCTCTGAAGAATAAGTATTAAGTTATCCAAATTTTTAAAAAGAGCATTTATAAACCATCTATACATGTCAAGATAAGTGATGATTGTTCAATATAATGTGATCTCATTAAAATTTAGTAACAGCTCAGGTTCAATATTATTGTCCCTCGTTTTCCAGTTGGCAAAAGAATGATGCTCATGGAATTCACTGGCATTGCTCAATGTCATGCACTTGGTAAATGGTGTGATCAGGACTAGAAGTTAATCTGTTGGAACTCAATGCACTCTTCAACACAGAGGAGCCCGGTGGCATGGCACAGACACAGATGGGATGTGGTTCAATGCAAGGAGGATCATATAGTCAGGGAAAATTATACATAGATATGCAGCAGAAAACAATCCTGAAGAGGTGTGCAGAACTGGATCCCAGAGGAGACGGGAATGTTCTCCTGTACGAATGTTGGTGGTCATATTTGCATTTCAGAAAGATCTTTCATGTAGAAAGCAACACATCGCCTGAAGATGATTTGTTCAAAAGGAGGGTGGGGGCATAGCTTACTCACTATTTTTTATGTGAAACTAGAATTCAGTGCTTAAGAATGTTCAGAGATCGCAAAAGTAGCAGATTAAAAGTATGTAAATACAAATTTGTGAAAGATTATTCTGATGCCCTATCCCTGTTTTAAAATCACCAAAATGGAAAACTGTTCTTCTGATCCAAGGCCCTGATTGCCAAAGTCATATTTCAATATTTCATGAATATGGTTAAAGTAGAGATATAAAAATCTCAAAGAAGCTCTCAGCTATTTGTCAGAGCTTTCCCTTTATATGAGCTCTCCAAGGAGGGGCTCATTCTAATCTGGAATAAAGTGAGCGTCCCTGTTGCAAAGGCATGCCCACTGCACAATGTGCTGACTTTAGCCAAAGCCCTGCATATTGCTAAACTTCGGCATGTAAAACGGCCCCCCCCCCTGCTGCGTCTCTGCAGGAGGACACAGCCACAACAGCAGAAGGAAGCAAGACCTCAAGAGCTGGTGAAGTGTTCAGAGGAAAAGTGAAGCAAAGAAAGTCGACATAAGACACAGGGTCCACCTGAGCTGCAGACGGCGGGGACAAAGAAGAGCAAAGATAATAATATTAAGAAGAATATTCAAGGATCAAAGAAGCCAGCATTTGGGGGTGTGAGGTTGACGCTCAGAGGCTTGTAGAGAAAGTCCATATTGAGCGAGAATTAATGAATGAAATTGTGAGGAGAGTCCCTATGTACTTCCATGAGCTCGCCTGAGGAAGGGTGATTTGCAGTCTGCAGTATTGCTATCCTTGGGGCAGATTCTGAACTGAATGAAAAAGCTGTGGTATGTATGTGGTTTTTAAAGGAACATCACCTCTGACACTAAGCATTAGTTTGGCTGCTGTAAGCTTTGCACATGAAGCATAGTAGATAACACAAATGCTCACAATCCCAGAACTGGACTATTTCCTTCGCTTTGACTACATAAGGATTTTTTGCTTATCATATGTGAGAGACTGTAAAAAAAAAAAAAGTAACCTAATAGCAAAGAGTGTACCTAGCACTCAGATCTTGGTTTCTAATTCTGTTCTCTAAAACAGGAACCATCTTCATAGAGAAATGACTGGCTCCGAGAGTGGGTCAGAAAACATGAGATGAGCCTGGAGAGTCTTATAAGTGCCAGAAAGTCAGGAAGGAGAGAGAGAAGGGGGGCGGGGAGGAGGAGAAGAAAGAAAGAAAGGAAGAAAATAAAACCAAACAAAACACCATATTGGTGGGGTATAGTAGTAGGTCAAAGGGAAATTAACGGAAAGAGCTCCTAATCACAAAAACAAGAACAATCTAAGAACAAAATAACCTAATAATTAGATTACAATTCAAAGTATAAAATACACACATATGATAATTTACTAAAAATAATAATAAAATATTGAATGAATAAATAAATAGGGAGGCGAGACAAACCTGTCATGCAGAAAAGACTCCACATGGCTTCTGTAAATGCTTTGCCCTAAACGGCAAGAAGCACAACCCTTTATTCCTTAAGTGTGGGTTGGGCCACGTGGTGTCCTCCTAATGAACACACTTTGAAAAAAGGAAAATAGAGAAAAGAAAGATTCACAGTGAAGAAACCTGACAAAGGCTATACCTCAACCAGGTGACAGGTCACAGTCCACAGTGACGAATATGTTGACAGTGTGCCTTTCAATGCTGTGTGAGGAAAATAATTAACCTCTGTGTTCTTCCTCCTAAAAGCCCAGAGTCCCATCAAATCAGGAGAAAAAATAGACAAATCCCAATACAGTGGTATTCTAAAATTATCTAAGCAGAATTGCTTAAAACTATCAAAGTTGCCAAAACCAAGCAAAGTTTGAGAAACTGCCACAATTCAAGATGAACTTAAGAGACATGGTTAAAATGTACACTGGCATCCTAGGTGAGACCCTTCAACGAAAATCAGGCATTATGTGAAAACTAAGGCAATCCAAATAAAATATGGACTCTATAATGGTAACAGTAACATATCAGTCTTGATTGGTTCATTGTGATAAATGTACCACATAAATAGAAGACGTTAATAACTGGGGGAACATCCTTGCAATTTTTTTCTGTAAATCTGAAACTGCCCTGAAAATATTAGCTATTTTTAAAAAACCCTAAATTAATCTCATTCACCCAAATTTCCAGTGTCTATTTTCCTTTTTCCCTCTACTTCCATGTTTGCCACATGCATGTAGAGAGAGGCCTAGAGGAGTTAATGCTGTAAAGGAAGTAGTGTGTTGTGAATCTCTTGCCAACTTAATTCTGTAGACTGAATAATTCTCCAGCAATTAAAATTCATCTGAAACATATTGCTATTTTCATATGAATTCAGGGTAAAGAACAAAAATATGAAATAATACACAAATAATTTATTTTTAAATACAACAAACAACAACAAAAAAACAAACAAACAAAAATCAAGGCAATATGGTGTGGCCTTTGTGGAGTCCACCATTCTTGGGATCCATGTCTGAGCTGCTTATCCTATGCTCTGGAGCGTCAGGTTTCCCTGCTACCCAGGGAGAGCTTTGGGCATCATGAAATCCAGGAAAAGGAACCACAGACATTCATGGCTGTGGCAATTGATTTCTCTTAAGAGGAATGGGAAAATTTGACCTTCCTCAGCAGAATTCATATACAGATATGATGAGAACTACAGAAACCTTGTCTTTCTGGGTTCTTGCTAAGTTGTTCAAACTGGCTTCTGGCTTCATATTTGCAATTATCCTTCCTTGGTCTTCCTGGCAGCTAGAATTACTGGCATACTTATCATCTATTTATTGATAAAATTGTTCTTTTGTCTGAGATAAAGACTTCATTTTAAGGAAGGTCTAAAGATTTTTACAGTTCTGTTTATCTTTTATGTAATTTTTAAAAAGTAAATACAATCAAGACCACATAAAATTAATCTTACTCTTTTAAATATTTTAAGTATGTTGTTTGGTAGTGTCAATTCCAATTGTTTTGCAACATCTTTCTAGATCTCACAAAATTCAAGTTAAATTTTTATGAAAAACAGGTGCTCATTTGTCTCTCTCCCTTCACAAGCAACATTCCTTCTGTTCAATGGGTTTGATTACTTTAGAAGTCTCATTTAAGTAGAATCACACTGGATTTGGCTTTTTATGGATGGTTATTTGAATAAGCATAATGTCCTCAAGATGAATCCTCAGTGTAGATGTTATAAAATTTCATCCTTGACTGTAAAAGGACATTTGGTTTGCTTCCCCTATCATCTCTATTAAATGATTTAATAATTATAGGTATGTAAATATGTTTGATTCACTTTTATAAGTGAGGATTTACTGTGTTCTTTTCTTACATGTCTAAGTTCATGTCAGTATTAATCTCTTGAATACTGTAGCTTTTATTATTTTTAAAATCAGGAAGCATTATTCCAGAAATGTTTCTATTTTGAATTTTTTTAATTGCTCATAAATGATTAGAATTCCATAGAATTTTTTCTGAAAAAATGATATTGGGATTTTGATTAATAGATATTACATGGAGTCTCTAGGTCATTTGGGTAGTATAGACAGCTTCTAATTTTACCTTCCTTTTCTTGGACAAAAACACATTTAAGAGTACACGATTCTCCCATTTAGATTTCTAATTTACTATATTATGTTTAGAAAGTAATTTCAATATTCTATCATTCATTAATGTTTTTGTGCTTTTAAGCTGGTCTATTCAGAATATTTCAGGAGCTATTGAGAAGATTGAGTCTGGAAGTCCAATTGTTTCATAATAGTTTTAAAGTCTTCCAGTCCCTGATTACCATTCTGTCTGGTTTTATTTTCTATTACATTCCACAAAGGAGGTGTCTCCAAATATTACTGTTTTGCTTTGTATTTCTATCAGTTCTTTCAATTGCCTTTCTATATTTGGGGTGTTTGATGTGAGTTACATATGTACTTACTGTTGTAATGTTTCAGAGAGTGGTCTCTTTTTTATTTATATAATATTTTAGTTTCTCTCTTGTCAAAATGTTTTCACTTAAGCATTTTATCTCACATATCTTTTGCTTAATCGTTTTACATAACATAATTATTGCCATCTCTGATTTCTTTTTCATATTTTCATATAATATCCTTTTCATCCTTTCACTGTTACTAAAAGTGACCTTAGATCTAAATGAAGCCTCATGTATCAGATAGCATACAAGAATTTTTAGGTTAAATCCTGTTAGGCATGTTTTGTGTTCTGATTGGTGTTTAATAATAATCCATTTATACTTAAATAAATTACTGAAAATAAAGAACTTACTATTGTCACTTTGTTAAGAAAAAAATTCAAGAAGTAGAGGTAATAGTCCAGCTAACTCCAGAGCTACTACTGGAGAAAAAGAGGAAATCAGCTCAGCCAGGTGCGGTGGCACACGCCTGTAATCCCAGCACTTTGGGAGGCTGAGACAGGAGAATCATGAGTTCAAAGCCAGCCTCAGCAATGGCGAGGTGCTAAGCAACTCAGTGAGACCCTGTCTCTACATAAAACACAAAATAGGGCTGGGGATGTGCCTCAGTGGTCGAGTATCCCTGAGTTCAATCCCTGGTACCAAAACAAAAGAAAAGAAAAGAAAAGAAAGAGGAAATCCCCACATCTCCTAATTAACCTCTGTCCTGTGTCCCACCACTGATAAGAGCTTTAAACAAAATATAGCCACCTAAGTCTTATAATCAGAAGCTAAATCAGATCAATTATTAATAAAGAAATCATCAAGTACTGTACTTTAAACACAGGACACTCCACCAGCCTCCTAAACCATGAAAGAATAAATGGAATGATTTTGCCCTGATCCTCATTTGCCATGGACAGTCTATAAGGGAAAGGTGGATGTGGTCTCCCCTGGCTTCTGTAGTCAGTCCCACCTTTGGAGGGTCCTCTTTCCAGGAGAAAATTTATGTCTTCTATGCAGCAGAAAAAGTCTAAATTATCATTGACATTGATCTTTTCAGATTCTTATGAATATGAACTAATCACAACGGCAACACAATATTCAAGAAGCATGTAAAGAGAAATAGCTCAAAAGATAAGAGAAAGCTAAGAAAATAGAAAATAATAAAATGGGAGGCATTTTAAGTTAAAATATTTAAGCAGATATTGAAATGATTAAAATAATAGCTGACAGGTCTCTAAAGGAGGGAAGAAAGGGAACGGTGGAAAAATTATTGAAAAATCAACAAATTGTCTCTCTGTGCGTAACAGGATGCACATTACTGAAGACAAACATTGTCATTAGAAACCAACTCAAATTTTCAGAATATAGCAAAAAGAAGAAAGGAGGAAACTATAAGGAAAGATTAAATATAGTTGATAGATGTAGGAAAGTCATTATTCATATAATAGGGCACTATAAGAAAAGAATGGAGTACATAGAAAGCAATTATTAAAAGAATAAAAGAAGACAAATGACCCAGCCAACAAAAAGCTTGTCCTTACACTGAAAGAGATTCTTGTCTATACATGTCAGTAAATGTTCCTGGACTGTAATAATTAAGGGGGAAAATGCTTTAAGCATCTAGAAAAAAAATGTACTTCAAAGATAACTTTCATTTTGAAATAAACAAGTAAATCACAAGAAAGCAGGAAGAGTTTACTAGTTACAGGAGCAAGATTGAAGACACGAGAAGGCAACAAATGTAGCTCAAAAGTTGTTAAACTAGAAATGGCACCTTTGAAAGACCATTAAGAATAATTAGGGCTGGGGATATAGCTCAGGTGGTAGAGTGCTTGCCTAGCACGTATAAGGCCCTGGGTTCAATCCCCAGCACCAAAAAAAAAAAAAAAAAGAGTAATTGAAAGTGCTGATAATCAACATTAAGAATGAGAGAAGGATGTGAACCAGACACAAAAGCTTTGTTTACTTAAAGGAATGTTATGAGCAGTTTCATGATAGTGAAATAAAAACCTAAATCAATTAGATAACTAGGAAAATATAGGACTGAATTCAAGGCAAGTGAAAAAAGAACTTCAAAATAGACAAGCAGAAGAGGAAGTGCAAGCCACATAGAGTAAAACACCAGAAAGTGATTACTGCTCATCTGACAGAGGATTAATACCCAGGGTATATAAAGAATTCAAACAGCCCCACAGAAAAATAAAAAATAAAAACATAAGTAATCAGATTTTAAAATAGGCAAAAGACCTGAATAGACAATTCACAAAAGAAGTAGCCCAAATGGCCAATAAGCATAAGAAACAATGGACAACATCACCAGTTATCATGGAAATGCACATCACAGCCACAGTATCACCTCACTCCAGTAAGAATGGGCCTGATCAAAGAGACAAAGCATAACCAAAGCTAGTGTGGATGCAAAGAAAGGGAACTTCAAAACCTTGTTGGTGGAAATGTAAATTAGTACATCCATTATGGAAAACAGTATGAAGGCTCCTTCAAAAACTAAAATCAGAACTACCACGTGATCCACAGTCTCACTGTGGGAATATATCCAAAAGAAATGAAATCCGTATGTGGAAGAGAACCTGGCACTTCTGTGTTCACTGTAGCACTGGTCACAGTGGCCCACACACAGAATCAGCAGAGGAGTGGACAGAGAACACGGGGTGTACATACACAGCGGAACATTAATCTGCCATTAAGTAAATGAAATTCTGTCATTTGACACAAAGTGAACTGAACTGGTGGACATCACGTTAAGTGAAATAAGCCAGGCACAGGAAGACAAATGCTCTCACTCATTTGTGGAAACTAAAATAGTTGATGTCACAGAAGGGAGTGGAACAGTGGTCACTAGAGACTGGGAAGGGGGTATGACAGGACAATAAAGGTGGAGGTAGAGAGGTAGATAGGGACAATAAAATATAGTTAGGTAAGAAAATGAGTTCTGCATTCTGTAGCCTAGTAGGATAAATATAGTGTACAACAATCTATGACATATTTCAAAATGATTGGAAGAGGCTTAACCTTCGCATCACATAGAAATGATTGATGTTTGAGGAGTTATAAATGCTACTTACCCTGATTTGATCATTACACATTGTATAAACGTATAGAATTGTCTTGTACCCATGAATATTTACAAACATTGTATGTCAATACAATAAACCTCTGAATATCAAGAATCATGGATTTAATTGAAGCAAACGCAAAAGGGCCCCAAGAATGCCTTGGAAAGCCTTAATTTGGAGTCCAAAAGAACAAAATTTAAACTCTAACTCCTTCATTTGCTGGCATATAATTTTAAATAATTAATTTAAACTTAAATGAGTTGTAAAAAAATTGATTTACAAAAAATACTTTCCCAGGTTATCAGTTAGGCACTTGATATAGATATTGAATAAAAAGGATAAAGGGCTAGAATGCATTTTATAAACTGAGAAATGGTTTGCAAGCTCATGGCATGTCTATCAGTTATTTTCAATCATAAGAAGTTTCCATCATGAAATTCTCCAGAACTTGACCACAACATTTTCTCACAAGTTATTTGTTTAAAATAATCCCAGTTTGCACTAGCGCAGTGCTTTTTCAATCAGAAACAGTTACGTGTGTAACACTGCACAGTCCTTAATTATAGATAAATTCCTTTTCAAGTGAAGTTAGCAGGTAATAGGAGTCCTTGGGGTTTCCTGAAGGACCAGGAATAGAGGCTTGTGGGCAACACAGTCAGGAAGACTGCAGTAGAAACACATCCAGAAAAATGCCCACTCGTTCTACAGGATTGTTGGAGCAGTAACATTTTTTGGCAGTTTCCTTTTCAGCACCACTAACACTAGGGCCTGCACCACAGAGATTTCTGACCCAGAAGAACCATCAGCATTTCTTGCCTGCTTCACAAGCTGTAATCAACTGGGCGGTTACTGCCATCATTGCGCGTGGCTCATTTCCAGCTCCGAGCTGTCCACAGGTGCGGTTCCCTGAAGAACCACACTCACAAACAAGCCCGGCTGCAAAAGTGTCTAGGACACTGGTTAAAAATTCACATCCCTGGCCCCAATTATCAGAGGTTCTATTTCAGTTAGACCTGTGTGAAGTCTAGGCTTTAGTTTGTTAGAAAGGGGCCTCAGGATCATGAAGAAGCCAGTCAGACCCCATATAGGTTTGAAGACCACAGCTAAGGCTTTGCACCAGTAAATGTTATTGACATGCTTGGACTTTCAAGTGTCAAAAACAACCAAAATTAGATTCTGCCTATATTACTTCCTCTCCAGAAAATCCTATGATGTTGGCCAGACATAGGGTGCACACTTGTAATCCCTGCTACAGAGGAGGATGGGGCAAGAAGATCACAAGTTCAAGTTCAGCCTGGGCAACTTAGTAAAATTCTGTTTCAAAATAAAAATAAAAAGGGCTGTGGATATAGACAGCGCTTACCTAGCAAGCATGAGGCTCAGTGCTTTATCTCTAGTACTGTAAATATTCAAACAACCCATGATGTTTTCCTAATGTCTTTGATAATATTCAGCACTAGCTTGAATTACTAACCATTCCTATAACCATCCAGAATTCCAACCACATCAAATAAGTAGCAATTCACTAGAGGAGCAATATGCTCCAATATTCCACGTCTTTTCTCATTTGTTCCCTTTCCCTGATGTATCTTCCTTTTCTTTTATGAAATTCTCAAATGTCTGTTCATCCGCTCAAGCATCAACTGCTCTGTGAACCAACTCAGGGCCCACCGAGAGCCTTGCATTTGCAGTAACTTCACAAAAAGTGTATGTCAATATTATAACATCAACCATGCTTCAATTAGATCTTGCAGATTTGGCTTCCTCTCTAACCTGTGAATATTTTGACTGTTATTCAATGCTGCATTTCCAGTACCTGTGTTAGGCCCTCAAAAATGTTGGATGGATAAATCCATGAATACCATTTATCTAATCTAAGGAATCCCAAGCTACCTTATAATTTGTGTCATGAGTCAGCTTCTAGATCTGAAATGGAAATTTGCTCACAGGAGGTGAGCAATGCCCATGATTTGATCGCTGTAAGTGGTGAGCAAATAGCCTCAGGCAGAGTAGTTGAACTGCAATGCCTCCTCAGCACAGGTTCCAGCCAAAAGCACACAAAGTTCTGGATGCTTGTGAACTAAAGGAGGGAGGCCAGGCACACGCCTCAGCTCAGGTTGACCAGTCCCTGGTGTGGAATGCCTTCATGGAAGTGCATGCTGTCAGGCCAGGGAGCTTCCAGCAGTCAAGAGCAATGTCCTAGCTGCACATGCTCCTTAGCCAAGACTTCCCGCCCCAGGGCAAAGCAGCACGTCTATTCTGAGAATGTCACCTGGTGCTCAAGAAGTGGCTCCTGTACCAGCTGTACTAATTTAAAGCAATCTTTAAGAAAAATGAATAAGTTGCCATTTTCACTCTTTTGTTCAGATCTGTACAAAAAGTCACAGTGTTTCAATTAATACCCACCAGCCATTGTTGCATAACTTTTTTATTCTTCCTATCATTATTTTTTTTTGGCAGGTCATGCTGATTTCTTTTAATTGCCACCAATGAAATGTTTTTCTTTCTCCTCCCTTTGAACTTCAGTTTTTCTCCACTCTATTATCAGCTTCTGCCACTCGATTTATACCTCTGTCCTAATTTCATATTACCAAACTTCAGGATTCATTCTGACCAAGCTAGAAGGCTTGAGAGTGGTGGCAGGGAGGGCAAAGCAGAGAAGAAAGACCAAGTGATGTCAGTATGCTCTGGAGAGGAAGAGGCACTGGTAATTTCTTAAACCCATAGTACTTTTAGGTTGCAGCTAGTAGTACCTCTTTCTGTTCTGCTTCTCTGCCTAGGGAAGAAAACTGTAGATGCCACTGTGTTTGAGCTTCCTGGTCTGGTTTCCCAGAATGGAACACCCATGAAACCACTCTAAATAGGAAACCAGCAAAGAAATAGCATCCCACCAAAAACTAGCCAATAATGCCAATGGTAAACTTCTGTGAATGTCAGTTTGCTTTGTTTAATAGAAGAAAGACAATAGATTCAGGATAATAAGCAACAAAACATTTGTGTGTGTGTGTGTGTGTGTGTGTGTGTCTGTGTGTGTGTGCTCATTAGTGTGTATGTGCATCCATGTGTGACAGAGGAGGGAAAATATCTTTCTATTTTAAAAGAACAAGTGATGGATCAGCCTTCTGTGTTGGAGGGCAGCATTTTGGGTGGAGATGTGGAGTTTGGTGTCCTTTTACATAGATCTGTGAAAAGTGAATTATGTAGAAATGGTATTTCAGTTTAATAGGAATGTACGTGCACTTCTCCCTGACACTGTTTTTTTTTTTCAAATTCTCCATCATAGTTGACAGGATGGTGTGTCATGGAAAGGAGACTGCCTTGGTCCTTCTTCCAGTAAATAGTTCTCTGGGCATGTCAATCACTCCACTGCCCCTGAATAAATGAAATGAATTGAAGTAAATTTATTCTAAGAGTAATAAGAACTATGAAATCCCAATCTGACAGCAGAACTTGATTAGGGAAAGGAATTAAGAGACATCTTTATTAAACTGAGGAAAAAGGAAATTTGCTCCCATTGCACAATTTTTCCTGTAATCCTATTTTAACTTTGGCACAATTCTACCTATTATATGGCTTTATCTTAGTTAAGATCTGAGTACTGTTCATTATGTTTCAGATAAAGTTGGATCTTGGAAATTCCTAAAGTGTCCAGGATGGTAGATAGGCTACACTGTTCTTTTTCACAGTTACTGAATCATAAAGCCCTCCCATGTTATCAGGGCATGGTTCCCTTATGCTGGTCATGAACTCTGGTACCAATTTCCCTGAAAGCCAGCATTCACACCCCACTGCTCTCCCTGCCCCCTCAGTGCTGACAGGCATGAGCTGGTGGTGGATTTCTCCACCATCCTCTTCTCCCTCTCAGTTTCCACCACAAACTGTGGTCCTTCCAACAGTGGCCTTCTGGTTGCCAACCATGTAAACTGGCTTTCAGCATCTCTGGGGGATTAGTATCTTAGAAGTGAAGGAAAGTGTAATAAATAATACAGCAGCACATCCATAATAGATCTTTTTTCCAGATGTGACAACTCTCTGGGTGTTCTGTGATTTCCAAGAATCCAAAATTTGAATAAATGAATAATTTTTTTGTTCTGTTAAGTGTCCTTCAGGGGACTATCTTCCCCCTTGTTTAGGAGATGACTTTTCAGGATATTTCTGATCTTCCAGGAGACGTCATTCTTTCCTGCCAAGTTGAGTTTCTTTGAAATTTAGCTGGTAGTGAAAATCTTGATGTTTTTATTTCTAGGAATCTTTTTGAAGTTTTGTATAATGTTAAGTTTATTAGGGAGCTAGTTTTTCTACTTTCTAGACTCTTATTGCTGCTGAATTGGAACTTTCCAAGTCACTGGCTTGGTATTTCAACATCATTTAGATTTGTTTGTTTGTTTGTTTGTTTTTACTTTTGGTATTCTCTACTCAAGGAAGGAATGAGATCTTTAGTTTGTATAACCTAAATATAAAATATCTTTTAAATAGTTACCTGATCTTAAATTCAAATGAAACAAAAGCGACTCATTTTATTGAATGCCTAATGTGTGACAAGGCCCTGAGCTATGTATCATATAGTGCTTGCAGATGGAAACATGACTCCTTAGGGTAACATTTTGTAGGGTTGTTACTTCCTTCACCAAATTGGGCAAGAGGATTATTACCACAAAAGCCAGATAGACTCAATGCTATTCCTGGTTTTGCCCTTAAAAATAGGTAAAAGCTTATATATTTACTGGCAACTCAAAGCTGTGATCATAAATAATCATAAATAAGGTCTTTCTGATCTATATAAAGTTTCTTATAAAGTTAGTACAACAAAATTAGTGGCTTATTCTTTCATAACAGACTCTGAATTGCATTTGTAGTCAAATGGAAAGAGGCAGAAATAACTACAATCAATTATGAGATCATAAATTGTGAGACAATCTGAAAACCATGCAAACAACTACTGGCCAACAATAAATGGAGAAAATTAACTGCAATTAAGCAAAATAAGGTAGACTTAAAAGGAGATGACATTTTATAGGCTCTTAAAGGGGTTTGTTGAATTTTGATATAGAATTCCAGTCACAGAGTAGATCCTTAATAAATATGTATTGAATAAATAAATGAATAATGGGGCAAGCCTTCTAGGAACAGAATGCTGAAAACATAAAGAATCAAGATGGAAATGTACAGCCAAAATTTGAATAAGTGAATAATTTTGTTTTGTTAAGTGTCCTTCGTGATGCCCAGTGGATGTCAGTTGACATGGGAACACCAAAGCACTAAAGAAAAATATGTTTATTTATAACAAACCAGCCTTATATCACCCCACAGAGATTGGAGAAAGTATCCTTCATAACCAAAAGTTTGCACAAATAAAAATATTCTAATCCCAAAGAGGGTGGGCCAACTAGCTCACCCATATTTCAGATTTGGAATTTGAATTAAGGCCAAATTAAATAGTTATTTCCAGTGTTAATGACCTTGATCAAACCCAAAGTCTAATGCCAGCACTAGGTGAAGAATAAAATGTGGAAAGAAAATTCATGCCTTTCTATCCTTGTAATCAATTCTAAACACATGTAGGAGGAATGTTTGGAAGATATAATTATTTCATCTTTATAATTATTTTGTGCTTATTTCAGCTATGCTAGGCACCTCAAGTGAGAAAAGAAGTAAAATCTTTATAAGAAGAAGTCAGAGTTAAGGTAAAGGACTCCCCAGGCTTATTCTAGGGTATTCATCCTTTTACACCAAATCATGGGCATTCAAGCCCTCATTGGAGAGTGAAGAGTTCTTCTCAGTGTTAACCTGGCTACATAATTCCAGAGGAGGGGCCTCCATGTGCACGTTAACTTTGTACCATAATTGGAAGGGGAGGCCTGATTTCTTTGTAAATATAAATCTCCTTTCTTGGACGTGGATGGATGCATTGTGAATTAAGGGATAAGTATCAAAAAGCAAAGGCAAAACTTAGGGCTTGTTCATGCAGTAGTACAGAAATTACAACACTTTCACATTCTTTTTCCTTTGTAATCTGCGCCATATACTCTGTGGATACTGAGACTTGAATGATTAAATAATATGCTTAAAGTCACAAAACCTGAAAAGGGTAGAGATCTGATTTAAACTTAGATCTCCTGACTGCATGTCCACCCCTCCACCAACTCTACTAGTTCCACAGCAGCATCCAATTTGGGGGCCTCAGCTCTACACCACCTCCTTGGGCATAAAAATCAAGCCCATTATTACCAAAGAACCAGAGTGGTATTTGAGGAGAGAGGTGCCGGGACATACAACATGTGTCATGTGGTACTGGACTATTGCATATTCTTCCTTGAAAGAGTCTAGTGATGAGAGACTGGCCAGAGGTGCTCTGATAGAAGGGTGAGCAGAGACATCCACAGTGTGAGCACTGAGGTTCATCTCACCACTGCCTATGCACCTGTGAATGTTGATGAGCACCCAGGGGATCTGCTGGAGGAGCCCATCTTTCATCATCTTCAAAGACTTGTAGCCACATAGAGCGGCAGGTGAACAGGTTGTAGGAGACAGAAGCTGAAACAAAAGAAGAAGCAATCAATAATCATCCACGGATCCTGTCACTGACACCCAAGAATGATTCCCTGGGAGATTCTCCAGCAAGGAGATCTCAGAGAAACCCACAAAAGTGCCCCACAAGGCATTTGCACACCCATAAAGCCCAGAGGCCATCAATTTCAAGTAAAACTGCCCCAATGAAGAAAGATATTTGGTGACTCATTCCTGCCTCTCCCATTTCAAAAAGGATAAGTGAAGAAGAACAGAGCAGTGGGGAAAGAAAAAATGCAGAAGCTGACCACAAAGGCTCTCAAAGTGAAAACTTGCAGGTCTGAGTGGGATCTGAGTCCAGGTTGGTAGGGAGCAGAGGTGAGAGTGAAGATTTACCCTAGATATGAAATCCAAGTTTTGACATTACACTCTCCGGCCTGTTTAACTGTCCCTAAGGTCAATCCAGGAGAAGATAAGGGAGATGTAACAAAGTATGCCTAAAAGGCAGTGGCAGAAGAAAACCAAAGTGCTGTCATTACGCCAAACTTGGACCTTCAAGCAATTGATCAAACATGCTCTTCATTATTTAGGTATTAAAAATTCAAATTGGAGTAGTATGAGATGGCTCAGTTTTCATTAAATTATTTATTATAGATCCTGGCAAATAGGGAACACAGTAGATCAGAACTGTCCTTATTACTATAACCCTGTATCTGTCGCTATATTGATAGAAGAGAATCCATCATATTTCTGCCAAGTGCTGAAATGACTAGTCCACACAAGTCAGCTTGCTTTTTTCAGAACCCTGTGTTTCCTCATTCCACTAAGGACTATCAGAGGGGAAACTGATTTAGGGTCTGGGATGTTAGAAGCAGCTATTTTTTATATCCTAATATTTGTCACTTTAGCAGCTTACACACTAACTGGAAAGATAATGTACTGACTCCTCAAAGCAATCAAGAAAAATTGAGAATAGATTATTCTTTTAGTTTAATTTATTTATTTTTATTTTTTAAAATAAAAGCATGCATTTCAAGTTATAGTACATATATGGAGAACAATTTTCCATCTCTCTGGTTGTAAACAAGATAGATCCCCACCCTCATTTGTATCGGCATCCACAAATCAGAGAAAACACTTGGCCTTTGGTTTTGGGGGATTGGCTTACTTCACTTAGCATGATGTTCTTCAATTCCATCCATTTACATGCAAATTTTATTCTTTTACTGTTGACTAATATTCCATTGTGTATATATACCACAGTTTTTTATCTATTCATTGATTAAAGGGCTTCTAGGTTGCTTCCACAGTTTAGCAATTGTAAATTGTGCACTATAAACTGCATGTCACTGGCTGTGTCACTGTAGTATGCTGTTTTTAAGTCTTTAGGATATAAACCAGGGAGTGGGATAGCTGGGTCAAATAGTGGTTCCATTTCAAGTTTTCTAAAGAATTTCCATATTGCTTTCCAGATTAGTTGCACCAATTTGCAGTCCCACCAGCAATGTTTGAGTGTGCCTTTTCCCCCACATCCTTGCCAACACTTATTGTTGTTTGTATTCTTGATAACTGCCATTCTGACTGGAGTGAGATAAAATCTTAGAGTAGTTTTGATTTACATTTCTCTAATTGCTAGAGATGTTGAACTTTCCTTCATGTATTTGTTGATTGATTGTATATCTTCTGAGAAGTTTCTGTTCAGCTCCTTAGCCCATTTATTGATTTAATTGTTTTGTTTTGTTTTGTTTTGTTTTATGGTTGAGTTCTTTATATATCCTGGAGATCAGTGCTCTATCTGATGTACATGTGGCAAAAATTTTCTCCCAGAATGTAGGCTCTCTGTTCACCTCATTGACTGTTTCTTTTGCTGAGCAGCAGCTTTTTAGTTTGAATCCATCCTATTTATTGATTTTTGATTTGATTTCTTGTGCTTTAGGAGTTTTGTTGAGAAAGTCAGGGCCAAATTCAACATGATAAAGGTTTAAGGCTACATTTTCCTCTATTAGGCACAATGTCTCTGGTCTAATTCCTAGGTCCTTGATCCACTTTGAGTTGAGTTTTGTGCATGGTGAGAGATAAAGGTTTAGTTTCATTTTGTTGAATATGAACTTCCAGTTTTCTCAGCACAATTTGTTGAAGAGGCTATCTTCTCCAGTGTATATTTTTGGCACTTTTGTCTAGTATGAGGTAACTGTATTTATGTGGGTTTGTCTCTGTGTCTTCTATTCTGTACCATTGATCTACATGTCTATTTTCTGCCATTACTATGCCGTTTTTGTTACTATAGTTTTGTAGTGTAGTTTAAGGTCTGGTGTTGTGATGCCTCTTGCTTCACTCTTCTTGCTAAGGATTTATTTGGCTATTTTGGGCCTTTTATTTTTCCAAATAAATTCTATGATTGCTTTCTCTATTTCTATAAGGAATAACACTGGGATTTTAACTGAAATCACATTGAATTTGTATAGTGCTTTGGTTAGTATGGCCATTGTGACAATATTGATTCTGCCTATCCAAGAGCATGGGAGATCTTTTCATCTTCTACGCTCTTCTTCAGCTTCTTTCTTTAGTGTCCTGTAGGTTTCACTGTAGAGGTCTTTCACCTCTCTTGTTAGATTGATTCCCAAGGTTATTTTTTTTTTGAGCCTATTGTGAATGGAGTAGTTTTCTTGATTTCTCTTTCAGAGGATTCATCACTGATGTATAGAAATGCTTTTGATTTATGGATGTTGATTTTATGTCCTGCAACTTTAATGAATTCATTTATTAATTCTAGAAGTTTTCTGGTGGAATTTTTTGGATCCCATAAGTATAGTATCATGTCATTGGCAAATAATGGTAGTTTGAGTTCTTCTTTTCCTATTCATATCCCTTTAATTTCTTTCATCTCTCTAAATGCTCTGGCCAGAGTCTCAAGGACAATGTTGAATAGAAGTGGTGAAAAAGGGCATCCTTGTCTCGTTCCAATTTTTAGACAAAATGCTTCCAATTTTTCTCCATTTAGGATGATGTTGGTTTTGGGTTTAGCATAGATTGCTTTCACAATGTTGAGGTATGTTCCTAGTATCCCTAGTTTTTCTAGTGTTTTGAACATGAAGAGGCGCTGTATTTGGTCAAATGCTTTCTTTGCATCAATTGATAAAATCATATGATTCTTATCTTTAAGACTATTGATGTGATGGGTTACATTTATTGATTTGTCTATGTTGAAACAACCTTGCATTCCTGGAAAAAAATCATGCTTGATCATGGTGCACTATTTTTTTAAATATGTTTTTGTATGCAATTTGCCAAAATTTTATTGAGAATTTTTGCATCTATATTAATCAGGGATGTTGCTCTGAAATTTTCCTTCTTTGTTGCATCTCAATCTGGTTTTGGTATCAGGGTGACACTAGCCTCAGAGAATGAGTTTGGAAGGGTTCTCTCCTTTTCTATTTCATGGAATTATTTGAGGAGTATTGGTATTAATTATTCTTTGAAAGTCTTGTAGAACTTGGCTGAGAATCCGTCTGGTACTGGGCTTTTTGTTTTTGTCAATTTATTCAATTGTTTCTTTTGTTTTGATTTCATTGATTTAAGCCCTGATTTTAATTATTTCCTGTCTTCAACTTCTTTGGGTGTTGGTTTGTTCTTCTTTTTTTAGGGCCTTTAGATGTAGTGTCAAGTCATTTATTTGTTGACTTTTTCTTCTTTTAATAAATGAGCTTAATGCAATGAACTTTCCTCCTAGCACTGCCTTCATGGTTTCCCAGAGATTTTGATATGTTGCATCAGAGTTCTCGTTTACCTCTAAGAATATTTTCATCTCCTCTCTGATGTCTTCTGTTATGCAGGCATTATTCAATAGCATATTATTCAGTCTCCACGTGTTGGAGTAGCTTCTGTTTCTTAACCTGTCATTAATTTCTAATTTCATTCCATTATGGTCAGATAGAATGCAGGGTAGTACCTCTGTTTTTTTGTATTTGCTAAGACTAGCTTTGTAACATAGGATATAATCTATTTTGGAGAAGGATCCAGTCCAGTGTCCCCAGGTGTAGGCGAATGTGGGAGCTCCACACTGGTAGATGGAGGGTCACACTGGAGCAACAGCCAGGGATCCTATGCAGGAGCCAGAAGTCCCACGTGGGAGCCTCGGCTAGGGGTCCTGTGTGGGTGGGCAATCCGAGGTCCTACATGGTGTGTGGGCACTGAGGTCTTGCACGGGAGCAGGTCTTGCAAAAACGCTGGGGCCTAGAGACCTGCACAGGCCCACGGCTGGAATTCCTGCATGGGGACAGCTGTTGGGGGCCCTCTAATAAATAGCAGAAAAACAGTATTTCCACTGCTTTAATCCCCAGTCATGGAGAGACTAGGCATGCAGCGTCCATCTAGGCCACCATCTTGGATCCTCACATTATTGTTCTTTATCCCAAGTTAAGAGAACTTAAGAGAGACCCAGAATAAGGAAATCCCCCTTTCCTAGTCCACAGAACCACTTTTGGAAACTACTAGAGAAAAGCTTATCAGGAAAAGCCAAGACAAAAAAATCTACTCATGTTGGAGCTGTCAAGCAAGGATCCATGGAGGAAGAGATAAAAAAAAGATTTATGTTCAATCAGTCTGCATGAGGTTTAACAGGGTTATCTCTGAAGGCAACCCATGGCCATGTATAACATCAAAGTTTCTTACAAATGGAAAGATGCATTTTTCAAAATTTAGATATGGACCAGCATTCTGGTTTTGTTTTTAATTATTATTAAAAGCTAGTGTTAGGGATGATAGAGTTTTTAGGAGTTGGCAAGTGCATCAGATAAGATGTGGCTGGCTTTGACCAAGTCATTTCACTACTGTGAAAGAATCTGAAAATGAGGAAAACATCATGTCCCAGGGAATTCATCACCCTGTTTATAGTCATAGAATATTTGCTCACTACCTACCTAATATTTTGCTAGCTATCTAAATAATCATAGAATATTTGCTAAGCCCCCAAATATGAAAGAGTTAATGAAATTATGACAAAGATTCTTTCCATAAAGTAAAAATTTTTCATTGTTAATGATATGATTATACTATACTTATTTTTTCTAATTTTAACTGTGTGTTATCCACATAATGTGACATCAATTATACTAAACAAACAAAGAAGGTTTAAAAAAAATTATTTATAGATGTTGACCAGGGAGACTAAGACCTTTTTTTTCTGTGCTGAATTTTCAGAATTATCTATTAATAACTATGCTTCTTTTAAAAATAGAAAACTAACAATTTAGAAGCAACCTAAATAAAACTTGAGACCTTTACATGGGTATATGCACATTCCATCTCTAACCCTGCACTTCTGGCTGGGAGACTAGCAAGTGCCAAGAAAACCTCGTGTGCTTGGATGCTGGAGACTCCTGCTTTCCTTTAAAACATGACCTCAGGCACATACATCTTTCTCTGGGTGGCAGATTGGTCATTCTTAAGGTAGGAGTGCTGGCTGTGATTTGCAGTTACGTAAGCAAATTTTAAATTTCTATACAGTACTTGATGATGTCAAATGCTATCTTCAAGTAATCATTGTATTCAAATTTGTATTAAAATGAAAATATTTTAGAGTCATTTATTGTTTATTCATGATGTATTGAATAAATACATGCTTAGCTCTCCCTTAGTCATTTTGGGAAATACAGAAGACAGATCCTGCCACTTCATAGCTTATAATTCATACATACTAATATGGAGGACTTTTGTAGGTGGGAGGATAGGACTAAAGTTCTGAGAACTTAAATCACACAAAAACAAAAACAGTAGCAAATTTCTGTTTCTTTGGTCTAAAGCTAGGATTCACACTGCTTAATACCCTATGTCTCTCTTTACCTTCAGGCATGAGTGTGGATTATATACCAAACAGCATGACCAAAGGCATCTGTTATCCTTTTCTACCTCCAGAAAGCCAACATTCTCCTTTATTTTAGCCCAAATACTCAAATTAAAAAGAATTTCCATTTGAAAATATCTTTTGTTCACTCTAACCATACAACAGTAATTATTTAACAGGAATCTTAACATTTTACCCAAGGAGCTCAAGACCATATTCTGGAATCCAAGACATCATGGGCCAGGTACTCAGTGATGTAACAGGGACACTGGAGGGCATAACCTCAAGGAGGAACAAGTCTCTTTAGTTGAGATATTTACTACAAGTTTTGAAGAGGGAGTTGGATTTATCTGTAGAAAAGCTCAGGATGTTGGAAATCTAGCAAAAACAAAATAAAAAAATTAAATGCATATTATTGTTGGGAGAGGCACTGGTATGGGTTGGATATGAGTGTCCCCTGCACAGCTTATGTGTTGGGCGATGCAGGAATGCTCAGAACCAAAATGATTAGATAATGAGAGATGTAGCCTCATTGATGGATTAATCCATTTGATGAATTGACTACTGGGTGGTGACTTGTAGCCAGAGGAAGTATGTTGCTAGGGAAGAGGCCATGAACAAGTAATTTGTTGTACAACTTCCTTCCTTGAACGGTTTTGTATGAGAGAGAAAGACATAAAATAGAGAAGGAAATTCTATCTAAACTGAAAGTAGTATATAGTCTTAATCATTTTTTGTTGCATCTGCTAGATATTAAAAAATGCTAAATAAAATTTGGGTCAAATATATTCAATAAATCGTGCTGAGTTTGAATATACAATTATAAATAAAAATTTCACTTGGTTTATTTTGAAACAGTAAACTTGCAAATTAATAAATGAATTGTAACTGATGTCCTAATAGTAAAAAATGCCACAGAAAAACAGGATTGAGTTAAAGAATGATGGTTGAATAAGCTGCTCCAGGGAATACTATAAGAGAGCCTGACATTTAGGCAGGAATTTCTGCCTAAAGAAGTTTGAGTACCTTATCTCAGACTTTCTGTACTTACAAAATTCTCATAATTTTAAAGAAAAAAAAGATGAGAACATTCACATCAGCAAATAGGGGGAATGTCTGGGAACTGAAGGATGGCTAACAAGGTTGGAATTCATAAAAGCAGGCACCAGAGTAGTGGGATCAGACCATACAGACACTTACAGAACCTTGGCAAGAACCTGGATTTGTTGAAGGACAATGGAAAACCATGGATGGAGATGTTTTGAGCAGAAGTGATTAGATCTATATTTTAGCAGATAATTCTTATACAGCATATAAACATGGGAGGTATAAATGGGAACTGAGGGTCTATTCAATGACATGCATATTCTTATACATATACTTGAAATTCCTTGTCACATTCACAATAATTTTATGGTTTTGCCTATGAAATTATCTTCATTGAAAAAAGTATGCTCTTAACCTTTCCCTATAAAGGAAAGACAGAAAATACTAAAAGTCATTGAATTTCTATTCAAGTAACAGCTTTGGGCATATTTGTTCCTTCAATTCAATGTCCCAATTCCTTCAATTCACTTGAATGTCCTATAATCTTAAGACTACATTGTCAAGTAAACCCTCACTAAAAAAAAAAATCATAATACACAGTAAAGGGAAAAGTAAAGAGAGAGAAAGCAATTAATTAATATTTACAAATGTATATACATTTACATGTAATTAATGTATGCAGTTATATATTACATATACATATATGTATACAGCTAGAAAGAAAGAAACTATGCACAGTTGCTATAGTTTCTTGGTTGATAAGTGTGACTTCCTCCTTTCACTGTTGATTCCATCTATCCTTCATTCTCATACAGTTCCTCACCTACTTAGTTAGGGTTCTTTACCTAAAGGATCTGAAATCACAATCATTCTGCAGTTTCATATTTGTGTAACTTTTCATTCACTTTGCAAACTATACATAGAAACACTAAGAGACACATCAAGGAATCCTTAAATTTCCAAAAAAGTCCTTGCTCTAACAACAACAACAAAAAAAACAAACAAAAAACCCCTGCTCTTCCTCCATAAAGAAAATCAATCATCCCCAACCAGTTCTTAATTACTATTTCAGCATTGTATAGCATTCAAAATGGTGGCAGTCTCAATTTCTAAACTTATGGAGCCACTATTGAGTACCTTATCGGAAGCATTCTCTCCTTGAAGTCTCAGACTTACAAGTCAGGAGAGCATAAAGATGGAGGAACAGTGAACACAAACGTATCAAGTAGCAAAAGGTGTTACATCCTCTCTACCACTGGACTCCTCAGTTATGTTTCTGGCTATTGGAGAAGCCACGCTATTTATTAATAATTTATTGAAATCATATACTGCAACTTAATGAATGCTGTCTCCAACTGTCACTGGAACTGGGCCTTCAGTGGGCCATCCTATGTTCTGTTTGTCCAAGCGGTTGTTGGGTAAATGGGTATATGGGAAGGGCAATGAATTTTATAGGTATCAGTCCATTGTTAGATTTCTTACATTTCAAATGAGTTCCTTGGTGAGAGTGACAGAATGCAGAATACCAGATCAGTGCATGAGGCATTCTGTGAGTTGTGTATGACAAGACCAGAATGGATATAGCAGTCTTGGAAAGCAAATTCATATCCAAAATAGATGACTATAATCTAATAATTGAGGGGTTACTAGATGTTTACTTATCAGACCTCGGTATTGCTGTTGGAAAGAGGCAATCAGCACTGGTAGTACCCTTGCCATCCGAGGTGAGGGGAGGTCCATGGTGCTGAGGTCATGCCTGGCTTCCATCTCCTGTTCTGTGGCTACTCCGGTACATCTGTCCATCCAGTAAGCACTACCATGGTTGGGGCAAGAGAGTGACTGACATCCATACAAAGGGACTGTTTGCCCATTTATTTAAATGATCAGGAATTTGTTTTAGAGTAGATTAGATACCTTTGGTGGGCAATCACATGAAAAATTAATACTTTGCATGGTGCCCGTTCTGAGAAGACCATCCCTCAGGCTACTCACCATTCACATACATCCTCTGCACACTTTCAAACAACACTCTCCTGCTTTCTCCTAACATTTCTGATTCTAAGAAACAGAAAATAAAGATAAAAATGCTCCTTACTACAGAAGCTTTTGATAATTGATGTAGAAACATTTTGAAAAGTAGAGAATTAAGAACCGTGGCTGAATTAAAGATCAAAACACAAAAATGAATGTCAGTCCTATTTATCAATAATAATATATTTCACAGAAAAAGATATCATTGAGGACAGAACTTAAACAATAAGGCATATAGAAATAAACCTAGAAAGATATGTACAAGACCCATGTTAAGAAACTTCTAAAATAGTATTAAAGAAGATGAAATAAAATTTATATTAATGGGCATATATAATTTGTTTATACATAGGAAACTGTACTATTCTAATATGGTCACTTTCCTTAAAAGTAATGCAGATACTCAAGGTTATTTAAAATAAAATCTCAATATGATTTCTTAGGAAACTAAACAAATGAATTCTAAAATTACTTGAAAGAATAATTATCTGATAATTTCCAAAATAATTCTAAAAACTAAATAAAAATAAAACTTTTCCTATTAGACTTCAGACTTTATAAAGCTATAGTAATTAAAACATTAAGACAGAGACTCAAAAGCAGAAAGACAAAGTCAATGAACTAAAGACACTAGAAGTCAAGTGTATGTGGGAAGTAGTAACTGATGTTCATGGCATATAAACCAGTGCTCAAGGATGCCATGATCAGAAAAGGTAGACTAGCACAGTTGGCATGCTTAAGGAAAGTAAAATCTAGATCACTGTGCCACAGACATCATACCAAGAACATAACTTCCCGATGCATTAAATTCTAATTTATAAAATAAATTGTAATGGACTTAAACAGAAATGTAGGAAGAACCATGGAGTTAGGAAAGCTGAAAAGGTAAAACTGTCTTAGATAAGACAGACTAGAACAACAAAAAGAATTGATGTATATTGGGCTGAGATTGTGGCTCAGCGGTAGAGCGCTTGCCTCGCATGCATGAGGCCCTGGGTTCGATCCTCAGCACCACATACAGAGCAATAAAATAAAGACATTGTGTCCATCTACAAAAAAATTTAAAAAAAAAAAAAAGAATTGATGTATATTAAGGTTTAGATATGAGGTGTCTCTCAAAACTTGTGTGTTAGACAATGCAAGAATTTTCAGAGGTGAAATGATTAAAGTACCTGAGTCTTAACCTAATTAGTGGATTGATCCATTGATACAGATTAACTGGCTGGTAACTGTAGACAGGTAGGGTATTACTGGAGGAGGCGGGGCACTGGGAGTGTGCCTTTGGGGTTTATATGCTGGCCAGTGAGTGGAGCTCTCTCTGCTTCCTAATTGCCCTGTCCTGAGCCGCCTTCCTCCTCCATGCCTTTCTGCTATGATGTCTTGCTTCATCTTAGGCCCAGAGCTATGGGTTTGGGCATCCATAAACTTAGACCTATGAAACCGTGAGCCCCAAATAAACTTTTCCTCCTCTTGTCAGGTCTTTTGGTCACAGCAAAGAAAAAAATTGACTAAAACAATATATTTGATTATATCTAGATTTAAATTTCTATAACATAAAAGACGCACATATGAAGTTAAAAGGAGCCAAGTTACCACAAGATATTTCTACTACATATATATAGCAAAGAACTTTAATCTTCTTGGAAAAAAATGCCACAGTCAACATTTAAAAGAAAAATAATTCAGTGGGAAAATGAACCAAACACACCGTCCCCAGAGGAAGAAATAACTAATAAATATGAAAATGTATACAGGAAATCAGGAAGGTGAATTGAAGCAATGAGAGGATATTGCATATGCATCAGATGATTGGCAAAATTCAGGAAGCCTGACACTACCAATTTATAAAACTAATTTGGAGAGCAATTAGAAACCTAATGAAACTGAAATGAACACATCTTACTATACTGCAATTCTGCTCCTTGGTTTACGGTGTAGAAAATCTCACAAACATGTATCAGAAAAACTTGAAACAACATAAATGCCCAAATAATATGGTGTGTTCATATATAAAATTCCATGAACACTAAAACGATGTAATCAGAATGGAGATAAACAGTTCATAATGTTGAATCACATCATTAATTGTGGAGTGACATATACAAGGTTGCATTAAAACAAATAAAAAAAAGGCACACACAGTAAAGTGGGAGGAAACACCAAATTCAAGTTGACTTTTACTTAGGAGAAGGAGGCTTAGAAATGCAATTGGGGAACAAAGAAAAATGTTTATGATTGAATTTTAATGATAAAATAGTTTTATTCATTCTGAATATTGAGTATATGCATATCTTGTATTAATTTTCCAAAGTAAGACAGACATGTGCACGCATGCACACACACACACACACAGACACACACAGCAGGAAGAACAGGAGAAAGATGGAGAAAAGAGCTCTTGAAAATTTTGATTATTGATGGAGACCCAAGAAACAGGACAGTTTCAGGAGTAAAACTGAGACATACAAAGTCAAGTCAAGATTGTTGGGTTGTTTTGTTGTTGTTGTTGTTGTTTTTAGTAGGTACTGTTAAAGAATGTTACTAAGACATTGGGAATTATTCACTAGAGCAATTAAAATTAATGATGCAGGAGATAGAATGATTAGTCAGAGAGGCTGTTGAAAAGCAAAAGGAAAAGAAATTCAGTACAATAATGAAGTCACTTATAGGTGAAGAAATGATTTGTATGCTAAAAACAGAAAGAAGTAAAGATGGGTAGATGTTTAGACAAGTTTGGTTGTAAGACGAATTTCAGAGTCTTCCCCAATCTGGATAGATATATCTCCAGAGACATTTGGGAAGTCACCTCCAGCACTGTTCTCCATCACCTTTGGAGGCTGGAAGCTGCCTCAATCTGCTGCTGTTGTCACTTCTTATGGTTCAGACAGGAAATACCCTCCAGAAGCTCATGTGTGACACAATTCAGGATGGTTCAGAGGTCATAGGATTATATTATCAGAGCCATAACCTAATCAGGAGATTAATACATTTGATGGATTAATAATTTGAAAAGACTACCATTCTGGCCGGGCGTGGTGGCGCACATCTGTAATCCCTGCACTTTGGGAGGCTGAGACAGGAGAATCGCGAGTTCAAAGCCAGCCTCAGCAACGGCGAGGCACTAAGCAACTCAGTGAGACCCTGTCTCTACATAAAACACAAAATAGGGCTGGGGATGTGGCTCAGTGGTCAAGTGCCCCTGAGTTCAATCCCCAGTACCAAAAAAAAAAAAAGACTACCATTCTGGGTGGTAAACATAGCCAGATAGGATTTAACTATAGGAGGTAGGTCACTGGGAGTGTGTCTTTGGGGTTCATAATTTATCCCTGGCTCCTCACTCTTTCTCTGCTCCTTAGATGCCATGAGCTGAGCGGCTTTCCTCTGACCTTCTACGATGATGTTCTGCCTCACTTCTTGCCCTGAGCAATGGAATTACCAATTATGACGGAACTTCTGAAATGGTAAATGCAAAATATACTTTTCATCCTCTAAGTTGTTCCTGCCAGGTATTTTGTTCACAGCAACACAAAACTGATTAACACACAACTGCAGTCCTGTCCTGGTAGAAGAAATCAGTCTAAAGGATGCTGAATTGGTGTATCATATGTTGCAGTGGGAACTGGGGAAGAGAGACTCACAAAGTGGTACTGCTGAACTGTCTTATCTCAAAGGTTGGGTTTTACCTGCAGGTAAGCTCTTCTTGGATTCTTGTTTTGTACTCCCTCTCACATCTATATACCTCTGGCTACAAGGGAAAACCAATTTTATCAGGGAGGGTAGAGCATCTAAACCAATCTTAGTACTGTGAAAACCTAACTCACATCCTCTTTCTCAGAAAATTATCTCAGAAGGAATGCAGAACAGACACATGAGTATCTTGGAAGTTGTGAAAAGAGGTACATCGAATTTTAGCATTTATGATCCTAGACACACCTGAGAGACGAACATCAGCTGTCACATAGCACATATTAAGGGGGTTTCCATGTCAGAAATGATAAAGCAATTCAATCTGATGGCTTCAATTTTCTGTTTGAAACATGAAGCTAGATCATGGACTGAGAGTGATGAAGGGATAGTATGAGAAGAGAATTCATTTTGAGATAGTCATCTTAGACCATGATAAAAAGAGCTATTAGAGACACATGGAAGGATTCCTAGGCAATTCTCCTTTCAACTGAGTGGTCATATAGAGAAACAAATCTTACTTATGTGATTTTCCTTAGGCAGAGTCAGTGGCCCAGTTCCAAATATGAATCCCCATATGAATGGGAGTATGAATCTTCATAATTTCCATTTGGGATGGATCAAAGAAAGAAAGAAAAATAAATTTAAGATACTTTTAAGAAATTAATAAAAGCAATGAAACAAACAATCCATGACCAAAGACTTGAAATAATCTGAGGGTAGAGGGACAGTTAGAGGGTAAGAAAATAGGATGCTGTGAACAGAAATTGAAATGTTTATTGTGATTTCAGTGGTGATCTAGTGTCGGGTGGTAGCAAATTCTAAAGTTTCACTTACAACTGGGCTGCAAATAATAATACTGAATTTGGAGAGCTAAACGGCTGAGTGACTCTTGGATGATTTCTTCATGGAGATGAGATCGGAGACAATGAAAAGCGGAATAAGAGTATGGCTGTGGTGCAAGATGGAAGACGGAGGAAGGAAATGGTGGGGGGGAGTTGACAGGTTATACACAGTAGATAGTGACCAAGAGGGGAGGAAAGGGCCTCGCCAAATGACAGGAACTTCACCAAAGCAGGATGATTTCCTGACACTTCCCCAAAAGAAGGAAGGGTATAAATGACATGAAAATGTAGTGAGGTGTATGGAACAAAGTTCTGATCCTCAGATGAGAGAAGGAAGAAGACAACAAAACAATTATAAAATCACAATGTTTAAAAATAAAACTTAAATTTTTCCCAAAAAATGGTCTCCATTAACTAAATAGGTGCATTTCACTAATATTTTATAGTATTTAACATCTCTTAGGCGTTGATTAACTAAATATATATGTATATTTATGTCATTTATATTTCTTAAGTCTCCTAACAAGTCTGTGAAGTAGACCTTAGTAATTAATATGTTACCTATAAGGATACCAATGCATAAAGAGGCTTTATAAGTTGTCTGGGGTCAAATAGCTAATGATTACAGGAGCCAGAACTCAAATCCAGCCTTTCTTCCTGTTGTCTGTTCTCATATCCTCTCTAACATGCTATCTTCTTCATAATGAATTGTTGGATATATGTGAGGACTTAAAGAGGTAGAAACAACTCAGAGGTGAAGAAACATGGAATAAGTACTCTAAGTTCATTGGAGGAATTAAAAATATTGCTTCATTTCTATTCTAGATAAAACAAAATTCATACCATATTTTATTGGTTCAAAGATCAACTTTTTCTCATTTTAATAGCTCTTCCCTTGGGGAGAATATACAATGGGGGTGCATTACATTCAATAAACTATAATGGCCTATAGGATATAATGGACTAAATCAATTTTTTTTCTAGTTCTAAAAGTCATTACTACAAAAACAAAGAATTCATATTCCTCCCCTCTTACTGAAGAGGGGTGGAGATGTAGGAGGAAAAGTGAGCCCATGGACAGGTCCAGATTTCATGGAACTTGAAGTCTTTATGGATTAAGGATCAATAAAGGGAAAGGGGATAAAATTTAGGGCAAATGTGAATATTCTTAAAGGAAATTACAAGCTATGGATTCTTAAATGCTAATGAAGACCGCAAATACCAGAAAATTATGATTTTTTTTTGCCTAACTGCCTGACCCACCTTACCGATGTGGTGCTTGTTTCCTGTATATTTTGTCTATACATTCGTTGATTACATCTTCACATGGCAAGGATATTGTAGCATTATTATTGGTAAAAAGAACAGAAAGATAATGTAGTCTTTCCTCTAAAATTGTTGACTGAAATTTTTAAAATTTTTAATAATTTAGAAACAGTTTTAACCTTATGACTAATTATGGGTGGTGTCATGTAAATTCTAATTGCTTTTCAAATTTGTTATCAAATAGTATCCTAGTATTTTTTTTTCAATCTGAATTCTGAGATTTGGAAGATTTTTTTCAGTGACTAATTCTGGCACCACATATTTTGAGCCATAATCTGCTCTGTCACCAACTTATTTCCAGAACCAGGCAACTTTCCAGCATGACACACCTATTTCCCTGTAAGATCTCTAGTTCTGCATCTTTGTGTCACAACACTGGATAAATCTGCATAGAAATTGGCCAGTCAGCAGTAGGTTAATTACACATGGAAGTCTGTGTATGACATAACATTAAACTGAGCCCAGACATAAAGTATCCCCTTCTTAAATTACCAATATTCGGATTCCCAAAATACCTACAGCCATCCCACACCAGCCAATATGAGAACAGATAGGATGAAAGAAATCAGAGTGGAAAGAGAAAGAAGCCTCAGATGATCAAATAATTCTAGCTTTTCAAACATTATGAAACCTTAAGACATTCAAACATTATGGTAGAGACGTAGAATGGACAGGTAATGTAGCTCAAGGAGGTAAAGCAGAGGAGAAAAAGAAGCATTCAAAACTGATAATATAAGTTAGAATAATAATTATTATAAGAAAAAAATACTTTTTAAAAATGAGCATACTCATAAAAATAAAACAATCATTAAGACATGAATTTTTGAAAAGAATGTACAGTTCCCTTCCTACCCACTTATTATACCCAAGATCCCTGTACATGGTGTATACAAAACTAACATAGAAACAACTCCAAAAAGTAAGTAAGAAGATAAGCAAGCAAAGAACCCCGATCCAAAGAAGAGCCCCAGGGTGAATTCCTTGCATTTCTTTGGCTTCCCATACCCCAAACTTGGAACTTTATGCCTCACGAGTCCCAACTTGGAAATGTTGACAGAAACAGACAGAATGTCCCAGCAAAAGCTTGCTGTCCCTACTGAATAAGCCAAGGGCCAAGCCAGAAAAAAGACGACAAACCACAAAAAGTACCTGTGGCCCCACCAGACCCAGACAGGCAGAGGTAGGGTGGGATCCTGGATGTCTCCCCTAAGCAGTTCACAATGACATGGCCAGCCACACCACGGGGCAGTGTCCAGTGTGCCAAGTAAGGAGCCGGGACTCCTCAGTGCTGAGCAGCAGGTCCAGCCTCCCCCACCTCCCACAGCGAAAACTAGACTGTCCAGGAGCCTGGACTTCCTCCTCACATGACAGAGACAAGCGTTCTTCTTCCTCTGCTTTGCAGGGAGGTCACAGAGGGCTAATGGAAAGTCAGGACTTTGACCACCATCCAGAGGACATGAGACCACCCTGTGGTATCGGTGGAGTCTAGATGGAGAGAAACAGAATACCCCTGACCCTCAGCCAGATGACATTACAGAAGTCAGCTGGGGAACCTGAACTCAGACCCACACCCAGCAGTAGCAAGGAGCTCTCCCTCCAAGACTTCCACTCCAACCTGGTAGTGACAAAAGAGAGCCCACACAACACCTGTGAAAGAGGAAGCCAGCCAAAGAGATGAGTTAGCAAAATCCAATGTCGTAATACCCCAAAGGTCCACATTCCAGTACAAAATTATACATCACAAACCTGGAAAAGATGAACTTAAGAAAAAAAAGACAGGAATTGATGCCAACTTTGAGACAACCAAGGTGTTTTAATTTATTTAACAAAGATTTTGAAGCATCATCATAACAATAATTCAATTACAAATAGACCTGAACCAAATGCAAAATCATGTATATATAATATATAACATATATTAGAGCAAAGTTATATAGAGTAAAATGAAGTAAAAGCTTTAGAACTAAAAATAAAATAACTGAAATTTTAAAAGTCAGCAAATAAGCTCCACAGAAGATTGTAGGGGACAGAGGAAAGAATCAAGAAATGGAAGACAGAATAATAGAAATTGCCAGTCTGAAAAAATAAAGAAAACAAATTAATAGAGACTTGGAGTCTTATGGAGCTAAAACAAAAGACATGACACCTGTGCTATTAGAAAGAAAGAAAACAAAGGAACGAAGAAAGGAAGGAAGGAAGGAAGGAAGGAAGGAAGGAAGGAAGGAAGGAAGGAAGGAAGGAAGGGAGGAAAGGAGGAAGGAAGGGAGGGAGGGAGGGAGGAAGGAAGGAAGAGGATGGGTTGGAAATGTACTTGAAGAAATGCTGGGTAAAAATATTCCAAATTTGGCAAAAGAAGCATACCCCAACAAGATAACAAGATAAACCAAAAAAAAAAAAAGCCACAGTAAGACACATTATATTAGCTTCTAATTGTTGTTCTAACAATGTATCAATAATTTAGATGCAAATAAATCATTTATCTTACAATTCTCGAGACATCATTTCCCCTTCAGAATGTAGGGAAGACTGTTTCCTTGACCTGATCAACTTATAGAAGCCGTCCACATCTCTAATTCTTTCTTTCTTTCTCCATATCAAAAATAATATTCTCTCTGCCATATCAAAAATTATATGAAACATAAATGCTGTAGTACAGCACTTAAAAGAACTTTGAAGACTAGATTAAAAAATAAGATCCAACTCTATGGTATCTATAAGAAATTCACACCAAATATCATGATTTAGCAGGTTGAAAGTAGTATGATAAAATATATCATGGAAATTTTAATTGGCTTAAAGCAAGAGTGGCTTTGTATCAGATAAAATGGGACTTAAGAGCCAACAGAATTGCCAGAGCCAGACACGGACATTAGAGAATAATGGGCCAACCCACCTCGAAGATGTAGCAGTTCTAGATGTAAATGCACCAGAGCTGCAGCGCCTGGGCAAAAATCCTATGGAACCAAGAGCAGAAATAGCCAAATCCACAATTAGAGTTAAAAATCCTAATAGTCCTCTCTTAAAATGACATAACTGAAGAAAATGAACAAGAACATAGAAAAAGTCAACACCATCCTCAGACAAGATTTCATTGACCTTTTCAGGACACTGGACACTGCATGCAACAAAAGCGATATAGCTCAGTTGGTAGAGTGCTTGCCCCACATGCACAAGGTCCTGGGTTCAATCCCCAGCACCACAAAAAAAAAAAAAAAAAGAAAGAAAAAAAATGCACACTCTTCTCAAGTAATCACAAAATATGGACCAAGGCAGACCCCATTCTGGGTGATGAAACAAACCTCAGTAAATTTAAAAGAATTTAAATCGTGTGATATGTATTTTCTAAACACAGTGGAACCAACTTAGAAATTAGTATCGGGACTCTCCAAACATAAGAAAACTAAGCAACACATTTCTAGTTACTCCATTGATCACAGAGAAATCCTCAAGGAAACTGGAAAAATACATTAAGCTTAATGAAAATATAAAAATACGTTAGAACATGTGAGACACAATTTAAAAAGACTGAGAGTGAATTTATAGCATTAAATGTCTACATTAGAAAAGAGAACCTCAAATCAATATTTTAAGTTCCAATCTAAACAACCAAAGAGCAAAATAAACACAAAACAAGGTGAAAATAACAAATGTAAGAGCAGAAATCAATGAAGTTATATGATGTTACAATAAATATAATTTCTATTATTGGAAAATCATTTAAAATGCAAGTTTATATTCCCTTTCCCTAAATGTAGTATGTTTTAAAAATTGCATTAAAAATTCTCCTCATCAGTAACTTAGTAATGACATGAAAAGAGTTAATTATACAACAATATGGTTAAAGAAGGGAAATTCTTCTTTATGATGTGATTCAAAAATATTTACATGGTTAGCGTGACGTGTACTAACTTCCTAAATTCTAAAGAATTGTGGGAAAAATGCTTCCCTTCATGTCCATCCTTCACTTCTCTCTTACTTTTGGTAATAGTTGTTGCTGTTGTTTTGTTTTGTCATTTTTGCTTTTAAGAGGGCTGGCAAACAAAGTCATACGAATTTAAAAACTTAAATGAAAGTTTTGAAACTGTTAACTCCTTATCCGTGTAATTTTTCTCTGATTGATAGAATATTTATTTTTATAAATATGATAATTTACTTCCAAATTCAGCACTTAGTCAAACGGCTTAAAATTAAACAAATGCAATCTGTAAAAAAATAAAAAAGTGAAATGAGTAGCCTCTGATTTCAGACGCATAAACTTTTGCACTATTATAAAAGTCCAAAAAGTACCCTTGGTCACACAGAAAGAATGGGGAGACAGGAGAATCATGAGGAAAGGGATTTTTGTTTTTGTTTTTTGTAATTTGTTTCTATCCTAAGTAGCATATTTCTTAGAAATTTTTGTTTAGGACACCCAACCAGAGGTCAGATCAATGACACAAGAACTGAGTGCGGTTGTTTCCTTTGTCCTTTCCCTGATGATGCTCTTCTCACTGGCAGTCTTCACAGTGAACACCTGTCTCCGTTCCCACCTCCCTGCTGCTGCTCCACGGGGACACTGGATGTGTGTGAACTGTTCTGCCCATGCATGAGGAATCCTGACCTTATGCTAGACAATATATAATTTTCAAAGTATGAGTAGAAGGTAAGAAGTATCCTGTAAATAAGATAGGTCGTTGAAAACAGAAGTGCAGAAGAGCACAGTCCATGTAACCAATATAAAAGAATCTACAAACTCCGACTGCAAATAAAGGCGTGATAGTTTTATTTGTCTCCACTCATTACTGAGATCTCATTTCTCTATTAGCAGAAAGTTGAGTAATTCCCTTGAAACCTCAATATTTGTCCTCTGTCCCTTTCATTGTCCAAGAACCCTAGTGTCATGCTTGGCTCAAAGGTTACATTCCTCCTCTTGTGCCAAGCATGGAATCAACCTAAATCTGGCTTATTTGTTATTGTTCTAGCTCCCTCCTGTCACTCTGGATCTTTACTGAGGTGTATTAACATAATCTGATTAGAGATGTGTAGACATTGCCTACTGATGTGTCTGCTTGTTGAATCCCAGGATCACTATGGAAGGATGATGCCACTTTCGTAAATATTCTACCCAAGTTCACAGCTCTTAGTAATCTCAGCATCCTTGTCTCAGGATTTAAAAGGCTCAAAACCATCAAATATAGCACTAAGGATCTCCAAACCCTCTGTCCCCCAAGTTATCGAGTCTCCAATATTGTAGACCACCTTCATTTTCAATTCTCAAAAAACAAAGAGCTTTGCTAAACCCTGATCCTGGACATGAAAGATACTCATTCTTCACCCAACTACATAAGGGACTCTACTCCCCATAATACCAAGTAGAGACACCATTTAAAGCATGTATCTTAAGAATTTCTGCTCTGCCTTATTCCAAGATGTATGGCATTTCTGTTGCTAAAAAAATAAAAATAAAACATTATCACCTGCAATGCAGCCCTTTGGTAAAGCATCTGGTTACACTAAGTATATCCTTTCTCTGTCTTCTAAGAAGACAGTAATTAATCAAAATGTTATTCTCTACTTTACTCTTGTTCTATGTTAGACTCACCGCTTATTTTATCAATTATGTAGTATCTCTGTATGCTAAGGGGGAAAACAAATAGTAATTGATGCACCTATTTGGTGTTAGGCATATAGTTTATATTGTAGGAGCATCTCCAAGACCTTCAACCCCTCCCTCCCATCTTCCCCCATTCTATGCTAACAGACTGTGCTCTAGCCAGAATGCACTCCTTTGTTTGTGACTTTAGATCTGATTAGTCCAAGAGTGCATTTAAGTTTCTACACTTTCTGGAATAAACAGTGTTTTCTGTTTCTCGCTGTGGTGTCCCTGCTTCTTGCTCCAGGTGTTTCTGCGTCTCACTGGGGCAGAGCAGATTTTTACCTACACCCCTAGGTCTGTGTGAATGACCCCGCGAATTGCCACCACCATCCAGAGAGACCCCATATCTTCTTCCCTGGGGACCCTTCTCTGTCTCTCTTGACCCCAACTCATGAGGAAGGTCCACGTGGCACCCTCACTCTCCCTTTAAAGTGATATGCATGACTTGATGCAATCCTCCCAAACATTACTCTATGAGGTGCCTTTATGGATAAATGATGACTCATTAAGTTTGAGAGACCTGCTCCAAAACTCCGCCTCTGTGTGTAGTAGACAGGATTTGCACCCTGGCCTCACTATAAGGCCGCTAATGTGAATAACTATCACCATTGGAGAGGTGAAGAAATAAATCTAAAATATGTTAAATGACAATCTCAAGCTGAAGTCACAGCCCACAGGAAGCAGAGCTGTGAGTCAAGCCCAGGCCCTATGCCTCCAAACTCACAGCATCTCTGTCCATTCTAAGTAGAAGAGCAATCATCTTGCATTAATGGCTGTGTCTGGCTCTAAGACATTTCCTTTCCATCTGTCAGTATCAGAGTGGAGCAAGGCAGACACAGTGAAGGCCATTAGTCATTTGGAAGAAACCCTGAATGGAGCCCATCAGCCATAAGAACAGGATGTTTGGGGACACATTTCAGAAATTCACTTTCAGGGACCTTTTCTGTACAATTATGACCTTGTCCCTGTTATCAAAGAACTGTCAGCAAGCACTTAAGAAACTCACCTGCTTGCTAAAATGACCAAGAGGCCAGTGAGAAATTTCTCTCAATCAGGAGCAGAAAATCTAAGGTACTTCCTGAGTGCTTCAGGATCCTGAGATAGTCTGGCACGGGTCACGCAAGGACTCTTGCCTGTGTTCAGAGACCCACCTTCCCGTCCCTTTGACCTAAGTAAGACTTGACATGATCAGTGGGAGACAGAGAACTTAAGAAGGTAAGCCCTAACATTCTCTCCATTACCTCTGAGACTATTTAACATTTCCAGTTTCGGTTACAAAAACAAAAATGGAAAATAAACAAAAACCTCCCTTACCTCAAGAGTAAGTCATTCCTTCTTTGTAGACTTAGAGGAAACTGAAAACCTTCCGTCAAAAAACAAATGATGGCAGCAGAGGCTAGGGGACATGGGGATAGGAAGGATAGGAGAATGAAACAGACATTGTTCCCTTATGTATATATATGACTGCTGACCAATGTGGTTCTACAACAGGTACAATCAGAAAAATGAGAAATTATACCCCACCTATGCATGATATATCAAAGTGCATAAATGCATTCTACTGTCATGTATAACTAATTAAAACAAATTAAAAAAAAACAAATGACGGAATCTACCATTATCAAACATCACAATGTATGCTTTATATGCTTTCCATAAATTATTTTATTTAAGCCTCAGGGGAAACCTCTGTGGAGGTCCCTGGGTTTGGGCAGATATAAATGGCTTAAAGGGCTCCTCAAGCATGACCAGCTAGTTGGGAGCTGGGATGTTCCTTAGTTAGTTAGTTAGTTCCTTCTCTAACAAAAGCTCCACCACAGAAAAACTCTGGACAGAACAAAACAGGCAACTATTGCAGCAAAGGCAGGGTCCAAAAAGTGCAAGGTTTCCCGTCCACCCTGAGGGAACCGCTGTCCTCAGCTCATTCTGACATCAGCTGGCCTCTTCCCCTCTGCAAAACCACAGGACTCTGAGTCCATCTTATTCCACCATCTTTACTATCCCCATGCCCCCTCTCTTCTCCCTCCCCTTTGACCAAATTTCCTCCATTCTTCCTGTGTTCTCTCCCTCATTATGGATCAGCATCCACTTATCAGAAAGAACATTTGGCATTTGTTTTTTAGGGATTGGCTTACTTCCCTTAGCATGATATGCTCCAACTCCATCCATTTACCTGCAAACACCATAATTTTATTCTCTTTCATTGCTGACTAGTAGTCCATTGTGTATATATACCTAAGACCCTAAGAGTTATAGCTTTTCATTTTCTAGGAGCAAAAATGAGGAGAAGAGTTGTATTCTTTTCACATTTTTCCACCCAGAAGTAAATCAATTTTAAAGTAGAGGCTCAGGACATTGCTGTTTGCAAGTTTGATTCAGTTCTAAACTGTCAAAACATGTTTTCCTGCCCGGAGCTAAAACTGCTTCTAATGTACCTTTCAAACACTGTGACCAAACTGACAAATCTTTTAAGTTCCTCTATTGTTTGAATGAAGCAAAATTATTATTTTCTGACAAATAAAAATGCACTAAAATGCCACAAGTCCATTCTCTCCTCTATCCCCCAGGAAGGACATGTCCCCCAGGGAGGTGTAAATCGACCCCATGCCCTCCATTGCAGACAAGCCTTGGTTACAGTGTCAGAGCCACTCTGGATGCCCTCCCTGGGAAAGTGAGAGGTTACACAGATCCCTGAGCAGCAGAGACAAGATACAGAGGATCAGGGATACTCGCTCAGGCTGGGAGTGGATTGGCAAGATGGAGGAAAACCTGGGAGAAACCTGAGTTCTGAGTTAAGAGAGGAGCAGGTGGTCAGGCCTCCACCCTCATGTGCTCCTCAGCTCCCATCCCATCACAGGAGTCTGGGCAGAGGTGAGCGGGGCCACCCTTACTGGGACGGAAGCAGACCAAGGTGAAACAGGGCTCACACTCCTCCACAGTCGCCAGTATGAAAAGGACTAAACTACCCTCTGATTCTCCTGCAGGAGCCAGGGAAGGATAGGCTGCAATGTCAGACCACAAAACTGTGTCTTGGATGGACTTTGACTCCAGAGTTGCCCCTGCCCTAACTGCAAACCACATCTCCAATCCAGCTGTGCCTATGAGATTGGAGACCACCAACTTCCAATCCCAGCTAGGGACATTAAGCAAAAGGCTTTTGCAAAAGGCTCCTCTTCTAGTGGAGAGGACCTCCCTCACCACACCTTCCTTCATGAACCACTGTGAAGGCCAACAAACGGCTGCTGGAAATGTCTGGAAGGACGCAGGCAGTGCACAATGTAATTCTGCAGCTGAAACGGGAAAGAGCAGCCTGGGCTGCCACAGTGAGAACAAACCAGGTGTGGGGGAGTAACATAAGTAAGGGCACTCTGGAAACAGAAAATCAGAATCAGTGCACACTCTCCTTCCAAGTAGGGACACAGCGTCAAGAAGCTGAGCTGCACACCTCGTCCTTATCAATTCTGAGCATAAGCAGCTTCCGTAAAAGTGCTCCTCTGAGTGCAGCAGGCTCTAAGGCCCCATGAAATGTTCTTTAAAGGTTTAACAGACTGTGAGTAGGTCCCTGGGGGAGGATTAGCCAGATCTCTCTCCCTTTTTAAAGAAACCAAACATGTGCATTTATAATAGAGACTTGCATCTTACCCTGACTCGTGGAATACTTTTAAAATTTCCCTGAGACGATGGTCAGGAGAACATATAAAATAATAAAACCTTTGTCATTTCTTCATGTTCTTTATTTTATTCTTACCTATTATGTCCCCAGGAATATATGATTGCTTGTGTGTGTGTGTGTGTGTGTGTGAGAGAGAGAGAGAGAGAGAGACTGATTTATGGAAAGATACATATGTATACAAACACACACACACATACACACACACATGCATATATGTAGATAAATGGAGAAATGTTTTTCTATGGTGGAAGGAGTCTACAGTAACAACCAGGGCCCAGGAAAGTCATACTGCAGCCTGGTCCTCTTCTTTCCTTCTGCTTTCTCTGATTGTCCCGTACCCATCATTTAAGACTCAACTGCAGAGAAAACTTCTGCAATAAGGGTTGTTTGAAACATGGTTTGGATGTGAGGTGTTCCCCACAAAGCTCATGTGTGACACAATGCAAGAAGGTTCAGAGGAGAAATGATTGGGTTGTGAGAGTCTTAACCCAATCAGTGAATTAATTCCCTGAGTGGTAACTGAAGGCAGGTAGATGTGGCTGGAGAAGGTGGGAATTGGGGCATGGCCTTGAGGTATATATTTGTCTCTGGAGAGTGGAGTCTCTCTGCTTTCTAATGGTGGCATGAGCTGCTTCCCTCCTCCACACTTTTCCACCATGATATGTTGCCTCACCTTGAGCCCTGAGGAATGGAGCCAGCCTCTTATGGACTGAGACCTCTGAAACCATGAGCCCTCAAGTAAACTTTTCTTCCCCTAAAATTATTCTGATCAGGGGGCTGGGATTGTGGCTCAGTGGTAGAGCACTTGCCTCACATGCGTGAGGCCCTGGGTTCAATCCTCAGCACCACATAAAAATAAATAAAACAAAGATATAAAAAAAAA
>CM053411.1:72435332-72496959 GCA_028644305.1 Xerus rutilus | reverse complement strand
CCAAATTTCAGAAAGATAAAATCACCTGCCGACTTTACAAAACTGGTCAGTAGCAAAATCAAGAATCAAACTCAGTTTGTTCCCAAACCAAACTGTATGTTCTTCCCCTTTTCTTCTGCTATCTCTCTATAACTAAAGCCAAAGTCAGTCTTCATGTCTTTACTCTTCCAAAATTCCAATCATTATCATGATTCACTTGAACTTCATCATTTTTTTAAAAATGCAGTTTCTGCGTGGGAGGAGGGTGAAACTTCCCTCCTACTCAAGGATTTATAACACTACTTTCAGGACCAAAAGCAACTTTTGTTTTCTTTTTTTCTTTCTTGTTTTTTTATTTATTTGTACTTAGCCAAGTTAATTACTAGCTTTGACTGGAAACACCTGGAAATTTCCTGCTCAAATCTGAGTGTACCGTGTGGTTCGAAGACTGGATTGAGTAAAAGCTCCAGGGTTACTTAAGTACGTATTCATTAGCCAAAGTCACAATAAATCTGCACCCACATGCTTTTTGAAGCACTTCATGAGTGCATTTTATTCATGAATAATTTTTTTAAGCTATATGTATATCTTTATTGATTTTGTCCATGAAATCTACCTTCCCTTTCCATTATTATTGGTGCAGACTATCTTCAGGATTTTACCTCTTGCATGACCAATCTTGCATGGACAATAATACATAGTATTTATCTCTTATTAATTCACTAGATGCTACTGAAAGCCATTTCCTGTTAGACAAGCTCAAACATGCTCTTCCATTTTACTTTTAAATCGTTGTGAGATTTGTTTTCTGCTTCCATTTCCATTTTATTGAAGCCAGAAAATAGTTTACCCATTATCAATCAACCAGGTTGAGGCAAAGTCAGATTTGAAAATAAGCCTCCTGTTTTCCCTTTACAGTTTGCACCATGGGAACTCTGAGCTCCTGGCCAGAGGAGAGTCTGTGCCGTGAAGAAGGAATGAAGAGCCAGAATAGACTCTTTGCTGTTGACTATAGGCCACAGCCAGTCACCTCTTCCTATGGCCCTGACAGGCACTGAATTTCAGAGACCAGAAGAGGGAGAGATCTCTGAAGGTGATGAAGGCTGGGACTTGGAAGGAGTAAAATGTACAGAACCAAAGAGGACAGGAGAAGGGAAATAGAATTTGATGGAGTGTCAGCAGGAGGAAATTGACATTAGTGAGCGTTTATGGTCTTTAGAGGAATTCTGTCAGACGCGTTCACTTGCATTATTTATCAAACCTCATAAAACTATCCTATTATCAGTCCCACCTTAGAGATGGGGACACTGAAGTTAGGCAAGGATAAATCTCTTGCCTCAAATTAGACAGCGAGTAAATGGTGAAAGCAGAAACAAAACCCAAAGGACTGAGCACATGCAAAGAGTCCTTTTCTGGGTACTGAGGAGAAAAACGGTAAATGATAAGAAGGGCTTAGGTAGCGGTGGAGCAGAGGAATGCTCTCACAGAGCAAGAATAGCAGATGAAGAAAACACAGTGGGGACTCCAACCCAGGCTGAGAAGTCATGAAAAGCTCCTTGAATTCTTAAAGAAAAAGGTATCAGAACTAAACTAAGCATAACACCTAGACCAGAGAAGCAAGCAGAAGACCTGAAGCGTTAGAAAGCTATTTTGAACAGAGTTCCTAGAGTTTTTAATCTCTGACAAGATGGAACACGATTGTGTAGGCTGTATGGTAACCTTATGATTGTGAGGCAGGGAAGATCTGAATCCCTCCGATGCTGATGTCTTGATTTAGATTCTTCAGGTAATTTCTATAACACTGTGGCAGTATTCTAGGATAAATAAAACTGTAAAACGTGTTCAGATTCAGAGTGCAAGGCAAAGGGTGCATGTGATACCAGAGAAAAGGTGAGATATATTTTCTCAAGTGCCCAATGCAGTGGTTCTGTCAATGCTAGGTGAGTCAGACAGACACACTAACAGGATCTGTCTTGGTTTGAGTAGTAGCACCAGGAATAAGAGTGGTTGTTCAAGTGATTAATTAAGAGGTTGGCCTGAGGACAAGGAGCGCAAAGGAAGTAGGGCAGAGGAACGATGTGTCAACGAAGCTGGATTAAGGAAGATCTGGAAAGCAGATAAAGCAGTACTTGTGATTGTGCCTGTGAGGATGTTTCAAGACCAGCATGAGAGTCAGGAGGCAGAGTGGAGAAGATCCACCCTCAGTGTGGGCAGGCAGCATCCTATCTGCAGGAAACCAGATGGAACACAAAGCCAGAAAATAGTGAACTTATTCTCTTTGTCTCAGACAGTCAGATAGGCATCTAGAGCTGGGATACCCTTCTCCTGCTCTTGAACAATAGAATTTCAGGTTCTCCATTGGGACTCCAGGACTTGCACCGTGCCCACCCACCCCTATAGGTCCTCAGGTTTGGCTTTGGACTGAGAGTTACAGCACTGGCTTCCTTGGTTCTGAGGACTTTGGACTTGGAGTCACATTACTGGCCTGGTTCAACTTGGAAGAGCATACCATGGGACCTCTCAGCCCATGTAAGTCAATTCCCCTGATAAATCCTCAGTGCTCTGTCTGTCTACCTATGTGCTATCTAGCCCGTTGGTTCTGTCTCCTTCAAGAATACTAATAGGAAGGGAAAAGGGCTAAACAAGAGTGTGGTCTCAGGTGGAGACGATTCAATATGGCTCCACCTGGAAATTCCAAGTCAATGTACAACACACATTCTATTCATCTGGAAGGAAGAATTTGTGTTTGTGTATGACAGAAGTAAATTCTCAAAAAATACGTCATTGAGTTGTTATGACTAGCTAAGAGAAGTTGTCATAGTTGGTAAAGGGGATTGGTTGTCATGAGCTTCCACTTCAGCTGTGGCTTTCAAAGAGCTTTTCATGGGGAATGTCTTAGGCCCCATCCAGACTGAATCTCAAACTCTGGGAGATTAAGAGAAAAAAAAAAAACAAACCAATGCTCAGATGACTTTATCACTGCTGAAGACCACAGAGCTAGTTAGTCCTTCAGTCCAAGTCAAACATAAATTTATCTGGCTTTCTTCTATGCAAAAATGTAGCCAATGGATCACCTGCAACAGACCACCTGAAGCATCTGTGGAGCTTGGACTCCAATCACCAGGCATGAGAGCACAGCAACTAGGTGACTTTGTGCTGTGCTCTCTTTCTTTTCCGAAGACTTCTAATCTGTTTGATGTTTCTTTTCTAACTCTCACAAAACCAAAACAAAGCAAAACAAAAAAACCTGGTAGTCTACAGAAGCGTGTGCCCCTTTGAGAAGATGTATTCCAGATCAAGATGAATGACCACATTTCACAGATACCAGAACTGGACCTCCTCAGGAGAGATGGGAATCAGAGGTGCTTAATCTGATGATCTCTTAAACCCCAGCCACAGGACTCCATGAATTAGGCCATACTTCTCAAATTTGCTGGGTAGTTGTTATGGGTTAAATTGTGTATCTCAGAAATATATGTAGAAGTTCTTTTACCCAGTACCTGTCTGTTAAATTTCCTTTAACAAGTATCTCTAAATATGAACTTTTGGGGGGAAAAGGTCATTGTAAGATTATTGTTTATAACAATGTCATTCTGGTTAGGGTGACCCTTAATCCATAAAAGCCCATTTCATTAGTAGAAAAGGGAAAGACACTATGAAGACAGACTTGCAGAAAGATGTCAGAAGCAGAGGGAAGAAGAATGAGGCAGCTAGAAGCCAAAGAAGGCCAGGATTCTGCCCCAGGCCTGAGGGTACAATCCAGCCAGCACCTTGATTGCAGACTTCCAGCCTCCAGAACTGTGTGAGAATAAATGGTTTTAATCCAAATAGTCTAAGGTCCTTTGTGTGGGGCAGCACCAGGAAACTAAGAGCACAGCTAAAGATGGGGATGTTCACTGCTTTCCTACCTCTGGGGTGCACACCCATCTTGTTGTTCTACAGGAGAGCCTGGGTTGGACACCTGGAACTGATCACATGCTCTCAGATTCAAAGGCTGGCTGTCTTGATGAGAGCTCTTGAAATTCTCAGTCCTTCCCCTCCTCCTCTGTCACTGTGAACCACTGGTGAGGATTAGCTGTGTCTCCTGCTGCCTTTATTATGAGGCCCAGTTCCAAAGCAAAGCCTGTAATACTCCTGCAACAGCGCAGCAGCACACTGTGCTAGAAATTGCATCAGAACAAGAAAATTCTAGCATAGGAAAGCGGGGGTCTTAACATATATACGTATTGTTAAAATGTGTGTGTGTGCACTTGAGTGCACATGCATATGGGCAAGTGTGCATGTGTATGACATTTTTGAAAACTCTACCTCTTAGTGGTTGCTGTTAGTTACAAAGACCAAATCTCAAGGCCAGAAACCGTTGGATGTTGAAAGATTCGTGTTGCTTGACAGGACCCAAATATTTGTAAATCAGGGATTAAGGCTGATATAGATTGCAGGAAGAGAGGCTAAACCCAACCCATTTCTGTCAACCCAGAATCAATGTCAGTCCCTCTAAGGCACAGAGCCTGAAATCCCGGGATGAGTCAGAAAAGTGTTCCTTTTTAGATAATAGTGAGATCAGGCCTTAGAGAATTGTTAGTCAGCAAAACTCAAATTTGGTAAGGCCGTGCTCTGGGAAAGGAAGTGAAGAGATATACCAGATTTAGACCTGCCAGAGACAAGAAGCAGCAAAGAACAGAGGGAAAGATCCAAGCCGCCCTCCTGCCTGAAATGAGGAGAGGAGAAGCTGGAATGGGCAGAACGAAGAGAAGGACCTGCTTGCTTGCTGTGCTCTGTAAAGTTCTGTGAGCTTCTTCCAACTGCAAGATTAGCATCAGGGTCCTGTCTCACTGACTGCATGCCTCCTGGAAGGTGCACATCTAGAACCTGATGGCATCAAACGCCGGCCTGGCTGCGAGCCACAGGGACACAGGCGCATTGCTGGTGGGAATGCAAAACAGAAGAGTCACTTTGGAAGAAATGTTTCTGTGTCTTATAAAACTAAACACATTCCTCCCACACAATCCAGCGATCACGCTCCTTGATATTTACCCAAAGGAGTTGAAATCTTCTGTCTACACAACAACCTGCACACAAATGTTTATAGCAGCTTTAATCTTAATTACTAAAACCTGGACAACCAAAATGGATTTTAGTGGGTGAATGGATAAATAAACTGTAGTACATCCAAACAATGAAGTATTATTCCATGCTAAAAAGAAATAAACTATCAAACCATGAAAAGACATGGAGTGAACTTAAATGCATATCACTAAGTAAAGAAATCAATGTGAAAAGGCTCTATGCTATGTCATTCTAGCCATGGGACATTCTGGAAAGGGAAGAACTATGAAAACAGTAAGAAGACCAGTGGTTCCCAGAGTTGAGGAGAGGGATAAACAGAACACGGGATTTTCAAGGAAGTGAAACTTTCATATAGTTGATGTATGGACCATACATTTATCAAAACCCATAGGATGCACAACTATGGACTTTGGATGATTATGATATATCAACGTTGGTTCATTGACTTTAACAAATACGCTGGATATTGATAATGAGGGAAGTTATACATGTGTGGAGGCAGGGGGTATATGGAAAATCTCAGTACATTCTGCTCAGTTTTGCTGTGAATCTAATACTGTTCCAAAAATATAAGACTATTAGGGGGTAAAAAAAAGTCTTATAGTGACTTCCTTCAGTTATCGAATTGCTTTCTCTGCCAGATGACATTCTTCCTCAGCCAGTCCTTCCTTCGCGAGCCTTCTCTCATCCACATGGCAGGCACTCCTTACTCCCTGGTCTCAGAAGCTTCAACCCATCATGCCCTGACTATTTCCCAGTGGGTGATGCGGAGGCAGCTCTCCTACAGAGCCCTGGAGGGTCCAGCTGTCACTGCTCCTCCCTCAACTTCTTCCATATGATGATGAATTAAAAGTCAGCTTAGAGCAAGACAGCTGCTGCTCATACCTCTCCTTGTCAGTCACTAGATGGAGAACAAAGCAAACTATGGCAAGGACAGAAGGGAGGGAGGGAAAGAGGGAGAGAGGGAGGAAAGGAGGGAAGGAGGGAGGGAGGAAGGAAGAATTAGCTGTAATGCCCTTCTTTAACTTTTAACAGCCCCCCACACCCAAGCCCACCTAGAGTAAGTCCAGTAATGAATGATAGATTTTAAATAGCCAGGGCACAAAACACTGATTATTATTTTTCAATTATTGTTTTAGAGTCCTAAGACAGCCTTCTGGCTTCACTTCATTTGGTGCTTTCCTTTGCTTTAAAATTTTAACAGTGCTCTCTAAGCAAACAACAGAGCCTCAAAACCTTTGAGAACCTTCAAAATTAAATGTATGACATCCTCACTCTCTGGGGTAATTATGGTGTTATGTAACTTACTTTGCTGAATATATCTGAAAAAGACAGGATCTGTAAAAGAGTTAAAACTATTTTATTGTTTCCCTCCATCAACTGCACTCCCCACCCACCCCACCCCCGCACATGCCGTGGCAATCAAGTCCTGAAAAGGGCGCTGCATTTGCTCTCAGGCACTAACAGGTGGGAGGGACATGGCTACCACTGTAAGGAGAGCACAGGGGCAGGACGATCAGCAGCCTGCTTCTGGATTCCCCAGGGGACATGTTGAAGGCCTGAGAGCTTGCCTCTTGTGGAAGAGGAGGAGGTGGGGGGAGCGAGCATTGGGAACTGCAAGGGAGAAAAGCTAGGGCCTTGGGTGAGGGTCGAACCCAGGCCAGAGCATTTTCAGAAAACATTAAAACTTCATATATGGATGAGCAAAGATACAAAGGAGGAGAATTGAGAAGTAGAAAAGTGTCTCACGAAGCCTGTTTTAAAATAGCATAAATTTTGTCTTGCAATGGAAAGCCCTGGATGGATTTTAAACACAGGATTGTAGGATCAGATCAAGTTCAGGAAAGTTCTCTAGTGGCAGTATGGGAGATGTTTTATAGAGCACAAACCTGGAAGTGAGGTGTCAAGTATCCAAGGAGCAGATGCTGAATGTCTAGAGTTGAGGGTAGAGGCCTAAGGAGGCAGTGACCTTAAGCTTGACTCTCTGCAAACTCTGTACACAGTGAACTAATTTGGTATCCATTTGCTACTTGAAGGAAGAATGGATGAAGATATTCCCAGAAAAACATGAGTATTTTTTTTCAACTCCTGTTCCTCTACTACACAATGCTGCCATGGATAGAATGCTAGAATTAAAACAAAAACAAAAACAAACACAAAAATTGAATAGTCTATACACAAATTTTCCGATGTACAAGAAAAAGTGTTAGATATGAACTAATATTTTTTTTCTGCTTGTTCATTTTTCCTCGCTTGCCAACATTCCACCATTAAACATTCTGTGAAGCTGGCCTAAAAGAGAGCCAGCCACAAAAGATTCCTGCGGGAATCGCTGGTTAAATCCTTAACAATGGCTTCCTAAATAGGTTTTTGAAAGCCTGGTGCATGATTTTGAAAGCCCATAGCACAGGGGCAGTAACTAACCCTCTGTTGCCCAACATGTAGCATAATGTTTTATTCTTTTCCAGATCTATTTCCAAATTTCAAATGATAATTTGAGCAAATCCATGACTTTAGATCCCCTCTTGGGTTTAATAGCAAGTCCTGTTCTTAGAAATTAAAACTTTCAGGTACTGCAATTGTTCATCTGTGAATAAATCCAGAGTTCTTTCTCTCATCCCAGTGGAAGCTTTGTACTCTGCCCCATTACTAACCCAGCTCAGGAAATTCTCCCTCTGCAGGCTCTTCCTGAAATGTCGGTAGGGGCGTAAAAAAGGAACATGATTATTTTTCTCTTGGGGTTCTGCTGTCAAGGTCCCCTTTGGGCTGGTGCTGACTACCCACAATGCCCCTCCTGAGGCATGTGTCCACATGCTTCTCGTTCCAAGGCGTCCACATGTGCGTTTTCAGGATTCCCTTGTGATATCCTCATGGTGGCACAGATTCCTCATACTGACAATCTGACTTTAACTTGGTTCCTCCCACCTCCATCTCTGCCCCTGAGAACACTTCCACAGACTCTACTAGCTTCCCCTTTACCCTGAAGGATATTCTATTCGATGTCTTTAAGATGCTTCGAGTCTAGCTCCTGTCCATTTGGACCACTCTCAAACATCCTGCTGTACCAAGCCTCAGGAGGTAGTCTGCCCTTGGTGGTCCTCTTTCCTTGCCCTACTAACACCTCCATTCACCAGCTACTTCTGGACTGGAAGTAGACACCCATTTCTATGGTTTCCAGGCAGCCTGGATTGCCCTCTCCTGAGAGTAGCCTCTTACACTGTGTACTCTGATGGGTTGCCCTCCAGTGACAAATGGACTTTGCAGCTCAGAGATGTTCACCTGAGAAAGTGATTCTAACCACTTTCTGGCTGGCACCTTGGAACTCTCTTGAGTTATTCATTGGGACAACCCTCCACTATCCAAGCGCAAGAAAAGGGACAGAGCTTCAGGTATGGTTACTATTGAACATTTTTCTTATCCTTGTGATTTCTGGTCTCCTGTTTGCCTAAGTAGTTTGGGCAGGAAAATGGGGGTCACAAGGCTGGCTTGGCAATTTCTTCTTTGACAATAGCAGAAAAGGTAACTGGCAGCAACTTGGTGTGCTACTTAGAATGTTAGAATTTACTGTTCTCCCGTTGAGTCTTCAGCCAAAATTTCAAGACAATAGGAAAAGCCCCATCCCATATCCTATTTTTAAAACTTTGAAAATTGGAAAGGACTTTTATCACTGTCATTTCACTGTTGTTTTTAGCTCATAAAAATTGCAGTGTCCAGAATATAGAGTTCAGCTATCAACCATACAATGGGGAAGGAGAAAGGCTGACATAAAAACTCTAACAGCTAAGCATGGAAGGGACAAGAGGAAATTCTACATTCCACAAAGGCCATGGAGAAGGCTTAGATATGAGAAGTGTATCTCTATGCACAAGGGGAGATGGGAGAGACTTGCTGCATGCTTTATTTTGAGATCAAAACCTTGGAAGTGAAAGGAGATAGAAAACATTGAATAAGTTTGAAGGATTCAAAGTTGAGAAAGTTTTTCTCTTTTACTTTCTTTTCTCCTGAGGCTGCTACAAACCACTTAGGGAATCCAGTGCCTTTCAAGGAGCTGGTGGGTGGAACAGCAGGAGCTTCAGGGAGATAGAACACACACCTGGGAGTCCCCTGCAGTCTCAGCTGTCACAGGAGAACATTCAGAAGTGCTGGATATGTTGGCAAATAAAAAGAACCCTCCAAGTTGTGAGAAGAAGAGGCAGAGGGTTACAGTTGGAGGATATGGAGAGTCTGCCAAGTGGATGATGACAAATTCTCCAGGGACAAAGTTGATGACAAATACCTGATAGGAAAAGACACACCTCAGTGAGCCAGAACTCCTTGCTTACCTCTCTTGCCACCATTGTCCCCAGCTGAGGCCATGAGTCAACACGGGTAGGACTTCTAAATCCTGAGGCTACCTAAGAAGAAGAAAGGGAAAGGGAAGGAATCAGGAGAAATGGATTTGAGTTTCTTAAATGCAATTAGATTTTAAATAAAAAGACTGAATGACCTTACCTTTCAAAATTTAGTTTTCTGTATCAGATCAGAAACAAACAAACAAAACAACCTGGTGACTTCTGATCTAAGCTTAATGGAGATCCTGAGAAACACAGAGGAATCCTTTGTATAGTCCTGACTTTGCACTGAATTTTGAAGATAAATGCTTTGAAGACAGGATGAAGGGACTTGCCTCAGAATCTAAACAGAATTTGAGATGAAACCAGATCTCTGCTCTTGATTTTAATCATCACCTAACACCAAAGCGGGTAATCTCCAAACCCACCATGGAGGGATTTGGAGCATTTAAAGAGGAAAGCATCTTGCCAACACATTTCCTTTGGATTAGATGAATCCTGCACCACACAGCTAAGCTGTGCAAACACAGCCAAAACCCAAATCTCTAAATAATGTGTTCCTTTTCTTAGTCTTCATCTATCTGGACACACATCCATGTGCACTCCAACTGGCATCAGAACATTCAGAAGGTTTGCAGCACTGGAGTTCCACAGCGTGGGGATGGAGGCAGCATCATGTGGCCATTTAGTGAGGAGGCTCTACAATACCTCTGACAGGGGTCAGATCCTAAGCTGATGGTTTACTAGATGTGTAACCTTGGGCAAATCCCTTAAATCCTATGCATCTCAGCTTCCCCTTTGTTAAAGTAAGGGTAATTATAGTCTCTCATGACTTACCACCATCTTAAACAAATGTCATCTAGAGAGGAGAGTACATGTGGGAGTGAGTTCCCCATCAGTTCAGACAGTCGAGTTTCGGCTGGACAGCCACATGGTGGGGATGTTGCATTGGACAGATTAGCTGTTGTTCCTTTTCAGCTTTGAATCTTCTTGAGCACTGAGAAAGGCCTAGTGCCAAGAACAGAATCCACTTTGAGATAAACCCAACTGATGGTTCTCACTTGGGAAAGGAGGCCAAAGGCATACAATCTACTTAAACAAAGTTAGAAATAGGCCAACTGGACCTTGTTGTTGACTCAGCAGCCATCCTGGAGCATACAGTGGATTTGTCAGTACACCTCGGCTGGAGTCTCAGCAATTACTCTTGGCTACATGGTCTTGGGCCACTCAGGGAGCAGATGTGGTTTACAGTTTCTTCATTTCTAAAATGGGTGTAATAGTGTTTTTCTCAAGAAGTACTTGTAAGGATTAAATGAGCCAATGTGAAATTGCTTTGGAAATGGTAAATCACAGTATGAATATAGGTATTATCATTTGCAGAGTTTAAATTACACTATACATCATTAGTTCTGAAAATAACGTACATAACCTCAACCCTGGCTGAGACTAAGCTATCATTTGAAACATTGTGATGGGTATAGAAGCTGGAAAAACTGCCATTTCAAAGGTTCCTGCTGCTTTTCTCCACTACTCAAGGGTGGAGACTTTGATTTATATTGAAGGCAGGCAGTGGCTTTGCACAGAGGAAGTACATACACACACACACACACACACACACACACACACATACACCAAAAAAAAAAAAAACCACAGGACCAGGCCCAATATTTATGCAAATATAAATCAGGTCTCACCTCTTGCTATTGAGAAAAATGAGCTCATCTTAAATGCCTGCGTCTTAGAAAGACCCAGTAGGGCTGGGTTTGTGGCTCAGTGATAGAGTGTTTGCCTAGCATGTGTGTAGCCCTGGGTTTGATCCTCAGCACCACATATAAATAAATAAAATAAAGGTATTGTGTCCATCTACAACTAAGAGAGAGAGAGAGAGAGACCCGGTAATTCACTGTTTCTTCCCTTTATAAATGTTAGGTATTCTTTTCTCTACCAATTTTCAATCAGATACTGAGGGCTAGCAAGTATGCACATGACCACTGCTGTTCACTGGTTATTATCAGGCAGAAAAAGTAAGCAAAAATCACCAACATAATTTATAATGATAAGTGTGTTAGAGCTAATAAGTACATAAAAATGCCATGAAGATCTATAAGAAGAGGACTCCTGCATGCAGAGTTGCGGGAGATTTAAGTGACAAAGGTATATTTAATCTGAGCCTGAAAAGATGACCAAGAGTACCCAGAGGAATGCAAAACATTCAGGAATGGTTCTTTGCTGTTCATTTGAAAATAAAAGCTATTTTCTCTCATTTAGATGACAATGTCTATAAATGATTGCATATTCTCAGAGAGTTCTGTGCATTCACCTTTAGGAAAAGGACATCAGGAGAAGCAAACTGAGATGGAAAGGACCTTAGTAAGGTCAAGGACGTGGACACCATGCTCTTTGTCTCATCCTGCAGGAGGTGACTCAAGACTAGGCTCTATATGTCACTCGATGCATGGCATCAGGAAATGTAGTATCATTAGGTTGATTATATTAGCAGCTTCACTTGGTACCCAAATGCAAGGTCACTTCCAAAACAGGCATTTGATCTTAAGTGGATAATCCCACTGTATCCTCCATGCAAAGGTTAATCCTGAGGCACAAAATGAAGTCTCACATTTTGCAACTTTAACTAAGTATAGTCTGGCCTAGCAACTGAACTTGGAAATAGCCAGGACCATGACTTTTATAATTTGTTCTCTGTGGGGTGCTTTTCTTCTTTCTTTTCCCATCTTCCAATATATTTCTTAAAATTCAAAGCTTGATCTCAGCTGTGTTCTTTTATCAGTGGAACTTTCTCCTCCCTACTTGGGAAGTGGTGGACAGGAGGAGAGGCTCCCTCTGGAGCCCAGGGTAGTGTCAGTGCCAATTTTCCCCAAAGGATTCAAGTGTGTCCAAAGCACAGGGATCACACAGCTGTCTACATATGGTGACAATGCTGAATTTTTCCTGGGTCCTGTGATCCTCTAAATCCTCTAAGTGATGGCTAAGAAACTAAAGCCATTTGTGAGTATTCTGAAAGACAGCTTAGGGCGAAGAATCGCTCTCTTTATATGACTTAGATGAAACTCACAGGTGCCTCCTTACTTATCCTAAGAGCAGACAGAGGTCCTCTGAATTCCCACTCGTTGTCTCATAAATAATTGCTCTGATATGCTTCCTCCTTCTCCACTGATCAGAACAAAACACGGGTTAATCCATCTTTGTTGAACTATATTTCTTTCCTCCAAGTTCTTGAATCTTGACCCCAGCCTAAACCAGCATGCAGCTCTTCCTTAGCACTCCTTCATAAGAACAGGCTATTCTCAAGGTCAAACATTCTCTGGTCTGCTGTGACCAAGCCACCCTTTCATCCCACTTGCACATATCTTATTCTTTATAGCCATGTTTACTTCCTATCAAAACATAAAGAAACCCCTCCCCAAAAAAGAAGTCTGCCATAAATCTGGGTTGATTACATGATCAGAGTTATCCTTATTGCAATAGTCTCTTTCTCCTCCCTATAGTATCCTTTCAGATTTGGTTTTTCTTTACTAAGTCTGGATTTGTTTTGTTTTGTTTTGTTTTGTTTGACAGCGATGAGATCAAAATATGTCCTGAGTAGAAAAACTCACAAGACCCTTCCTGAAACATGAGTTAGCCTCCTGTAGAACCCTCAGAAAGAGAAAGGATTGTGTAAGGAAGATTAAGTGTGGACAGCTCTCTAGCTGCCATTCTTTTGGTATTAAATATGAAACATATTGCTATTTTGTGGACAGATTTTGAGAAAAGGACATTTGAGTGACATACAAAATATTTTTCAATAGGAAAGACACCACAGGTGTCACACCCAGCCAGCTTACAGCAAGCAATTCTTCCTCAGACATTGGGAATCGCTCTATTGAAATCTCGCCTATTATGAGGAATACGCAGTTAAGAAAGAAAAAAAAAAAACATCCTTATCTCCAAAGGCAAAGATTTTTCCTTTGGCAGAACATAACTAGAAATACCTCCTCGTTCCCCACATGCCAGGAAATGAAATCTCTAAATCTTTTCTCAAAGGTGACCCCAAATACCTCTGACACACTTGAAAAGTCAACACGTCCTTTCTGTCTTCACCACGTAGGATGTCTCAACCTTCTCAAGTTGACGATGTGTCAATCTTCAACAAAAGCAGCATATTAATTTGTCAACTCTTATACTAACTTAGTTAAACATGCGATCCTTCAGAGTAAGAAATAGCAGCAACGGAGGGGAAAAGGCCAACTTTCAGAATCAAACAAACCTAGATTCCATCCAACCTCCGGACATCTGCTGTCATCTTGAAGGGAAGGTAATTGAAATTAACATGCTTACTGCTAAAATGGGAATAATGATAGCTAGCTCAGATCATTATTGTGAGGACTGATAATAACTAAAAGCATTATGAAAAGCATTTGGTCTTGAGTAGATGGCACTAAATAGCATTTTTTCCCCTTCTACTCACGGAGCACATGTTCCACCAGATCTCACATTTTCTCTAGATCCAGTCCAATGCAATGATTAGCATTCATCACTAATTAAAATCCTTTGTTTAACCATTCTCAAATATTTCGGTTAGAGTCTATTTGTGAAAGAACAAAATTGAGTTCTAATAATTTAGAGAAACATTTAAATCCAACACCAAAGCAGAAAGATTATTGCTGATTTTCTCCTTTTTCCTTTTTCATCCACTTACCTTATTATTATTATTTTATTATTATTATTATGCCTTGGTTCCCATTCCTGGCCTTCCCACGAGATAGTCAGGGTTACCAAACTTGACTAGGCCAGGGAAAGTGGCAATCAGGGCTGCTACAGCCCACAGGATTATGGCCAGGGCAGTGACTTGGACTGAGGTAGTGACCAGGACTTACAGATCTGGGACTGAACAGAAAGCTGATTGGGTCAATACACTGTCTACATAAAAAGGAATGAGCACATAAGACAAGTAGAGATAGCTGAGTGTGGTGGCACACCCGGCTATGATCACACCTGTGATCCCAGCACTTTGAGAAGTTGAGACAGAAGAATCATGAGTTCAAAGCCAGCCTCAGCAATGGCAAGGTGCTAAGCAACCCACTGAGATTCTGTCTCTACATAAAACACAAAACAGGGCTGGGGATGTGGCTCAGTGGTCAAGCACCCCTGAGTTCAATCCCGGGTACCAAAAAAAAAAAAAAAGAAAGAAAGAAAGAAAAAGACAAGTAAAGACAAAGGGAGTTATGTTTTTCATTGAAGGAGAAGGGAGTGCAAACAACACGCCTATAATATATTTTGGGATTTGGGGATTGGAACTGAAAACATTGGTATGAACTCTTGCTATGTAAATTATATAGTACACGCTCATGAACTTCCATATATGAATAACACACACACAATTCCAAAGAAAAAATAGATAGGTGATACATATCTAAACATATATGGAGATATTAGAGATATGGAGATATCAGATATTAGATCTAGTAATGTGTTCATAATCATATACTTATATGCATAAATACATATGTGCATACATGTTTGTGTGTTCTGTGTATGTGTATAAATGTATTTGCTTCCTGATTTGTCTGCTAAGAAGGTCTACAAGCAGCGTGAGCTCGGCAGCAATAAGCATGTCAAGTACTCGGATCTTGGATTCTAAATATCCTTCTTAACTAAATGCTCCTTGGAGAAATGACTGATTTGAAGGGTGCAGAAAGAATAAGAACAAGAATGTTGGGACATATTTTTGTGCTGAAAATACAATACAAGGAGTTGTCCCAAAATGATGGGCATTTGTCAAAAGGATGCAGAGCCATCTTGAAAGGGATCCTAGTGGCAAATTATGCAATCATTTAAGTGTCCATATATAGATAATAATTGATCGCAACCTGTTTAATATCACTGGAGTCTGTAAGTTTATACTCAAGTGAATAAATATATACATAAATTAACAGAGAGAAATTCTTCCTTAAAGTGAAGTGTCAATCGATAAATGCAATAGAGATGAAATCAGAATATCATTTATATTCATTATACTAATAATTGATTCACACAAGAATCATAAATGGATGCTAAACCAATGAGTAAATGTTTGGCCAAGAGCAGAATAATTATGTCATCTCAAAATATTATCCTATAAAATATTATGATTACAAAGAGAAAATAGTACATACTACTGCAGCCACTCTTCAGAATGAACCTCCATCAGAAACTTGGTTTAGATGTCAAGACTCAAGATGCCACACACACCCCTAAATGGGTATGAAAGACCCACGACTCACATAGTGAGACACGCTGGAGAACAGGGCAGGCTACCCTACTCTATCTCGTACCTCTCAGAATCCCTTGTGCCAGTTATCTCACTAGGCCAGATGTTTTGATGGAGAATTACCAAAAACATTGTTAGACTGGAAAGAATTCTACAAAAGATGATGTGTTCATGACATAGTATCTGTTGTGAGATGACCTGTAGCCTGGGGAATTTTAGAAATCAAGTCTAGGACAGCATTCAACAACTTCTTAACCTTGAGGTCAGAGTTCTCTGGTCTGTTGTTTATTCTGTTACAACCTGTGGAGATGGAGAGAGAGAGAGAGAGAGAGAGAGAGCACACTCTCCACACATACACGCTCATGGGAAAGAACTAAAGCATTGCTCGGTTGAGAACGGTTGTTGAAAGGTAAACTGAAGCAGGGAGGAGTGCGGACAGGAAGGTGTGGCAGTGCCTGTCATCTCAGAGTGGGTGGCAGTGAAAAATAACTTCAGATGACTCATAAAGTTCCCCTTCCATTTTTGGACCACATACCTTATGTTGCCAAAATCTGCTCTAGAATGAACTAATCATAACAGGCATTATTACAACCAAAATCCTTTATCATAGGTGCAACAGAGCAATGGCCTCAAAAGCCTAGCAGGCAATTAATTGGCACCCAGCAAAAAATCCTGTTGTTCTTATTGCCTGTCTCCTGGCTCATTGCTCCATTTCTAGCCCTATTGTTTCTGCTTTGGTATAAAAACAATACCTCATAATCTCTCTCTCAGAATATTTAAACAACTTTTTAATTGGTCCTCTTCTTAGACTTTTCCTCCCTTCCCATATCCAATGCTCCAATTTTGTTGAACTGTCTAAAACTAAACTACAACCATGCTACTCTTCTTGTTAACGCCCCCACCATGGCCTCCTGTTGTTTAAGATGAACGTCCTCACTGTCTAACTATGGAAGGCCCTCTATGATCTGGCCCTTCAGCCATATGCCCATATGTTAAAGTTTACTTCGAGTGAGATTTCCTGAATGTTATGCTCATCAATCAGAGACAGCGGTTATATATAAAGTATAGTAACTGTTCCTGAGTGAATAAATGACTAACTGGTAAGTAAAAGACTGGATGTCATCAATGTAGTTGAATATTCTTTTCTAATTTTTTTTTAAAAAGAGACAAGGTCCTGCTAAGTTACCCGGGCTAGTTTTGAACTTAGAATAGTCCTGCAGCTGGGGCTACAAATGCGCATTGCTGTATCAGGCCTCAATAGTCTAGAAATGTTTTGAGTCATTTGTAGTTTGCAGAGGAGTTCAAAGAACAAGTCACCTCCACTGAGTAGATATGTGTTCTCTGAAGTCAGTGTTCATACAGTTGGGAACAAAAGACTCTTCTTATACCAAAGTTTCCATGTAGATGTTAGTTCTGGAGAAGTTTCAATAACAGAAAAACCTTGAGGCTAAGTCTGCTGCTTAAATTTCCCCATGTTCAAATCTACATCTAGACAGAGATAAATATGTCATTTTTCTACATAGCATAATCCCCAGTGAGCAAATGTCCACCTCAATTGATTTCAAACCATAGCTAAGGAAAGACTATACAGCAGTTCATTACTGTAGCTTCCATCTCTCCTTTACTCCCAATACATCTTACAGACAGTAAGATTTATTTTCCCTTAACAGCAATCTCCCAACCTCCTCTGGCATCTTGCTTTAATACTCGCCCTCTCAGTTAACAGTTCAGCATTTTGATAGAAGCATATTATCATTAATTAACAGAGACCTTTCATTAGCCTACGTAGGAATGCACAAAGGTGGGATTTCAGAAACCAAAGCAATCTGTAAGAAATCATCAGGGGTACAATTGACTAAAAATTCTGTTCGTGGTATATTACTTTGATATTTATTAATTGTTTTTGGATCACTTGGGTATTTACGTTAAGCAAGTCTTCTCTGGACACTGTACAAGCTTCTTGTTCTTGGTTAACTCCATGGACAGTGCTAACTTTGGCACCTCTGCACAATTGATTCTTTCCCACTAAAATATAAGCCTCATAATAAAAATCCTATGTTCTTGGCTATTCAGATTCTGAGTGTTGGCATTTGTTTAGAAACCCATCTTACTGAATGTATTCAGAGCTGTTATATTTATGTATAACAGGGAATGAGAAAGGTAATAAAGCCAGGATCGATTGCCTAGTAATAGCCATGATTCCATAGACATTAAAGGGTATTTGTAATTTAGTCCCCATAATATGGCCTAATGCCCTTTCTTCTGTTGCTATTGATTTTTCAATAGTAGGACAGCATCAGAAAAACCTTTCAGGGCTAAATTCTCTCTGCTATAGCCAGCAAAGAACAGAAGCAGGTCTCATCTACAGGAGCCTGGCCCAGAAAAATGCATTTTGGTCTGAGGGCTACACAGTTCTCTGCCTTAGCCACTAGCCACACACAACTTCTGCATGCAGCTCTATCACCGCTTCTCAAAAAAAGAAAAAGAAAAAGAAATAATTGAAAATGCATGTTCACAAAAAGTCTTTTGTTTATTGACAGCTACTGATGAGGAAACCTCAAGAAGCAGTAACCCTTACCATTAACCGCTCTAACTAGGAATGATGTACTGAAAGTCCCAACACCTAAAAAACAGATGTAAAGACCAAGGAAGCAAAATAGAGAGCCTAGAAGTAAATCCACATAACTTATGACTTAGTCTTCCAAGTGCTCTAAAATCATGCAATGGGGAAAGGATAGTTTCTTCAAAAAATTGTTTTGGGAAAAACTGGACATCTATATGCAGGGGAAAAAAAAGAAAGAAAAGATGATTATTTCATACCATCCACTAAAAAATCAACTCAAGATGGACTGATGACTTAAACTTAAGACCTGAAACCATAAAATTATTTGCAGAAAACATAGAGAAGAATCGTGTTGACTTTGATCTTGGAGAGGTTTTCTTGGCTATGAATCCAAAGACATAGGGAAAATAAGCAGAAATAAGCAAGTGAGATTACATCAAACAAAAATTCTGCACAGCAAAGGAGACAGTCAGCAGCATGAATCGAAAACCTGTGGCATGGGAGAAAATTTTCAGAAACTACATATCTGGTAAGAAGTTAATATCCCAGAGCTGGAGTTGTGGCTCAGTGGTAGAGCACTTGCCTAGCATGTGTAAGGCACTGGGTTTGACTCTGCACCACATATAAATAAATGAATGTCTATCAACAACTAATAAAAATATTTTTAAAAAAAGAAGTTAATATCCCAAACACATATAGGGCTCACACAATAGCAATAAATAAACAATAAATAAATAACATTTAAAATAAGGCAAAAAGCCTGAATAGACATTTCTCAAAGGAGGACATAAAAACGGCCAACAGATATATGAGAAGGTGCTCACCACTACTAATCATCAGGGACATGCAAGTCAAAACCAAAATGAGATGTCACCTCACACCTGTAAGAATGGTTATTATTAAAAAGACTAAATAGAACAAATATTGATGTGGATATGGATAAAAAGGACCCCTGTACACTATTTGATAGGAATGAAAATAAGCACAATTATGGAAAACAGTATAGAAACCCCCCACCTCTGCCAGCAAATAGAACTACCAAATGAGCCATCAATCCTGCTTCTAGGTGTGTATCCAAAGAAAGTGAAACCAGTATCTTAAAGAACATGTTCCATGCCTACACTTACTGCAGCATTATTCGCAATATCCAAGATAAGGAAACTGCCTAAATATATAATATATACACAAATATTGTTCAGCTCTAAAAGCAGAGGGAAGTCCTTCTACGTGCAATAACGTGATTGAAGAAGGACGTTATGCTAAGTGGAATGAGTCGGGGACAGAAAGACAAATGCAGCTTCATCTCAATTATAGGTGCACTCTAAAATAGCAGGAAGGTGCTGGTTGTGGCTGGAGGAGGGGAATGGGGACCTGTTGGCCGATGGGCACACATTCCAATCAAGTACATCAAGTAAGCTGGGGAACGCTGTGTGTAGCCATGTGAGCTCCGCTGTCAGTACTTGCTTAGATCCTTGACATTCACTGACAGGTCTTAAGTGTTCTCACTACACACATAAAAACAAGGAAAAAAGAAAAGAAAATGGTAATTATATGGAGTAATGGATACATTAAATACCCAATTGTGGTGATTATTTCATTATATATAAGTATAACAAAACATCAGGTTGTACACCTTAAATATATACAAGCTTACATGTTAATTATACCCCAAAAGATGGGAGGGGGGAGTCAAATGAGGTTGAATTTAATAAAAATCAGGGAATGTTGAAAAAAAGATAAAAGATCATTTTCACAACATAATGCTGGTTTTCAGTTACTTCTGTGTCCCCAACAACTCTATACTCCCAAACATCTCTAGTCCATCCAGGGATATTTCTAGGAGCTTGGGGAAGGATTTGCATAGATACAAGACAAGGGTTCCTTTCTATTCCTTATAGGTGAAATTTTTGAGGGTTACTCTGCCACATTTCTTTCATAAAGAAGGAGGCAATAAAATCAATGACTTGAGAACTGTGTGCAAATATTAAGTGGCAACTGTCATGAGAGAGATGACTTCCAAAACTAGAAGGAGGACTGGTAATTGTTGAGAGCCATCTATGGCCTATATGTGTACCAAATCAGCATGGAAGCTTATTGAATAGGAAAATCTGGTATTTGGGAACTTCCAGTGGCAATCGCACTTGGGAAGATCGCCCAGATACATGTGAATTTCTATTCAGCTCTACCAAAAAGGTCCCACACAGCACTGGAGATGGGGTGACCTGCTGCAGCCACCTAGCCACACAGACTTTTAGAGATGAGCGTTGCCTGCTAAGAGGCCAATCAACCTGTTGACTGCAAGACATCGTGAAGCAAGACTCCATCCCTGAGACCTTATCCCTGCCTTTGATACTCTCCCTTAAATAAAGAACCAGAGCCATTTTTTAACTGTTCAGCCCCAGCTCTTGTGTGGGCTGGATCTATCAGATGCTCTGCATTTAAAACATTTTTGACTTTGTCTTTTCTTTCTTTACTGATTATTTCAGACTAATTTTCTCAGGTGGCTTATTTCCTCCTGATCAGAAGTTATCTTGAAGAGGCGCAGGACGTCTCATGATACGTAATAATCTATAAACAGCAATTAAATAAGAACATGCCCCAGATCTTGCAGGAATAACTCAGCCACTGCCAGGGCTCAACTGCCAAGTGAGGCTGTGACCTTGCCTGGGGGCGAGATGGGGGACGGGCTTAGCTACTACACTGCCTGAGGGCCCCCTTTCAGTCACTCCTCCATGGTACCCCAAGAGTTCTCCAGCGCAGCCTCTTCCTTCCTTCAGGGTTCCTGGTCATATCGGTGTTCAGAAAGGATACTGCCTACCCTTGAATGGCTTGATGGGGCTTTTCCTCCTCAGCACTAAAATCACACCACCCGAGCTTCCTGGCTTCCTCCTTAGACTGTTTAGATAAATAATGTCAAGGTCAGGGACTGAGCAGTCAACAGCTCTTGCTGTTGCCACACAGCCGTCCTTGTTCTATTGCTCTACTAGGACCTTGTCCTATTTTTCTATGAACAAACTTTTTACTGAACTGCATAAAAAACATAGAACGGAAGGAAATAACAATCTGAGAAATAAATTCATATTTTGATACTTCTTCCTGGGTCACAAACATTTCATCTTAGGAGTCCTTTAACATCTTACTATTGACAACACAAAAAAGTTGTTTTGCTGTTGTTGTTGTTGTTGTTTTTATGTGAGTTTACTGAATTTTAATTACATGTCAAAATTTGGTAATTTTTTTTTTTTTTTTGGTACTGGGGATTGAACTCAGGGGTACTCAACCACTGAGCCACATCCCCAGCCCTATGTTGTGTTTTATGTAGAGACAGGATCTCACTGAGTTGCTTAGCGCCTTGCCATTGCTGAGGCTGGCTTTGAACTCGAGATTCTCCTGTCTCAGCCTCCCTAAGTGCTGGGATTACAGGCTTGAGCCACTGCGCCCGGCTAAAATTTGGTAAATTTTTAATCATATTTATTCATTTAAAGTTAAATGAATAAACAGATTTATGAAATTAACTCTTTCAAGAAAGGGAAAAGGGAAATTATTTTACACTTTCAAAGTACTTATTAATGCCTTCCTTAATAGTAAGTTCACTAAAATCTCATTTTCTGCTTCAATTTGCTGCAGTAGTTTCTTTGGCTAAAATACATGAAGAAAACTTGGCCTCACCAATCAGAGTCAGAAATCTCTAGAGTATTACAATTTTTGGGGGGGATGATTATAGACTTTCTATTTTGTTACTACACCAAAACGGGAAGTGATAGGGTCTTCAAGATTAGTTGTAATTGGGAATCTAAAACCACATCAATGAACTTTTTGTAACCTGAAACATTCAGCTTTATTTTTCTGTTTTACCTTGTGTACCTTTTAACTCTTTTACTTTCAATGTGGATTTTTCCATAGCAATGGTCTTTTTGGTAAATATTGATTCATTGAAGTATGCAAATCTTCAATCTGTTGATACATTTCATTGTACAACATTTAAAAATCACATTTGTTAATACCACTGTAGATCTCATTAATGAAGTCTCTAAATCCTGAAATGCTGTCAAACTCATGGTAACAGATACAAGTTTTACAAAATTTAACATTTATTTATAAACATTAATTTTATCATTGCAAATAACACTGCCCTTTGTTGTCCTTGACCGAACAGGCTTGCTACATTCATTTTGGAGAAAATATCTGCCAAGTCCCCAAACCTGGGCAGCCATTGATTGTCAGTTGTTCTTTCAAATAAAAGTGAAGTTCCATGAAAAAAAGCGGCTGGTGCAACTGAAGTTCAAGCAATTACACGGGTGGTTTTCCTTGAGACAACCATTGTACCACGGCATGCAGCAGAAATATTAGACCACAATTTCCAAATTGTGTGCCAAAGTGCCCCCAAAGCACCAGCAAGGGTCACAGGAAGTCCACAGGATATTTTTAAATTTTGAGGGAGATGTAGCCACATCTATAGGACGTCAGTCAGACTCACCGTCTGGAGGGAGTTCAGTTCCAACAGCGGGTCACACCTCATCCTTTTTACAAGGTCATGTATTTGTGGAGTTGAGTTTTCTACAGTGGCTGCCATAGAAAACAAACTACCACACACAAGTCCCAGTGCGACCAAAAGTGAGTGTGGCTCCCAGTCTGATCTAAAGTTCTGAAAATCACAGCAGCAACCCAATAGGCACATCTCACTTTTATGTACAACAAAAAATTACTTTTTTCAAACTACAATTGAGATGTTTGAAACTAATTACTTAATAAAAAGACCTGGTATGTCTGGCTGTTTTTTGTTTGGTTTAGAGGTCACCAAAAAGAAAATCATATACCATAATAGGGAAAGTTCAGGAACTGATGCTTTGTTAAACAGAATATTAAACAGTTATAGACCCAAGGGTTGTGATATTTAATGAAAGCAATGGCTTTTTTTTTTTTTTACCACTTAGTCAAAAATAGTCCTACACAAAATCATCTTTTTCCCCCAGGAATCCGTGGTGGTGAAAACCACAGTAACTCCTAGAAGAGTGTAGCGTCACAGCCATGGTTTAGGCTTTTAACCAGGTGGCTTTTGCTTCACCAATAAATGTCAGCACATTGAAAAAGGAAAATAATTTCTCAGTGTTGTTACAAAAATAGTTTTTCCCTTAGAGGACCATGGAAAAAGGGCTCCATTTCTCACACTTTGGGAACACAGGAGTTATGTTCCCTATACTTTGAAAACCACTAGGTTAAAGAATAGGTAAATTCTGCTACTTACCCTTGCTCACTGCTATCCTAGTCCATGAGTCACTGCTTTAGAAACTGGTGGGTCAGCCCTGATTTACCAAGCCATCCTTCCTTCTGAGATCCTTTTGAACTCTAGCCCCAGGCATCTTGCAAGCTACTGACAGTGGACCTGGTTTTCCTTTTATTTGTTTCTCTCAGATGCCTACCAATTTGATCCACTGAATGAAGTATCAAACTTGATGTCAAATGACAGAATGTGATATTGGTAAATACAAGCAAAAAAATGATTTAATTGAAAAGGAACCAGATAACTCAACACTGACTATAAGTGGGCATGCCAGGCTCAGGTGGGAAGTCAGGGAGCACGCACAGAGCTGTGATCAGCCCTGGCGATTGCTGCCGCTGCCTCTGGACTCTCACCATCTCATCACTGAAATCTTGACTCCACCATGGCTGCTGCAGATAACCTCTGACAAACTCTACACCTGGGTGTCACTCTCTCCAGATCCAGTTTCTTGAGTGGGAGCAGTGATTGACAGTGGTTTACCCATGGACCCATGCTGTCGCCATCAGGAGGCAAGGAGAGTCAGTGTCTTCCTCTTTCGACTTCCGATGCTCATCCATTGAGATCTTTAACCAAAGAGAAAGGATGTTTGATGCCTAGCAGTTAAACTGACAAATGCCCACTCTGTTCAGTCTTTCAGTAAATATCATCCAAGCACAGCTATCCCCAAACTACAATTAAAAAATCAAAGTTTAAGTCCTGACAAAACCATTCCCCAGTGAGAGACACTGAAGATATGGATGCTTATTCTACCTCGACACAATTTTAGCATATCCTGCTAATAGCTATTTCTCCTTTAAGTAGTTCTTTGGAATTTTTGCTACAATATTCTTATAACTGCCACCTTAATGTGCCCTATTAAATGCTTGATTGGGGGCATTGAAGGAAACAAGAGGACATTAGTTATATCTTAGGATTATTTAATTAATACATAAAGGAAGGAAATCTGGGAAGAGGCTACAGTACTTAATGGTACAACTGATCCATATCTTGTAGTTGCTGTTTATGGCTTTTCCCTTTATTTACTTACCCCTTGTGTTTCAAGTTCTTTGGTTCATCACAGGCAGCCTTCAGTTAAGTGTCTGCAACCTTGAAAAATCCGAATACTTTGGACCCTGACAGCATAAGACTAAGGCTGTTCTCAATTAACTGTTAACACTAGTGGTACTAGGAGATGCTCCATGTTCCGGGGGATTCTCCATATGTTGTTCATTCTCTTTATTAGTCCATTTAGGTGACAATAGCACTCTTTTTAATCACCCTAGCTAATACCATAATGCCTATCTTAACTTGTTTTCTCAATGCTGAGAGGAGACAGAATGATGAGTGGAAATCTAAGGGTCTAGGGAAATGGAACTGTTATTGGCTCTTCTTTGGTACTGACATGTGTAAACCAGTAAAGCAAGAGTAGCAAGAATGGAAAGCAAAATATGCGTCAGTTGTTAATTAGATGGAATTATGATCCACTCCCAATTCTTTCTCTTCTTTACTCAGCTCATAATTTATAGCTATGGGAGAATTAGACCATAGCTCTGTGTTTCAGAATGCATACCATATGTAGGAGGCCCGAAAATGTTTTTCCAGCTAACACTATAAATGGTCTTCAGTATCTCATCCCATTATAGGATAGATAATCCAACTCTGTCAGGATAATAGATTTGGTAATTTGTAAAAAAATAGAAATTTATGTTTCACTGTACTAGAGGCCATGAAGTGTAAGACCAAGGCACAGTCTGGTGAGGGCTGTTCTCTGCTTCCAAGATGAAGTTGCTTTCTCTGGTCACAGGGAAGGTGGTCAGAAGGAATGAACCCTGTCCTCACAGAGCAGAAGAGCTAGAAGGACCAGGAAGCTCCCTGAAACCTCTTCTCTAAGGTCACTAATCCCATTCATGAGGGCTCCACTCTCATGTTTTAATCACCTCCCAAAGACTCCATGTCTTAATACCATTGCATTCATGACTAGGCTTCAACATATGAATTGCGGTGGACATATTCAGATCATAGCATTTGCCATGTATAAGAGACCGTGACGGTGTAAGCTGTGTCCACTGAGTCCTTGAATTATTGAAGGAAACATGACACATTGGAAATGCAAATCCAATGACAAAAGTTTATTCCAGAGAGAACTGCATCTTCCATGATTGGAGTCAAATATAATCAGTCTACTACTAAGTTTCTGTCTGGTCCTGCAAGGACTTGATGGAATCCCTGGGGCTTAGCAATGGTTGCTGCTAATGAAATATTGGGCACTCAGGGGTAGAAGACAGGTCAGATTTTATGAGGACTAGTTGCAAAGATATAAATAGCTTCTATTTTTACCACTAAAACCAACTATTCGATTCCACTGGAAAATCATATATTTGGATCGAAGATGGGTCTGATCTACCTCCATTCCATTTGGATAGTACATTTCACCATCAGAGCAGGAAGCTTTATTTTTGTTGGTTGATTGATTTTATTTTGGTTTTGGTTAGAATTAATATGGGACATAAGTAATGTATATTTTAAACCCACTCTGGGAGATTTATACATAAATCTTCTGGTCAGATGATTAGCCACTGCTGATAACCTGCTGTAGACCATTATATCAAGCTATCTCTTCTTCAGGGAAGTGAATATTGAGATATAATTCCAATATTCTAATCAGTAGGGAGACTTACTCTCCACTCAGCTCTAAAATCTTCCCTGAGTCAGACTGGAAGATTCTTGCAGTCCATCTTGGATTATACAAGCCTTTTTCTCAGGGCCATGAGTAACCAGACCAGATTTATTTTCCTTTTGAATTAGCTATTTACAGTTAGTTTGCCAGATGGCCATAGATGTGAGTTGAAGGAGACACATTGCAAATAAATAGGACACTGAGAAGGTAAAAGAACTCACACAAGTTACCTGAAACAGAATCTTCATGATCTCGATTCCACAGACATACTTCCAACTGACAATACAGTGCTGCAGAGAACTTCCAGTTGTATGCCAAGGTGAATCAGATAACAGTCAGCACCTAAGAAACCTAGCTAGTACAGTTACCTCATGACTCATAAGCAAAGATCTGAAGAAGAAGTTGGCAAACTCGTGTAAGGTGCACTTAATAAATATTTAGGTATGGTGGATCGTGTGGTCTGTATCCTCCACTCTGTTTCACTATGGTCTTTTGAAAGTTGATATCAACAAGAGTGAATGAGCACAGCTGTATTTTAATAAAGCTTAACTCCTAGATATCAAATTTTGAATTTCATGTAATATGAAAATTTTACTTAATGGTATTTTTATTCTTAATTATTTAAAAACATAAAACTATTCTTAACTCACAAAAACAGGCCAGATTGGCATGGGGGCTATAATTTGCCTGAACTTACTTAGGCTATAACTAGGCCCAAGAAGAAGCAAAGAACTGCTTTGAAATGGAGAATGGCTGCTTGCTCAAAAGGCCATAAATTTGTTTCAAAATGCTCATTTATTTTGCAGTAATTCAACCTTCAGTTTTGCCACAGCTATAGACAGCATCCTCGTCTGTGATTGGCATTTGGAGCAATGATAGTAATACAGGTTCCTAAGAGTCAAAGTGGATGGGCTGCATCCCTGCAGCCTGGGCCTGACTACAGTCACTGCCTGCTAGGAGCTTCTCCTCTCAAAGGCTGGCCATCTCTCAGGTTTCACAGCAAATGGGTTGAGAAATCACACCTAATCACACCTATGTCTTGTTTACAAAATCCAAGAGGGCTTCCAAGTGTGTGCCTCTTTTGTAATGGTAATGATAAGGGGACCAATAGAAGGCACCAAAAAGGAAAAAGAGAGAGGGAGAGAGAGAGAGTTTTGATCCTATATAAAATTAACTCTTAATTTTCTCAGCAAAAGAATGCATCTAGAAAAGCAGGTATAATTTATAAGTAAAATTCCCAAGTCTTAAGTATATAGCCTGATGTGTTGCAACAATGTGTACATTCACATAAGTACGATACAGAAAAAGATATACAATATTTGCATCACCCTGGAAGGTATCATTAATTCAATTTCACCAGCATAGACTAGTTTTGTCTATCCTTGAGTTTCGTTTTAATGAGATCTATTTGGGTTTTTTACTTGACATTAAGCTCATGGGATCATCAATTTTTGTATTATAAAACATTCATTTTCACTGCTGAGTAATATTCCACTTTATAAGTTAAAAAGGGTTCAAAGAGTAAATAAATTTTGATCAGAAAAAAGTATTCTTGTAGCTTAAAATTGAAATGAAGACAAAATACAAAAGGTTTTTGAAAATTAAACAGCTACATACAGACTTTGTTGCCCAAACCAAACTTACTTAATGATAAGGATTAAAAAACATCTAAGAAAATTTTAAGAAGAAATAGTTTGCACATTAACAATTCTGTGAATAGCCACAGAACAAAAGTCCACAGATATGGAAGTGTTAGGTTATTAAACCTCTATGAATCAGCACATAAAATATTAAATGAAAATAAAGTTGGCTAACTGTGTGTTGAAAAAAATGGAAGAATGTAAAGTTTATGGTTAGAACAGAAGAAACAAAAAAGTGTAATGGGTTATACTGAAATATATGGAGCAGAGTTAATCATTATTGTTGGAATTATGGCCTAAAAGTATTCATGTATAATGCAAATATTAATTATCTGAATCTCAGATCTCAGATTATATCAACAAAATTCTGGGTAAGGGCAAAGGAGTTTTGTTTTGTTTTTGACATGAGTTTGAACACAGGAATGCTTTGGATCTGCGTTCTATCTCCAGTCCTTTATTTTGCTGTGTTTCTGGTTTTTGTGTTGTTTTGTTTTTGTTTTATTCGTTTATTTATTTTGGAGACAAGATCTTACTAGGTTGCTGAGTGTCTCATTAAGTTTCTGAGGCTAGCCTTGAACTTATGGTCCTCCTGCCTCAGCAATCACTGGAATTACAGGCATGTGCCATAGCACTCATCATGATTAAATGAGTTTAATTGTAATGACTCAATAAATAGAGTGGATTAAATATATATATATGTATGTATACACATAGACACACACACACAGTTTCACTCTTTTATTTTACTTATACTAGGTAACCTGACTAACTTTTGGTAGTAAATTTAAAATACTAGTAAAAAAAATCTTTTCTTGTTTTTCCAAAATTTTATTTGCATTTATGGTATATTGATTTTCCAGATAATCTTTAAAAATCAGCTTATCAAACTTTATTGGAAATCTATTTTGTTTTAATTGGAATAATAGAACTAACAGAATAATTTGAAGAAGACAGAGACTCATTTAATATTTTCAGTATTCTCATCCAGGAACATAGTGTATTTCTCCCATCTTTTGTTCTTGATCTCTTAGAGATTTATAAGTGACTTATAATCCTTTTTTATTTTGCATTTTTTGAGGTTTTATGGCTCTAATCACACTTAATTTGTATTTTTAATTAAATTTTACTATGCTAAAGGAAGACTATCGCTAGGTATACAGACAAACTATAACCTGTCTTCCGACTTCAGTGATAGACTTATTTCTTCTTCACCATGGTAAAGGTGATAGCTAGCTGTATTGACATTCCAAAGCAGATGCAAATCAGAGTGAATACTGCCATAATTTTGATGACATCATCTGCTCAGCCTTAAGTAGTGTTGCAAGGATTTAGTAGTCTGAGTACAAACAATTCAAGAAAGAAAGAAAAAAAAATTTTTATTTAGAAAAACAAAGTTGGGGGTAGGGGAGACAAAGCAAAACAAACAGTCCACTTGTAGCTTAGGGAAGTGCAGAAATAGACCATAGCACCTTAAAACAGGTCTAGGTTGTGTGTGCAAATCCCCAATCAATATGACCTTACTCAGCATGACTAATGGAATGATGGGAGTCAGAGAATACACATGGATCATTTTCTTTCGTGTACATAATAGCCTTGATATCCCTCTGTCCAACTAGGAAAATACTGCATGTAAAATATTTTTAAAATAGGATTCACCTAGTTAAACAAATGAAGAATACATAACTATGAATTACGTCACTTCCAATTTCCCTTGGAAAGACCTCTGGAAGATAGACCATAAAAATCAGTTTTCTTTTCTTTAAATTGACAAGTAAAAATTCCATATTGCTCTGGTATAAACACAATGCCTTGACATATGCATGTCTTGTGGAATGGTTATATTCAGCTATTTACCATCCGTGTTGCCTCAGGTACTTAACAGTTTTTATAGCCCAAACACTGAAAACCTATTCTCTTAGAAAGTTGCAAATATACAATCCATTGTTAGTAAATCTAGTCACCATGACCTAGAACTCTTTCCTCCTGTTGAACTGAGATTTTATATCCTTTGACCAAAATCCCCCCAGCCCCACCAGCCTGTGGTAGACCTCCATTTTATTCTCTATTGCAACATTTTAAACTCCACACAGAAGTGAGATCAGGTGGTATTTGTCTTCTGGGCCTGGTTGATTTCATCTAGCATGCCTTCCATGTTCATTCAGGTTGTTGCAATGACAGGATTTGCAGTGTCGCCTTAACAACAGAGTACGTCTCCCGCAGGCTCCTGGAGCTCGGTCTTCATTCCCGTGTTCAACTCCACTAGGCTTTTCACTTGGCCCGTATGATCCACTCCTACTTAAGCTAATTGTTGATAAGCAAAGACTAACTACTGCTGTTTTGTTCACTGTTGGCTGCTTGTTTTGTAGATTCTTTATTCCTTCCTTTCTGCTTTGATCTCTTCCTTGCGACTGAAAGATTTTCTCTAGTGTATGCTTGGATTCCTTGGTTTTTATCTTTGGTATATGTACTATGCATTTTTGCTTTTAAGATACCATGATGCTTACACAGAGCACTGTATAGCGTTAGGCTATTTTAAGCTGATAACCGCTTAGGTTTGATCACATAAAATAAGTCTACACTTCCACTCTACCCACACTTTACCCATACATTCGTATTTTAATTTCACAATTTACATCTTTTTATGTCATGGATTCCTTAGCTGATTATTAAAGTGGTTATATTTTAATATTTATGTCTTTAACTTTTGTAGTATTGATAGAAATGACACACTACAATTACAGTTCTATAGTATCCTGAATCTGACTGCACTTGGTCTTGCCAGTGAGTTTCTCTAAGCTTTTTAGATCAACGTTGGACCTTAGAGTGGCTCTGTCCATCCTTCTTGGCACCTTGTGTGTGTGCTGCAACTAAAACACAGGACTAAATCTTGCTTTCATTGAGATTCCAGAAATCGCTCATGACCAGGAGAACGGCCCTGTAATAGAGAGTCACGTAAAGGCATGGTGTGGAACAGTAACACATCCCAAGGAAGACTGTGCCTGTGTCTGAATTCCTTTTAGGAATTTTGTACATGAGTTGAGATGGCTTTTAATCCTTAGAAATCTGTAAAACTGATGAGCTCCTAAAAGGATGGGCACTCACATTTCAATTATACTTCAGTGTGGGGAGAATGACAAGGAGGAAGCTCACTTTCATTTTCTATTATATGGTAGACATTCTCAAATCCCCATGTTTGTGCTTGTGACTCTCCTGTGCTTGTGTTGTTCTTCTCTATATTAATGTAGCAAATTCATGTATGTCTTCGAGATTCAAGTCATGCACCTCCTCTGAGAAGTCTTTCCTGACCTCATTTTCCTTTCCTCTCAATACTCCCAATCTGAATCAATCACATTTTTCTTTGGGCCTCACTCTAATTTGTACCTTCCCACTTGTTTGCTTACCTGAATTATTCTCTGAACTCTGAGCTATTTCAATATGCAGATCATTCCCCTACCTCGTCCCTCCCATAAATAACCCCACAGTCCAGCTCAGAGTATCAGTCAACCTAAGTTAGTAGAGAGAGAGACTGGTGATACCACATTCTCTGCTGAGATGACTGCGGGCTGTGTTCAATTCCTAACTTACTTAACAGAGTCTCATCAATTGAAAGAACAACAACAACAAAATTAACCTCATGCCCTCTTGCAAATCACACCCTGTTTCGTGTACAGCATTGAATGTGGTGTATTTCTCACCTTGTTACATAGTAAAATACATGCTGGACTCTATTTCATTTATTTATGGACTACATTGAGCTTCAGGATGAGTCCCCAAGGTGATGAAAATGAAAGGGATGCTTCTCTTAAGCTCTTCTTCTTTTAGAAGCCAGGAAACAGTAAATCTCATGGAAAAGGAGACTTGTGCAACCACTCAAAGGTGTGGAGGAAGTTAGTCACGTACTTCTATGAGAAGAGCATCGGAGGCAGAAGATCCACCAATGCAAGGGTCTTAACGTAGAAGCCTGTTTATTGTGTTCAAAGGACAGCCAGGAAGCCAGTGGGGCAGCAAAGGGAGGGTGAACACGGGGACAAGGTGAGGTGAGTCAAGAAGGGCAGTTCCAGGACTCAAACCACAGGCAGCTAAGGAGGTAGTGGGGAGGACCTTGGCTTCTATCCTAAGGTACATGGTTCAGAATAGAAGAATGGCATGCTTAAACATGTATTTAAAACACACTCTTGTGAGTTGAGAACACAGTATAAGGGTGAAGAGGGGATACCACTGTGGTTCTCTGGGTCAAAAGATATGGTAGTTTGGACGATGTCGGCAAAGTACAAGAGGTGGTTGGATTCTGGATATGGTTTAAGGGCAGATTTTACTGGTGGATGGAACTTGTTGGATGAGAGGAAAAAGAGTAAAAGATGACTTCAAGGTTTTCATCCTGAGTAAGGAAATTGGAGAAGATTATGAGCAGATTTCAAGTGAGCAAGATTAAATGATCAGCTTTAGATATTTTAGGATTATTTTTTAAGTTTTCTAGACAGCCAACTGAATATGTCAGGCTGGTAATTAGATACATAAGTAAGTAGTATGAGAGGGGCCTGGGACAGAGGTATGAAGTTGTTGGCATAGTTGGAACTAAAAGCTAAGAGAATGAGATTAATAACAAAATAAATGAAAATAGAGAATGAAAAATTCTAAAATCTAAACCCTTCATCGTCTCAGAGACTTGAATTCAAATCACAGATGTTCCCCAAATATAAAACTATATGAGGTAGAGAAATTCTTTATAGTTCTTTATCTGAAAAATATATTTGTAAAGATTTGTGATGATGTCCTTCAATGTTTATGTGGCATTAAATGTTTAGTAAGCAGTAGATATTTATTAAACAATCATTGTTATTATTGCTTAAAAATAACAAAAATAGTGCTTTTCAAAGTGTCCCTTGTCAATATAATCTAAACGTGGAATGGATCAGGTTATACAACCCCAAATAGACAAGGGAAGTCCATTTTTAATTATTCCAAGAAGCACAAAGAGAAATGAAATGGCAGGCTTTGTTGCTAAATTGGAAGAACTTTCCCCATCTGGACCTCTTACCTCTTGGTGGTATGCAGCACTCTTGACAACTCCTTTTAGGAAGAGATCTTAGATCAGAGTTCTGGGACTTTGCTCTTTGCCTTGACTGTCCCTCTACTTCTGCTGTTGGCAGAATTCATTCCAAGCCCTCTTCATGTTCCCTTACCTCAGATGACCACCTAGTTACAGAGAACTCGAAAATATGTACCTAATGAAGATTTCCCGCATGACGAACTGCCTACTACTTGGTGAGCATGTCGTCCTTACTCAGAACCTTTTTTTCCTACCGCCTGTCACCCTCTTTCCTGGACCTGGTTGAATCTTACCTGTGACTCAGCCTGAAAGGTCACTCTCAGACATGACACTTCAGGGCACTCCAATGTGTGCATGGGCACACCAACAGACCCTCCTTCAAGGTCAGGGCCCTTCCCACCTCAGTGACCACATGCAGGTTAGAGGTCTTCAAGGAGGAGAAAATTCATCTTTATGAGGTTAAAGAGGGAATGCATTTTCTACAGTCATTCCGTGAGCTATAGAAAAAGAGGCCAATCTATTATGAATCAAGGACTATCTGAAAAAATTAAATATAATAAAGAAAAACAAAAAAGCAACCTAACAAAAGCAGTAGCAAAACCATAAGAGCTGCTAACCTAGTTAATGCCAGGCAATGGTTTTTGAGTACCCTATGGAGATGATATCAGCAATTAAACATTACAGGCATATAGTTATATCTATTTGTAGCTTTATGACTATATGTACCAATGCACATTTAGATAATTTAACAAACTATATTTAATGTCCATTATTTTTGGGCACTGAGTTTTAAAATAAATCTTATACTGTCTTTCTAGATTATTCAATGAAAAGATTATGTCCAGGTATATTTTATAAATACTTAAAGAGAAGTGACTAGACATAATATGGAAGCAGCTACTCCTAAATAGGTCTTATTTATATAACCTCACAGATAGATAAATAAATATTTATATAGAGATGATGTAGATAAACATAAATATAGGTATAGATATAGATACAGATGTAGATACAGACATGTGTTTTGCATGTGTGTCTCCATTACACAATGCTTGCCTCATGTTGTTTGGTTTTTAAAGTTCAAAGGCAAAATCTTTTTTTTAAATATACATGTTTTAGTTATAGGTGGACACAATACCTTTTATTTTTATTTTTACATGGTGCTGAGGATCAAACTCATGCATGCTAGGTGAGCACTTTACCACTGAGCCACAATCCCAGCCCCAAGGACAAAATCTTTTGAGGAATTGCTAAAATGAAAAAAAAAAAAACCTGAATTCTATTACCCTCATAGACCTAGCTAAGTACCATAACTCAAGGGGCTTTACCATCCCATCCGTTCACAGGATAGCTAAAAGAATGGAAGCTTGAACCACTGCTATCTGCTGCCAACCAAAGAAACCATATTAGACAAAGCTAATTACACTGATCATGGAGACCACCTGTTGTTTTCTATGCCATGCTCCCTTCTCCAGAAGCAGCATGGCCCTACTTCTGGGAACTGTCCCTCCTTCTGTGGTATCCATTGGCATTGGAATCTCAAAGCCCCACTCTTGCCATGGTTGACTGATCCAAGGGTATGCACTTGCTCCAAGATATTCTTCCAAATATTTGGCTTAGAACATAGAGAGTCTTCTTGCAGAACTAAAATCATAAGACTAACATTCCAAGCAATTGGTGACCTGGAGAACACCAGGCACACGAAGGAAGCATGAGTGGAAGATAGGACAGAATCCTAGCAAGAGGTTCATCCCTATCCTGAGGACCAGCTCCACCTCTGCCCTACATGGACCTGTGGCTTAATCCTTTCTCAAAGTCCACAAGGCCATAGACAGGCTTCTTGGTTGAGGATTGTTAAAGTTCCATTTCTGTCATTTTCAAATAAGAGCACAGATTAATAAGTGGAATATATTGGAAGCCTAAATGTATGTGATGTTGTATAAGCCATCATGTCTACATAGGTTTAGATTTCTCAATATAAACAAATGAGCAGTTGGAGAAAATGCCCAAGAATCCTTTCAGATTCAATGTTCCTTTAAATGAAGGCCCTCATAGGACTAATGTTTCTTGAAAAAATGTCCACCTTGGGCTGTCCTGATTTGAACACCATGGTCACAATGAAACAATATCATGGCATTGAAGAGAATAGAGACCACTTCAGACCCAAAGATCTTTTGCAATATAAACCACATGGCAACATACAGATCCATAGACCTGAAGTCAGAGAACAACCAGAAACATAGACAGTAAACAGGAAGCCTTTATGCTACTTTTCACTTAGCCTTTTAATTATCTACAAATGTCAGGCCTGCACCAAACGCCTACTACGTAATCACCAGCAATTTAAGGATATATGACTGTTTTCTGATTATCTGTGATTCCTCCTGGTAACTAAATAAATATCTCAATTTCTTTAGCATTCACTAGCAATGGTCTCAAAGAATATGGATATTCCAAGGATCATAAAGGTGAGACAGAAGAGAAAGAAGATGAAGGAAAGGAAGAAAGGAATGAAGGGAAGAAGGAATGAAAGAAAGAGAAAATGGAAAAGAAGACATAGATCGCAGAAAACAATCAAACTCAAAATTCTATGACATGGAGGCCGAGAAAACTGAAAAGAAGACAGTGGTGAAATCCAAAGATGAGACGCAGCAAGGCGCAGCTGAGATAGCCTGAGAAGTAGGGCTGTGGTTGTCGTTTTCCTGGGAGATGGTCACAGTGCTCTCAGAATCCACAATGTGCCTGGAGGTGTGGACTGCATTTAGTTTGCGTTTACAGTTGCTAAGATCCTGATTAGCTTTGCTGATTCTCTTTTTGAAAGAATATTCTGAAGTTTGGAGAAATTTGCCTACCTACTTGTCTATAATGGGAGGGAAGGGATTTCTTTTTTTTTTTTTTTTAATATTTTTTAGTTGTAGATGAATGCAGTATCTTTATTTATTTTTATGTGGTGCTGAGGATTGAACCCAGTGCTTCACGCATGCAAGGCAAGCGCTCTACCACTGAGCTACAATCCCAGCCCCAGCCCGGGAAGGGATTTCAATTCATTTCTCCCTATGCTTTTTAAAATATGTTCTCTAAGATTTCATGTAATTGTCCAATGGCCTATGGATGCTTTCATCAGTTCTGGGAGAAAAAAAGAGTGGTCAGACAGAACCCACGGCTACTCTGGAGGTTAGATCTTCTGCAGTCGTAGCTCACAACACATGGTCATAGGTCTAGCACCATCAGCACCAGGTGGGAACTTGCTGGAAATGCAAATTCATACCACATAATCCCCCACCAGGGACAAATCCCAGCAATCTGTGTTTCAACCAGGCCTCCACAAAATTCCAACATACATTAAAGTTAAACAACTGAGCATCAGTGGCCTTAAGACTTTAACATGCTTAGAAGTCATCGAGGGATCTTGTTTAAGTGGAGGTTCTGATTTTGAGTAAGGGCCTAAGGCATTTCTAATAAATTCTAGGTAATGCTTATGAGATTGTCCACAGACACAACTGATAACAAGGATCTAGCTTACGATATTGCCCAAAACTTGAGCCAATAGCTGTATGTGGTCATTAAAATCAAATTTGAATTAATTAAGTGAAATTAGAAATTCAAATTCCTCAATCACACTGGCCACATTTCAAGTCCTCAATTGCCAAATTAGCTAGAGGATACCATGTTGGAAAACTCGAAATATAACATTTTCATTATTTCAGAAAGTTCTGTTGTATAGCACTGATTTAAAACCTTGTTAGAAACAAAGACTCTGATGATCAGGCTGCACAGTCCAGTCCTACCGACAGCACTTTTCCATGGGTCTGAACTGTTAGCTCCACAAAGAAAGAAGCAGGATGCTCTGAACATTTAGCCGTCCCCATCCAGTTCCATAATGCACACAGCATAGAATACATAGCACACTGTTCACAAGAGGGTAGAGAGGATGAGAGGGAGTCAGGCTGTGCTTCTGATGCTAGACACCAAGGACAAGGTGGCTCTTTAATATCTTCAGGCTATAGGAGGTTCACTGGTGATCCTAAAATGAGAAAGAGAAAAAGTCTCTGTCTGGTTTTGGCATAGCCTCTTATCCATGTGCCTATACCCATTCCAGCTCTACTCAAGGAGATCTCTGTGAGATTCAACTCATCAAACCATTAGCATGTACTTTTTGGAGAAAATTGCATTACAATTACCATGACATCTTATTTCTTTTTCTTTTTGCCCAATTAGGGTTTCCACACCCCTCTGGTCTATGGATCTCCCTTCCTGAGCAATCTGTATGAAACAGTCTCTACTATCTTCAACCTGGCCCTCAACAAAGATCACTCGACTCCTCTGGAGGTATGTAGGGATCTACTTTATTTGTGGCCTCCTTGTATAGGTGTTCTGCTCTCCTGGCTACCCTCAATCTGACTGCTTAACAAAAGAAATACTCTGTGATAAGATCTCCACAGCATTACCCAATGTTCCTTCTTACTTCTTCCTTAGAAGAATTAACTTTTACCAGCCAACAACCCTTTCCAGAAATCACATTACAAAACTTGGCTCATTCTTTTATAAATAGGTCCCCAACAAGAAATTACACCATTAGTAAAACAAACTATCCAACTTAAAAATAAAGCAGTTTGGCGGAGACCCAAATCTACTGTGGCTTCCAAACTGCTTTCCTGTTCCTGAGATGTCCCCTGAAACCAGGACACTAACATAGCCATCGTCACATTTTGGATTGAACCTACCAGTGAACTTAGAGGATCCTTCCCAAGTTCTGAGATCCAATTCAAAAACTAAGCCCTTTTAAGAGTACTTAAAAGTGCACACCAGTAGCCATGCATTTTACTTAAAAATGCAAAGAGAATTACAAATAATCTTTTAAGCAAGTAAAAATATGGCATTTCACATTTAGAAAGAATGAAGAAGAGTTTTATAAGAATTCCAATTTTAATATTCTATTAAGAAATCTGGCCTCATGCTTGGCAAAGTTGGAAAGCTCTTACTGAACAAGTGCACTTGCTGATAATTAAAGTCCCCACATTTGTGTCAGAGGTAACAATCAGGACTGTTTTGACTTAGGCATGATTTTCTTTTACTATCTTGCTATCTTACTTTTCAATTAAAAGTTTCTGTTAATTATTCTTTGCTATTGTCAATGTTTGCTGTGGGTTGTTTGATTAACTCTAAGGAATGGTAGGGAGATACACATTTAGGCCAACAATAATTTAGTCTTTAATTTGTCTCAACTAGATTTTGAAACATATTTTCATTGGTTCATTGAATCATATCCCAAGCAGTTATTTTGGGCCATCCCTCTTCTACACAAGGGGATAGGGCACTGAGCAAAATAGATCAAAAATCACTACTCTCAGAGATCACAAATGAATCATTCATGTCCTGTTGTTATAGCAAATTTACAATGATTTCTTTAAGGTATGTGGTAATCTCTCTCTCTCTCTCCCCCTCCCTCTCCCCCTCCCTCTCATCTCCCTCTTCCTTTCCCTCTCTCTTTCTCTGTCTCTCTTTGAGATTGAACCCAGGGGTGCTTAACCAGTAAGCCACATCCCTAGCTCTTTTATTGGAGTTTTTTTAATTTTGAGACAGGATCTCATTTAGTTGCTTAGGGCCTCACTAAGTTGCTAGGGAGGGCTTTGAACTTGCAATCCTCCTGCCTCAGCCTCCCTGGTAAAGTATGATCTTATTGTGACTTCATTGCTGTCACTGAGATCACATTCAGCTGGAAAAAAGGATGATGTAGGTGATGTCTTGGTCAGGTGCCTCATCAACACAAACTCCCATCAAAAGTTTGACACTTCAGCACTAAATGATCTCCCACAATTATCTTCTTCATAGATTCTCAGGGTACTCTACTTTGGACCAGATACTTACAAATATTCCTTCAATTGAAAAAAAAAGAAACATCTGCTGTTATCTGCCTAACTCTACTAATTTGTATGCAAACTTTCTTTAATAAACTTAATTCAGCATAGCCATCATGCAGTTCCAATGTCAGCAATTGAGCTTCTCAGACCTGCCTTCAAGCCTGCTGTCTCCCTGTTTCCACAACCAATCTGGACTTTTGTTTTCTGCTGGTACTGTAGCAAAGCCTCCTGCCTGTTTTCTGTTCCAGACTGCAAATACAGTACCAATACAGGCAAAGCTGGTTCAGTGGAAACAACTCAGGGTCCAGCCTACTGGGACGGCACCACACAGGAGGCTTTGCAGTCATTCCATTCATTGGTCCGAGCTAAGCTTCTGATGGGAAATGGCAATGAGACTGAGTCACCCCCACTTTCAAAACAACTGCTACAACTTAGAGATTCAAGAAGAGAGGTGTTCTCCAAACCACCTCATTGTTTTCTGTATGTTTGTGTACATTTTAATTCCCAGAAACCATTTTTATTTATTTAAGTGTCATACAAGGAAAATAGTCCAAGGTGTGAGATGGGGCATACCTGCTGTCTGTCAGGGTTCCATTCCCATATGACTATTTGATAGAAGTTTTTACTCTAATTAGTTTGCATATGTAAAGTGGGAAAATGTTATCAACGTTGAAGATTTTTGAGATCACAGAAAAAATAGGCAAAATTTCTAGGATTTACTTGGCACACAGTATGTGCTCAAGATACATTAAATGCTCAAGAAATGGCATTTCTCTGCCCCTTCATTTCTTAATTTGAATAGGATTCAAGAGTCTGTCTTGCTTTTTTTTGGTACTGGAGATGGAACTCAGGGGTACTCAACCACTGAGCCACATCCTCAGCTCTATTTTGTGTTTCATGTAGAGACAGGGTCTCACTGAGTTATTTAGCACCTTCTCATTGCTGAGGCTGGCTTTGAACTCGAAATTCCCCAGTCTCAGCCTCCCAAAGTGCTGGGATTACACATGTGTGCCACCATGTCTGGCTCTGTCTTGCATTTAATGGGGCGGGGGGGGGTGTTTCAATGTCTCGTCATGTGTATATTTACACGAAAAAATCAGACAGATATGGAAGGAGCGTGATGTATTAGTTAATCTCAAGGATTCATTTGTTAGGATCCTTGTTTAAGGATTCATTCATTTGTTAAATGTACAGAATATGTTGTGTCAGTGAAAACTCATCTGACATCTAGCTATAAATAGATGAAAAATGAGCATTGCCAATGGAAACAGGAGAGGAAGCCTGGAATCGCATTTCCTCCCCAGAATGGATCCTGAAGGACTTCACTGAACTTCTTTGACTCCATGAAGCTGCATTTGAAAACCGCTAACCACATTTTCTACATTATACATGAGATAATTTAGAACCAGAGTAGACAAAAGACTTTCCCAGGTCACATAGACACTAGCTATGATTAGAATCCCGATACCTGACTCCGAGGGCCAAAGTTTTTATTTTCAGTTTATGTATTTCAATCACTCAATTAATGTTTATCAAGGACAGACCACTGTGCCAGGCCCTATGCCAAATTTTTGCAAATGTTAAGTGCGATAATGTCTCCGCCATACTCTTAGACAGGAGAAGAAAATGGGAGGCAGGTGATCACAACTCCGAATGAGTACAGGGAATAAGGGAAATCCTAACAGAGGAAGCACAGAATACCATGAGGAAGTGAAAAGAGGAGAAATCTGTGTTTTGTTGGAGCATGAGCTTGCAGAGTCTTGGTGCAATAGCTCAAAGAATGAAATAACCACCAGCAGAAATACAGACAATATGCCAAGAGCAAGACCGAAGATGTACAGAGACAAGAGTCAGGAAAGGATCTGCTAGGAATAATGAATTAGCAAATTTGCTGGAACATATTTACACAAAGGGGAGTGGCAAGAAATCAGAATTTTAGTTTAATTTTGTCCAATGTTAGGCAGGGTCTTGAATGCTTCATGAAGAAGCTTCAATTTGATTCTGTAGGCAGAGAAGAGTCATTGAAGGATTATGAGGATTTAAATGAAATATTTGAAGCTATATCTTTGGAATATTGATCTAATGCTAATGTGGAGTACAATAAGCATTTAACAACCTGAAAATAATTTTGATAACTCCATGACCTATTTTAATGTTGATGTCTTAGGGCATTAAATACTCAATACTTTGTACTCTCTGTTCTTTCCCCAGCTAACTAATCACCAAAATATTTATTTTGGAAGTCTAAGGAGAAAAGAAACACTACTATTTATTATATATTTAGTACCAAATAAATATTTTTATTCTTCATATCTATGATTTCTTAATGTCAGAATTATAGCCCTAGTTTCAGATGAGAAAACTAGTAATTAAATGCCATGTTCAACTTCACACAGTTAGAAAGTTTCATAAATAAGAGTCTGGCTCAGGTCTGGAGACTCAAGACTTGTGCTTCTGCTCTGTACAAGGTTCCTGGAACCACCTCAGCAGTGAGAGTCACAGCTACGATAGGCCATGTCTGGAACTGGGGGTGCAGAACAGAGTTTCTCTTGATAATGAAAATGTTTCTCTAACAGATATAGACAGCAACATATGACAGTGTTAGTCATGAAGTTTCATACCTTCAAACCCTGATGTAAGGTTGCACAAGACCTGGGAACTTATTGGGAGGCCTCAAGGATGACAAGCAGACCTGGCATCACCAAGGGCAGAGGAGGCCTGGGAAACACAGAAAATGATTTTCCCAGGACATGCATGCTGGTACACCAGCAACCCACTTGGTAGGTGCTTTGAAAAGTTGGAGTTCCCTGTTTTCGGATCACAGGGTCTCCTGCTGACATGGTCTGAGTGAGTTTGTTCAGGGAAGGATTAATGCATGAGCAGAGAAAATTACTTGGACTTAATCCCATCAAAAAAGAAACACAAACTCATGATCCAGTACTTCCTTATCTCACTCATCTCTTCTGCAAACAAAATTTCATCTATATAAATAACATGGAGCATTGAAATGTAAAATTCTTCACTCCATGGAGAATATTCTCATTTACTATCTTGGGATCTTCAGGAGAGCAGGGACTCTATTCTGATTGCCTGAGTTCAAATATTAGCTCCCTGTATTAGTTATGTGGGGACCATCACTAAGTTTCATTCGTTCTCAGTTTCCTTTCTGTGAAATAGATTGCTAGTGATGTTTACTCTGTAAAGTTGAATTGAATAAGTTAATATGTGTAAAAGCACTTCATCCAGTGACTGGTTCAAAGTATGCACTACATACATGCAGCAATTTGTTCTTAGCCTGGGAGAAGGTGTTTTACACCCGTAGTGGATGCCTAAAAACATGAATGATGACAAACTCTACATACAATTTGTTTATTGAGCACAATAAGAGATTAACAATAATATCTAATTATTAATTAGAATGATGATAACAATATGCTACAAAATGTTATTTAAAAATTATGAAAGATCTTTTTCTGGAATATTCCATTTAATATTTTCAGATCAATTTTGACCACAGGTAACTGAAACCATTGATTATCTTACTATCATTATTGTTGTCATAATTTTGCTGTATTCTCTATGTCCAGAACTGTGCCAAGTGATATTTGTTAATGGATGGATTCATGAAAATTACAACACAGTGATTTCTATCAAATTAATTTCTCCCAGAAATTGAATTATTAAAGTCATATTAAACCACAAAGATCCCAGGATTGGCTGATGCTCACTGAGGCAAAGTTCAATGTTCCATAAATTGGGATTTTCAGTGCTCAAGATGCAGGGATCAGGACATAACAAAGAGTAAGGGGGTGATTGCTGGAGAGGACAAAAACCTGGGGGCCTCTAAGACTGAGAATGCATGTGGCCTGGAAAATCTAAACATTTTTGTCTTAGCCTTTTTCAGGAGTTTACAGATCTCTGTGATTAAAACAAGGCCAAGATGCAGGGAACATTTGACAATTTATGCCAATCTTATCGTTTTCCATGTAAAATGAAATTTAATACATTTTGACTGCAAATGGTTTGAATTAGTTGGGAGACTTGCAAACAGAACTTCTGAAATGACATGAAAGTCCCCTGAGTTTAATTTTCTGAAGTAGAATTTTCCTCCACAGTGGCCATTGAATCTCACTTTGGGAGATAGAAGGGAGACAATTAATATCCATCCTTCACACAAATATGAATGCTTCCACGTGCAGTTTCACTGAGTCCTAAGTGAAGGCTCAGTGGAACCTTTGTTAGGTAGCACTGTTCATGCTGAAGACGAGGGATTCTGCAAGTTGAAAAAAATCAGGAATTTTGTTCATATGTAAATAGCACATAATTCAAATTAACTCATGATGTAGCAAAGGATTCAAGCCTACCAAGATATTAGAGAATATTTTCTTGCTAGTGTTCAATAGGTGCTATTTGTGCTTCTTCACAATAAAGAGGCTTGTCCTGATTTTTGGGTCAGTGTTCAGTTTGGCTGGAATATCTTATTCTGATAGACCTTTATCGGTTTGCTTTTAATGAGGCCTTCCTGTATTTGGCTAATGAAAGGGCTTTCCAAAACCTATGAGTTCCACTCCACTTGTCGAATGTGACCAGAAGATTCCTAAGTACTCCAAGAGGGAATAGAAGATAATTTGGTGGTGCAGTTTGGAGGTGTTTCAGAGGAAGACAGTGTGGTAGTCCCTCTACAGACCCAGGCTTTGTGAGGGGTCTTGTCTATTTTGAGGGAGGGTGAGGCAGGGAAGAAAGAAGGTGCTTTCAGTCAGGCCCAGCCTCTGTCCTTGTGAATTCCAGCTACTCACTTTATTTCCCTGGGCCTCCCCTTCAACAAACATAAAGTGTAGGTTGTGTTCCAGTGGGGTTTAGTGATTTAATAATATCTAAGGAATTTATGGCTTGTACAGAATCCTGTCCTGAGACTATCCTAGTAGCTCACAGCAAACCAGTAGCAAAACCAGAATCCCATTTGGTCCACACACCAGCGAGTTGCCCTTCTGCACCATCCTGAGAACGTCTTAGCTCCACTCCAAGATCCCCCTGCTCTTGCTCCTCTCTAGCCCATGCCAGTGTTCTGTTTAGATGTTCCTAAATTCTACCACAGATGTTATTAAAAACACAGTAGGTCATTCCTCTATTCATTCAATCTACTATCTTTAAAATGTCAACCAGCCATTATAATTCAGCCAACACTCATCTGTTCCTTAGTAGGTGTGTATCCATCTGTTGGAGATTTTAGCTCCTTCCCCAGACTAGCTGCAGGGACAACCGAATCCATAATCATTTACCGAGGGCCTGTGTCTGAGCTAATTTGGACTCGACCCGGTACACTGGGTGGAACTCCTTCCTTCCATACTGAATTACCATTACATCAAAGCAACTTGACACTTGAGTATTATTTCAGATCTACCCATGACTGTCAGTCTAGGTTACTCTACAAATTGTATACTCATAAAATAAAATATCTTGTCTTGATGTTCTTCCATATTTCCTTCAGTCCTCTCAGTTGTCTTGTTTAAATCTGTTTGGTTAGGGAACAAGCCAGCTGACATATTCAACTAACCTGTGGTACTTCTCTGTTGGATCTGACCACAACCTGGTTCAGCCCAGAGAATTTGCCCCTCTGATAGCTCTCCTCTGAATGACTCATGAATTCAGTATCCTTCCCCCACCCTATATTGTTCTAGAATTTTCTTCATCATCTTTATGTAAAGCCCTGCCCTAACTAGAAATCATACACTTACCTGCCACAGATCCCATGGAATAGCAACAAAATTTTATTTACTTTGAACTGGAGAGTCACACTGTTATCATAGTGTTGCCCAAAGCTCAGAGTAACAGTGTAATATCCCTTTGTCAGCGAAAGACAGGAATATGAATCCTTACATGAATAATAAAGTTCACTTGGCAAAACTTAGAAACAAAGAAATTTGTAGGGTAACAACTTAATGAAAGTGTTCATAGTGGTCAAACTTTGAGAGCCAGAGACTTTAATATCAGCCTATTCGCCCACTCCAAGACCACCTGGGTTGTAAAGTTCTATTTACCCACCTAGTTAGAATCTGTCAGCAGCTGAATTCCTGCCAGGCAGTTTGGGCAGGAGCCAGGCAGGCAGCCAACATGTGATTCTAGGCCAGGGGAAATATCAATCAGGTCGAACCTGCCTGCCTGGTTTGTGACTTCTGGAAACCTCCAAGGCCAACAGTGAACACTCTGCCCCTGACAAAACTACTATACCTTTCATACCTGGAAATGTGAGACTTGGTGAAGCAGCTCCTTAGCTCTCATTTAAAGAAATGCACCCAGGCTCAGATGGTGAATTTGTTGCATATAGAGGAGAAATGATTTGTTCAGTGCCACAAAACTAGTGTTGGATAGAGGATGACTAAAACCCAGGTCACTTGTTTTCTCATCTGCTACTCTTTTCTTTCTCTCTCTCTTTCTTTCTTTGGATGGGTGCAAGCTGGGCAAGCACTCTACCACTGAGCTGCACCCCAGCTCTTCTGAGCTCTTACCTTTTTTGTTTCAACACGAGGATGGGTTGAAACAGGAACTTTAAAAACACCACCATGGAAGAAATCCGGACGAATTACTTAATACCTATTCAAATGATAAAGAATATGAAAATATGTAAATATGTCACATATAAGTGTATATAAATATATAAAGTAATAAATGCCTATTATGTAATACTGTATGAATGAATAGTCATTATTTTATAGAAAATAGCACAACAAAGATGTATTACAAAGATTATTAAGAAAGTAATCAAATGGATCTGAGCATTCTGCTTCCTGCTGGCATTTGCAAGTTCTCAAATTCTGCAGAAAGTAAGCACAGAGCCTTCAGAACAGTAAATAATTTGCATTAAATCTATGAGTCCAATTGTTCAATCATTGTGAATAATGGAATCCACTGATTTGTTTTTCAGGTGAAAATTTCTGAAATGCTTAGTCAATTATGGTACTAAAGATGTAGATAGAGTTCTTGACACATAATTTAGTTAAGGATGCCAAGACACCCTCTCAGGATCTGGAATGTACAGAAACAGATAAAGAAAGCAACCTCAAGGTCCTCTCAGCCTGGTGTGGGGGAGAAACAAGACTGCTTGTGCTGAGAGAAGGCAGTCGTCAGGGGACAGTTGTGCACGGGGTGGGTCATAATGGCTACGGTTGGACGTGTGAGAATAGATGACATCAAAGACTGTCAAAATCTCCAAAGAAAAGCCCATCTTTCCCAGAGCACCCCAGAAAGAGGAGAAGACTTGCCATGTAGTAGATGGTGTAAGTCACCCATGGAATCATTAAGCAAGGAGATGACTTCAATTCATGAACAAGAGAAAAGCCCTAGTCTTCCTGCTGTGAGAACTCATCACCCTCCTCATCCTGATTCCCTTTCCCTGGCTCTTGGGAAGAGGATGGTGGGTGGTGTGACTATCTTTGTAGGGCAAGAAGGATGTGGGCTTTGTTATGGGCAATTGTGACATGGGGGTTGACAGGACGTGCAGTAACCTTGTGCTGATGATCCCCCAGCGGCCTGATGGAGTGGAAAGAAAAGGAGATTGAGAGCCAAGGAAAATTCCACAAAGTCTTTTGACTTGGAGCCTGTTTTCATTTTTGCCCAAGCTTTAGTCTCTTTATCTTTAATGTGGAGGATGCTGTCCACTTTGCTGAGGACCAGCCAGGATCAGGACACCAGGTGCTGGGTTCCTCCTGAGCCCAGCACACTCCCTCATGCTCCCTCCTCTGGCTTCTGGAGCAAAGGAACAACCCTCCCAGCTAAACACCTGCCCCTGACCCAGCTTTTGGCCTGCTAGTTCACTAATCAAAAAGCAAAGCAAAACAAAAAGACAACTTGCCCAATGCTTGTTTTACCTGTAGTAACTAGGTGCACACTCACCAGAGTGCTCAGGACTTGGGCTGTGTCTTGTCCCTGTCACTCATTCCGTGGGTTCACTTTTAGAACCAAATGTTTTTAGGGTCCTAAATGTGTTCAGCTACCATGGTGGTTGCCTGAGCTCTGAGCCTTTCCAAGTGTGAACCCTTAAACCTGAATGACAAAGAGGCCTTTTCCCTAAAAGAAAAGTTAGAGTTCCATCCTGATTCCCTTTCCCCATTAGATGACAAGTTTCTCAAGGGCAGGAACCAGTAATCACATGTGTATATGTCACCCAAAGACAGTATAAAGCAGTGCAGTCTAGAAGGAAAGGAACATAGTGTGCTCTTTAGTAGAGGATGCACTTGGAGTGGATTGTATTTATTAGGATGGTGTACAAACATGAAGGAATAAATACAGCAATTTTCTCAGCTCCGTGGGTATCAAATGTACAGGTCAGTCATAAAAAGATGCCTGGCAAGTTCCTAGGCACCACCTTGCCTTCCAGATGACAGCAAACAGCCCCAGAAAGAAAGCACAAACCCAGAGGGCAATTTGCACTCCTAAAGATTTGACAAGCAGGTGTCTCTCCGGTTTTGTCAGTCCACAACTCCGTGTGGGGTCACCTGAGCAAGACTCAAACACAGTGAGACAAACAGAGGCGGGGGAGGATTTCTAGCCTGACTGTTCGCACACTTATTCTTTCTTGGCATCGCTTTGAAGTTCTGCAAAAATGAGACTGATGAAGGGATTCTTTCCTGCTCCCCAGGCCTCAGGAAACAGACCAGAAAGCCGCCCACATTCTGCGCCTTTACTGAAACCAGCTAAGGAAAGCAAACACAGACACCTGCCCCCCAGAGTTCTCCGCCACTGTGTGGGCCTTTTATTTCACAGTCCTCTTGAAAGTGTTATTTGTGAAGCTTAAAATATGTGAGCTTACCAAGGAGGAGGCCTATGCTCAGGAGAAAAATAACACCCCAGGATCAGCCACGCTGCATTGTCTCTTCTGGGACACATTTTGTTCTGGGAAAATGTCCTAATAGCCTCTGATTTCAATGTTACTGCACAGCACAGCACTGTTCTCAGGAAAACACAATGACATTTTATATGATGATATTGTAGTAAAATAATAGCTCTTCAGTACCATAAGCAGCAGACTGACGTGCACCATCTATTAAAAGTCGTGAGCCCTGAATATCTAATCCTTCCAAAAGCTCTGTGTGAGGGATGGGTTTCATGGCAGGAGAAGATAAGATTTCACAGACCGAAATGTGATACAAATTTTAGCACAGTGTCAGCTGCCTTTTTGTTCCAAAGTGGAATGAAGAAATGTACCTTGGTAGGGAGACAGTAATAGGTAATGCACAAAGCACACCCTTGAGTCTCAGACCTGGCCTCAGTGGGCCATCAGTAGTAGCACCATGACATACAGTGTCTACACTTTAGGGTAAGTCCCTTGGCCTGTCTGATTTCCAGTTGTCTATTTTTATTTTTATTTTTTTGGTACTGAGCATTGAACCCAGGGGCATTTAACCACTGAGCCATATCCTCAGCCCTTTTTATATTTATTTTAGAGACAGGGTCTCCCTGAGTTGCTTAGGACCTTCCTAAGTTGCTGAAGCTGGCTTTGAACTCATGACCCTCTTGACTCAGCCTCTCAAGCTGCTAAGATTATAGGTGTACACCACAGTGCCCAGCCCTAATTTTTAAAATAGATATAATGATACGTATTTCACATGACTTTGTTTCCTTTTTCTTTCTTTCTTTTTTTTTTTTTTTTTTTGTTGTTCTTGTAGAGATATGCAGATCCTGAAATATGCCAGACAATTAGTGGTCATTATTATGGGTGTCACAGACATGATGAGTGATTAATAAATATACAGCATTTTACAGAGCAGCTACACAGATCTCTTCCTCTCTGGCACTGAATCACCTGTCCTCATACAAGGAGGGCAGGATACCAGGCCTGACCTGTGAAGATACCAGGGAAGATGAAGATACCTTGGGTTTCTCTGAAGTTTGCTGATAAAATAAAGGCAAAGGATGAGACCACATGAGTTAGTAGGATTTGTGTATCAAGGGAGTTTAAGAGCTCAGGAAGCCCAGAGTCTTACTATAGTAGCACTTTTGTTTTAACTATTGTGCAACCATTGCCAGAGTCCTGTCAGAAATTCAAATTTGTTCCTTAGTTTATATATTACTTTTCTATTACTATCATAAGAAATTACCACTGACTTAGGCTTAAAGCAATACAAATTTATTGGTGCACACTGTTTTCAGTCATAATGGTACAGATCTGGGGCCTTCTGAGAAACCAAGGCAGCGTGAAAACTCACCCATCCTTCAAATTCTGATTCTTGTGATCAAGTCAGAAAGATTTCAGACAGAAAGATTTCTCTCCGAGTAAAAGGAATGAGCTTATCGAAAGGGATAGGAGAAGGGAAAGGGAACACTCTCCAGGGAGAGAGCAGGTCCTCTCAGAGAGGAGAATAATGTGCCTCTCCTTCACTCAGGTTTTATTGTGGATCCCAGAGAAGTTTCCAGAGAATCCCACCCAGGTCTGCCTCTTGACTTTTGACTGAATGCAAGCTGGCATCAGACATTCAAGAACCTATTGCCACGACAAGTCTAGGTCCCCTTGGCCCATCCTGACTGGTTCTAATTGGAGCTTAATCACTTTTGTAGGTTTTACCGTTAGCAGGAATGACCCTTCCAGAATCTTATCTCTGACAAGGGTCACCGAAGTCTCTCCCTTCAAAGTAACTTGGGTTCCTCTTATCAACATTATCTCCTGACTGCATTTCCTCGCATACACCAGGCAGTGTGCTGAGAAATGTGACGTGTCCTGTCCACACAGGCCAGGCAGGGCTGCAGGGAAGTCACTTTCTGACAAAGCAAGCAGGGGGGTCAGCACAGGGGGCCCATTTCATGCAAGTATTCTCTTAACCTCGTGTTCCAACCAGCCTTATCTGTCTGTCCCCTAACAATGAGTCTGACAGTGTCACTGGGCTAAAACTGAGGGATCAACAAAGCTTTCTTTCTTCTCGGGGCTTCAGAGGAGAACCCATTTCCTGACCTTTTATGGCCTCTGGAGGCCTCTTCCATTCCTTGGCTAGTCCTTCCTCCATCTTCAAAACCCCAGTATTCCATTGTTCTCTGTCTCCTCTTCTTCCTCTTTCACTTTAAGGACCTTGTAGTCTTGTTGGACCCACCCACACTATCCAGGATCATCTGCTGGTTAAGGTCAGCTGATTGGTAGCTGTAACTGCTTCTGCAACCTTAATGCTCTTGTGCCATCCAAGATCACACACCCGTCAGTTCAACCCTAACTCAAGTCGCCATTATTCTATCTACCATGATTTGGCTTTTGATCTAATATTTTTCCAAGAAAATAAATAACTTCAAAGAACCAAATTTCGCCATTGGTGAGAAAGTGATCCACACGTTGAATAAGCACATAGTACATATCAGTCACTTTATATTTATTAATTTATTTGAGCCTCAGGTTGATATCCTTTCATGTGTTGGTAGAATGACCTGCTTACCTCCCCTTCTTATGTGATCTTAGCCTGCACTCTGAGTACATCACATATAAATTCTAAGTCCCTATGAAAATAAGAAGGACCTATGACAGAAAAGAAATCAGTCTGTGACAAGGAGGTAAAAAATTATTTGGGGGGTATCGCCATCACCTTATATTATTAATCCACACACATTTAGCTGCTCTCTTTGTTGAATTCTTCTTACTTATACATTAGATAATTTAATTCTTACAAAAAGTCTATGCAGCAGTAATTCTTATATGCTAAAGAGAGAAAAGAAAGATTGGAGAAATAAGAGAAGTTCAGGACCCATCATTTCAATCCAGTTCACCTCACTTGAAAGTGCACGTGTTAAACCACAACAGGAACTATCACCTGGTGAGTCCCAGAGCATCTGGAGAGAACTAAAGCTTGAAGGATTTTAAATTAAGATTAAAACAACATTTAAGGCACATCAGAGCCAGTGCACAGCTTCCAAAAAGGATATATGTTTTTTCTTTGAAGAAGAGGGCACTGATTTGGAAAGGTAAACTCATGAAGCCCACTGGGAAAATCAGGCTTTTTCCCAGCTGGGGAAGGAGCATGGGTTTGGAAGGAGCTGAGACTGAATAAAAGCAGAAGGAAGGCAGGAGTCTCAAACAGCACAGCATATGGAAAGGGACAGAGACTTTGACCTCGTAGACTGTGTGGGGGGTTGTCACATTGGCACTACTGGAACATAAAATATGAGAAAGCAAAAGAAACTAAATGGGGAGGGAGGGACCAAAGCACAAAGGTCTCTGGGCAAAACACTAAGATTTGAATGATCCTGAGCACAGAATGAACATGACCAGATTTGCAGCTAAAGGGAATACTTGGCAATCGGAATTGAGAGAGGCTAGAGCCAGACACTGGTTAAGAATCCGTCCGGCTGACACAGAGTCTGATGGGAAGGTTTGAGATACATTAGTTATAGTGAAGGAGGGAAGGAACCTAATTGGGAAACATTCCAGAATGTGAGAATTGTGGCCCCAAGTCAAGCTGGCCTTGTCCTGAGACAGCAGTAGGGTAGGAAGTTCTATGAGCAGTTTGGTGCTGTGGTGAGGCACAGGAGATGACCTTAGAGGTCTCCTTTTTCTCTGAGATGGAAATTAAATTGCTTTGAAGTGCCAAACCTCCTCCTAAGAGGCTTAATTTAGAGGCTGCTCTGGCCTTTGCAGCAGACTGCATTTCCCAGCTGATGTCAGGGGGGTTTGTTTTTTTTTTTTTGGCAATTCATCTTTTTTTTTTTTTTTTTAATTATTTTATTTTTTTTCCCAAAAGTTGCATTTTAATACATGTTAGGGGGTTTGTTTATGGAGGTTCACTGCAGAAACTCCAGGTAACCGTCTCATTCTCTCGCTGGGTTGCACACAATTCACACCCTTTTGTTTCTCCATGGTTCTTGGGCATCCCTGTCATAGGAAGGAGTGGGAAAGGCACACAAGGACCTAAGTGCTTTTTCATATTTCCTGCCTAATGGCTTGAAAACACTTCAAAAATGGACAAATTTATTTACAAGGGGGAAAAAAAGACAAGCTTTTCCTTCCTTCTGCTAAATAGTCTTGCAGACTTTTGATTTCAAAAGTTCTCTGAATATTTATTTACTTAACCACTACCTAGTTGCCCCATATGGATTTGTTGAATGACTTATTCAATGAACAAACATGTCTAGGGTCCTTCTGGGAACCCAGCTTTAGTAGTTACCTGGCTATACTGAGCATGTGACTCAACCAGTCCAGCTTTCAGTTCCACCTCTATAACACAGGGATAACAATAACTCGTGTAGCAAACACAATATCAGGCAGAAATGATTAACCAGTGGCACTCCTGAAGTTTCAAAATAGGGCAAAGTTCGGAAAAGAAGAACTGATTTAAATATGATTATGTAGGCAGGGTCATGACATCAATTTTCCATCCAAACATAGTTCATTTCTATGTAGAATAAGAATTCTCTCTCCCTTAAGCATAGAGCACATAAATAGTGCATTGTGAAGCAAAGTGCCTGAAGAGACGAAGATGGGGGACTTTGCACATGGTGAGATTTTATCCTCAAGGTAATAAATAGAGACAAACATTTATAATTCATAGTGGAAAGAATACAAATAATATGGATAGAAGCATACATGTACGGAGCACTTTCTATAAACAAATCACCGAGCTAAATGGTCATCCTGGAATGATAATCTTCAACATCTAAAGTAATTATTTTCTGTTTCTCCATTATACAAATGGAAAAAATTGAATATTAGAGAGGTTCCATACTGAATTGCACAGTCCAGATGCTTGTCTGAGTCCACTTGGAGCTGGACTTTCTCACTTCAGAGTCCAAGGCTCAGCCATATTCTGCCTTGTGAAGCTGTAGCCATGTTCTTGACCGTGTTCAGTAAGCTAAAAAGAATAGTTTCTCTAAAGAATGACAACATATGTAAGTATGCATTGGTCCTGGTGGGGCTGAAAGAATAAGGAACACATGTAAAGGAATCAGTAGAACAAACAATACCAAAAGTGAAAGGGAAAAGAATTTTCTTAGTTTTCATCTACTCCTTAATTGAGGAGCAATTAGCAAATTGATAACAAAATGTTACTTTCTAGTAGAATTTGTATGTATATGTAGTATGTTACAATGAAACAAGATCAACTTTTAAAAATAGATATATAAAAACAGATCTGATTATAGAAGCTTCGCTTTTTGAATATTTGGGGGATGAGTGTACAGATAGTACAGAGTACGAGTGTTCTATTTTTTAGACAAAATTTCCTAAGTATTTGCAGTTTTACTAGGCTGCTAAGAGATGAGAAATGGGATAAAGGACACCTTGCTTTGTAGAACACATTATTGAACTATTTAGAGAGGTGAAAATCTAAGCTGATCTATGTTAAAATAATAATAATGAAGAGGAGGAGGAGGACTGAGCTGCAAGGATTTAAAGAGGAGTAGACAACCCAAGTATGGCTGGGAGGTGAAACTGCTGAGATAGGAGGCTGGCACAAGGGTTTTCTAATGGTGAGATGCCAGAAAGACAGGCATCTCATGTATGATACATTAAGAATAAAATAAAGGGCTGAGATGGTGGCTCAGCGGTAGAGCACTTGCCTCGCATGCGTGAGGCCCTGGGTTCGATCCTCAGCACCACATACAGAGCAATAAAATAAAGACATTGTGTCCATCTACAAAAAAAAATTAAAAAAAAAAAAAGAATAAAATAAGCCAGGCGCTGTGGTGCACGCCTGTAATCCCGTTGGCTCGGGAGGCTGAAGCAGGAGGATCTCAAGTTCAAAGCCAGACTCAGCAAAAGCAAGGCACTAAGCAACTCAGTGAGACCCTGTCTCTAAATAAAATACAAAACACAAAATAGGACTGGGGATGTCGCTCAGTGGTTCAGTGCTCCTGAGTTCAATCCCCTGAACCAAAAAAGAAAAGAATAAAATAAAAATATGTGCTATGTAGAAAAAGGCAACTCTAATTCTGACTGTACTACTATTTATAATGAACTCTAGCTACTGTATTCTTTCCATAACTGAATTTATATATTTACTTTGATGGTGTACCTAATAAGCTTAATTTTCTATTGTTTGCACTGCTATGAATTAAAACCCAATCAGTGCTCCAAATCTTGTTAAAGTTTGTTTAATACTCTTAAGAGAAACTAGAGAGCAGAGATTGCCTTCTACTCCTGGGTGATTGAGAGAGAAGCAGCCTGGGACATGAGAATTTAGAGCAAACAGAAACTTGGGTTGATTTTATCTGTACCTCAAAGGACAGATAACTGCAGCTAAGAAAGATCTATCCTCTCTATTAATGATAATGCAAATAACTGAATTACATGATAAAATTTCACAAACACCAAACACTTCCTTGGTCATTTTATTAAAGTCCTAAGTAGAAGGAAACTTGCAGAAATTATTTTGTGCAGGATTCTGAATGGCAACTGCCAGAGCAGTGGATGAGGGACAGATGTGTACCCAAGTGACCAATACCCTCAAGGGTCCAAAGAACATCATGCATCAGAAGGTTTTATCCATTCTAAAACACTGCCATTTTTCTTGTTGCTCTTTTCCTGCTAGTACTGCACTAGACCTAGAACCATATCTGTCATTCACCATGAAATATACAACCAGAGTGGAAAAGAAATAACTTTGATGAACAGTGGTGGCTGATTTTAAAGATTTTTTCTAAAATTCTAAAAGACTTGAATGGAAAAAAACAAAAAACAAAACAAACAAACAAACAAAAAAACAATTAACAGGCAGCAGAGCCCATGGGCCTTACAGAAAAGAAGACATATGGGACTAGATTTTCTAGGGGAATCGCCTTTCTGTGCAAAGAGAATGATGAATGACAGGGCTTCAGGCAGATCAGATAACCTGGGCCAAAGGGAGAAGTACCGATATGAGAAGGTTCATTAAGGTTCTTGTGGTCCCGTCGGCATAGCCTCACACGTCAAGGGATGTCACAAGTCATGAAATATAGGCACTTGCAATTCCCCATTGGGGTTGCATTTATCTTGAATTATTTAGCACCAGATTTCCTGACAGTAGAATAGACTAATAATGTGGCTTTTGCCTGGGGCCGGGAGTCCTCAAATTGTAATTAATCTACCTCTAGAAGATCCATGGGTCTGGCAGCACTAGAGTCCATGAGTTATTACAATTAATGTCTTTATGACATCATACAAGTTTCATGGCATGAGAAACCACATTTCCAGAAAGAACAGTGAGGGGAAAACACTTTGGAATAGATTGCCTCCTATTCCTGTAAGGTGGCATTTCTTTCAGGCTACATTAGGTCCAATCATTAGGGTGAATGCTATCCACTGGGGAAAAGGATGATAGAATCTTAAAGTAGGCAAAAGTGAGATGACTTTCCATCAAAAAGTGTATTCTCGCTCCAGAAAACATACAGAAAGAAAACAGCTACATAAGAAATAATTATAATTTAAATGTTGTAGGCTCAACAGCTTGTGACCTTTTAAAAATTCTCAGCCACCTTTGGGATGGAGTCCGAAGTCTTCAGCCAACCAGGGAAGGCAGACTCCTCAGGGAGCTGGCTGAGCCTCCCCTTCCTCTAGTCTCCTTTCTCAGGTGCCTCGCTTAGCCATTGTGCTCTGGGTTGTACCAAGCTAGTTGCCTAAAACACACCATGTTTTCTGTTAGGGGCTGTTTATCTTTCTGTCTTCCCTACAGGTGATTCTTTCTTTCCCTTTCTGCCTGGGAAAGTTGAGTCCTTCATGACTGTGTTACAATATCACCCTTCTGCATGCTTGCTCATGCTCTCCTGTGCCACCCTTTTCTTGTACCTCACCTCTCTTATGTCCCCCAGCCCCCTGCTTTGCCACTATATGCATATTTATACATATAATGGAGCCTTGAGCTCCATTAGAGAAAAGTCAATGCCTCATTCTTCCCTTTTTCTCAAAGCCTCCCGGAGGGACAAGAACCTGGTGGGTATTTTGACAACGTGGTTTTGGTGAGGACAGAAGATGCCGCAAATCCCAGTAACTCTCAAATAATGCATAATAAGTAAAACAGGTATGAATTCAAAACTGGATATTAAAAACTAGGATTGAGCTGGGCGTGGTGATGTACGCCTGTAATCCCAGCACTTTGGGAGGCTGAGCCAGGAGAATTGTGAGTTCAAAGCCAGCCTCAGCAACGGTGAGGCGCTAAGCAACTCAGTGAGACCCTGTCTCTACATAAAACACAAAATAGGGCTGGGGAAGTAGCTCAGTGGTTGAGTGCCCCTAAGTTCAATCCCCAGTACCAAACAAAAAACAACTAGGATTGATTTTGCCATAAGACAAAAGGACCATAAGTCACCATAGAAATGCTAGTCTTGAACTAGCATTTGAACTGCCCACTACAATTGAGAAATATACAAGGTATTATATACTGACCTAGTCATATAATTATCAATATATTGTTCTTTTTATCTAGAATTTTCTTACTTTTCATATCTAAAATATATCCTTAAGTTCTAGCTACCCCCAAGTTCTGCCCCAATCATGGAGTTTTCAATGCTGGCTTCAGAAGGACCTCAATTCACCTTTCTCTAAGTTCATATAGTACTTAAAATGTGTTTATCTTGTAGCACTTACAACTATCTCTCTTATACTCAACTTATTTATGTAATTTGTATAAATAGTCAAGGCAGATCTCTCCCACTACATTACAACACACTTAAGGTCTGTTCCAGTTATCCATTGGCAGTTACGGCTCAAAGATTCTTCTGTTGTCATGGGCAGACCATGACTGGAGCTGGAGCAGTGACCTGGAGAAGCAGCTGAGGACTGCCTGTGCATCTCTTCTCTTCATATACTGACAATGACCCTTCATGTATTCTCTCTATAAGTTGGTTTGGGCTTCTTCACAAGATGGCAGCCTCAGATTTAAATGGCAGCTCAAGGACCCCCTGGCAAATGTCCCAAGAAGGCCAGAAACTATATTGCCTTTTATGGTCTGGCCTCAGGAATCACGGTTGCTATACTCGATCAGTTAAGTCAGTAGCTAAGGATTAAATTCAAAGGGAGAAGGCATAGACTACCTCTTAACAAAGCAGAATGAAGTTCTGGGAGGACATGTGGGACAGGAAATATTTGTATGGCCATTTTTGAAATATGCATTCAGTCTCATGAATATTTTTATCCTTACTCCTTGGCACTGGTTCTACTGTGTTGAAATCAGTAAAATTGATAATAATAACAACTTTGTATGATAATAAATATTTGAGCCAAAATATTTTTCTTACATAATTATCAGCTTTTATTTTTTGTCCAAAGGAGGGGATAAAGCAGAAGATACATTTTGTTATTGACTTTCATGGTTAGGAAAAACTGAGTATATATTTCTCCTCCCAAATAATTAGAAATCAGATCGATCAAATGTCAATTTCAATTATTCCTGTAGTCATGTGAGTAGCTATTCAAAATGTTAAATTCTTTTCCCTCTGACTTTTATAAGAAAGAGTACTTTAACTTATGGATTGAGTATCTTTCTAGTTGATGGAAGGCCCTCCAAAATCACACCAAAATCTACTCAACTCTTATTTCCAATTCCTTTTAGCTTAAGTTCTCATTCCAATCAAGCAAAATGAATTCTTTCTTCCCACTTGTACCAAGCCCTTATACACACTCTCCTTCCAACCCCTTCCCCATTTTCACTATCTAGATTTTCTTCCATCTTCCTCATGTCGATGGAACTTTTCTTAATTTTGCCAATTTGGTAAGTCCCAGGTCCAGTTTCATTTCCACCCATGTATCTTTCTCTTTTCTGCAATGTGTTGTGTAAACAAATGACATATCATAGTATACATAACCAGATAACAGGATCCATGGGGCTAATTTTGAGGTACATGAGGTAATTTTGAAATCATGGTCAAAACACTTGGTCTATCTCATATACAAAGGAGCTATGTGTATTCTCTTACCAGGTGTGATCCAATAGGAACAGCAAATGGGGAGTCAGTCAATTCCAGGAAAGGTACTAGGAGCCCCAGGAAGCAAATGAATGACAAAGCCACCATTCTTGATGAGACCTGAGTCCTCTAAGAGAGACAGATCATTAAAGTTACAATAATACCATTGAGACCTGGGTGCACCAAGCTCCAGGACTACAGAATGGCATGCCAGATATTGTTGACCAAAATATTTCTCTTAATCATAAGGTGGAGCTATACACCTGCCAGAAGGGAATGTTTGGATAAACATGGGAGTCTGAATTCACTTGAGTAGGTAAGTGCCTGCATTAGGAAAGAGGCAAGGTGTTTGGAAAGCACCTTCACCTTTGCAGAGCATGTTGGGATGCTCCAGCGCCTACCTTTTTCCTCCAGGGTGTGTGCCATGGATCCTGAAGGAAATGAAGAGCTGTCACAGTCACATGACTTCTGGGTGATGGAGACTGTGATCATGTCCACCTCCCATGTGGAGAAAGTGGAGACCGAATGAGCCATTTACCTTATGCTGATGAGAGCAGATGGTGAGGTCACGGGAACTTGTTTAAAGCATTAGTGAACTGCCTGTTCAGATTAAGGACTTTTGAGAATTGAAAGAGTTCTGAAAACCCCTCATGGCTCACAGGATTGCATGTTCTCACGGAATGATCAGGCATCTGAACTCCTTAGACATAAAACCACGAGAAACATACAAGGGCATGGCTGATTGCGCTAATGCAATGTGAGGATTAGGATTCAAGGTAACTCAAGGAGACAGGCACAACCTGAGAGCAAGCCTTTCCCACCAAGCTGCTCTCTATCTACTCAATGCAATCACAGGCTTTGACCGCCACAAAATCGTCTGCAAGAAATAACGTAATAATTTCTGAAAAGCCTTTCAAATGTGAGTGAGTTTGACTCATGCTTCCAAGTTCTCTTGGGTTTATATTTGAGAGTACAGTTATACAATGGAATGATTAAACATCTACCCTTAAAGTGTAACTTTATTTTAAAAAGGAGTTGATTGATCTAAATCTCATGAGACTTGTGCTAATATAGATATTTTAATTATAGGAAAAAAGAATTTTTACTAATGAACCATTATTTACTTAGGTCAACAGAAGTTTTGCATTGTGGTCCCTCTTAGTATTCACCAAAGACAAAAGTCATCTGAGACTTTACACTAAATCATTGGGGTTTAAATGTTTTATATAAGAAAGTGTTAGATTAGCAATTGGGGATGAGGTAAGAAAAAGGCTATTGGCTATCATTTAACTGAAATTCAACTTGTCACAGATGATTAAAACTAGGCCAGATAAAGGAAGTGACTTTGTGTAGAAATGGCTTACAGGAATAATAGCGGGTCTTAGGAATGAAGTAATTTCCTATCCAGGTCTGATATTATCTAGCTCAGCTTGCATAGCCTTTGGAATCCTCAATTTCTATAAAATTAGACGTCTTGGATGAGATGCGTCTATAAATAATACTAATTTCAATGAAAAACATATTGAATAACAACAAAGGAAAAAAGAAGTAAAATATAAATCCAACTGGTTTTGTATATTGAGCAGAGCAAACCAAATATTGGTTAAAATTATTCCAAAGCAAAAATAGTCCTTTAATTTAATATCAGAATTAAATTCTGGTATAATTCAAATAGTTATTATCACAGTCATGCTATCTGAAAAAAATATATTCTCAAAAAAGTAGAGAGAACGTTGAAAATAAATCACAAGCACAATAGTTACTTTTGTATTCTAAATGTTGAGACCAATAGCAAGATTTCATAACATTTTGATGCAAAATAACTCTCAATCTTAAAATAATTAAATTGATTGCATGGGCTAAAATATCACAAAGCTTAAGACTGAACAGTTAATGAAGTTGAGTATTCCTCATTTCTCATGACGTTTCCTTGATCAGGAAGGAGAGGGGGCAGATCTTATCTTAGAAGGGTGTGCGCCCCAGCAGTGAAGGCCTTGGTGGGAGATAGGAATGAGCCAGAGGCAGGAGCAGCCTTCAGTTGGCAGGACTAACGTGGAAAGTGTAAGGTGCATGAAAACTTCAAGAGCATATGTTCAAAGGATTCCCAGGGAAATGCTCTAGAGGACAGGGCTGGGACACACAAGAACCTAAGTGGCCAAGGGCAACTTTAGAAAGTAGGCAGGAACTCGGGGCTGTCAACTCTTTCCTCCCTTCCAGTGGTGGATGGGATTTGGATCCATTGCGTGGAGAGAGCATGTCTGCATGAACTCAGAGGGTGCTTGACTCCAGTCAGGCAGCCCAGGGCCTGGAGTAGAACGTACCTCACCTCACTGAGGACAAGAAAGGCTTCTCTTGGGGGAAATGAGGTGGGGCTGCAGAAGAAGTACAGGTAGATTAGGGGAAAGAAAAGGCAGCAACCCTGTAAAGTTCCCAGACTCTTTAGAAAAAGGGAACATGAGAGGAAGACATGAAGAAAACCAGAGGCAGGATACAAGAAAGTAGAGGAAAGCAGCAGTAGAAGACATCAGAGGAGACCAGGAAAAGCACAGATCTCACACATCCCCGGGCGCAGCATCATGAGACTGCTAGGGTGGATTGCCATCCCCACTTCACATGTGAGCTAGGACATGGGAGATGTCTGGAATTTGTCACAGGAAATGGGGTCTTTGCTCAGACACTGAGCAAATTACTGGATCCCTCTATGCATCTGACTTTTCTTCTGTGAAATTGGAATAAAATATTCCATCTACAGGTTTATTACGAGCACTGATATTACACACACACACACACACACGTGTAAATCTTGAGCTGGAGAAAGGGTTAAGAAATTCTCGAGTTTTGTTCCATTTCGATCCTCATTGTAGCCTTGTAAGTGCTGCTCTTCTATTTCCGTGGCTGACATGAAAGTATCTTGCAAGCCATGGATCGCTATGAACCTGGCTAGTATTATGCTACTTGCGCATCTATATGGCCATTATGTTTTCTTTCAGCGCTCTTTCTACAGTCGGGTTACTAAGAGTTGGTTGTAAAAAGATGGCAAGAAACAAGGATGAATGCTCATAATTTTGGAGCTGCTAATGGGATTAAATGACAACAAAGCTTCCTGCCCATATAATGTACAGAGACCTTCCTCTAGGCAAAAGTGAGACAAGGGCACCTTTACATATCCCAGGAGCCAGAGGTGGTGCAGAAGACATTCTCTGGTCCTTGGTCTTCTTAGGTAAGCGGTAGAAGGACAGCTGGCAGTGGTAATAAATTGTGCTAAAATACACACTCCCCACCTTCTGGATGCTGTGTCGTTGAAATGCTGGTTTTGTGTTTCCAAATACCAACCATCTTGGTATGTTTATAAATACCAACAAGTAAAAAAGTAAAAAGGATGAATACATTTTTTTTCATGTTTGCTTCACTTTAACTGAACAGTTTAAAAATAACTGTTTCATTGATTTGACTTTTTTCTTTTTCAAAGCAGCTTAGAGATAGAGTTATAACCTGGGGGACTGTTTCTTTTCTCTCTCTCTCTCTGCTCTGAGCTTGTAGAGCATAGAATTTTAAATTTGTGCACCTTAGTTGAATCTGTCGTCATCGTCATTCTATATGTATGGGAAACTGAATGCGACAATGTCTTGCCCAAGGACATCAGCTATCGGCTGTCACATTAGGACTCAGGATCCAAATCTGCAGTATTCCTGAAGCTAGCACCTACTATGAGCTCTCTACAGCAATGATTGATTCTCAATTTTGTGCCAATTAGAACTACCTGGGAGCTTTACCCAATGTCCAGCCACATGTTGTTCTTTAACTTGGTTGCTCATTGCAGCCTCGTCAGGTAAGTGCTAACCATTATTGTCATGCAACAGCCGCCACTCACCTGGTCTTGCGCAAGTTAAACTCCTTGCTCAAGGTCATCAAGGTCTAATGTGGCAGAGTCCACAGTGGAACCCAGACCTCTCAGTGACAAGGCTGTACTATGTCCCTTGACTGACAGCATCATGGTGCACTGGCAGGCTTCTGTGGCTGAGGCAGGAGTTGTCAAAGTTTGCTGAGTGCTTATTCACCTCTCCTCATGATCTATCAAGACAGTTGACCTTCAGGTGTGAATCTTCCATCAA